>CM035344.1:24530208-24830207 GCA_020226455.1 Prunus salicina
GCTACTCGAACGGCCGGTGGTGCTGGTCGGGCAGCTGTAGGAAGGAGCCCGGCGAAGGTGACTGGACGAGCCGCTGCCGGTGGCAGTTCATCGCAGCAGGGAGCAGTGGAGAGTGAGGGTAAACAAATTAAAAAGGAGGCGGAACCATCAAACGATGGCGTTTCGCAACCCCAGAAGCAGGGGAATGAGTCCCTCGAGTTAGAATGCTTCATCTTTGTCTAAGTCCGCTTTTTGACATTACTGGTTGCATTTTGTGCGAAATGTTTTTCTTGGCTTTTTTTGAAAGCATTGTGGAATTGAGCTGTTTTGCTGCATAAAAATTTGCTGATAAGATTGATTAGAGCAGCTTCAAATAGCAAAAGGAAGTGCTTTTGAAAAAATGGGAAATTTTTTTTGCTTCAAAAAACAATGTATATATATTCTCTGGATATGGCATCATCAGGATTGGGTTGTGTCTTTATCTTTGTGTGAATTAGTGTTGAGCATCCTTGTTTTTGGGACTTTGCCTTGTGATTAATTGTGAATTAAAACCCAATAATCTTTCTTTGTGGTGTGTTGGATTGCAGCAGCAGCTGCAGGAGCTGACTTGCTGAGCTGTGGCTGCAAAACAATGTTCTCCTTTCTTTCTTACTTTATTTTTTCAAAATATTTTTGTTCAAAAAGTTGAGATTTGCAAATCGTCTAGGGATATGTACTGGGCTGGAAATGGTCCTCCTCCTCTTGGAATGGAATGGGATGGGCGGTGGGAAAGACAAAGACTTTTTAGTTCTTTCCCTTTCATTGGTTTTGGTGTAACTTTTTTGGTTTTGGTCTTGGTTTTGCATAAAAATAATACAAAGGCTTCTAGTGTCCCCCAGGATTCATTTCTGCTTGTACGGTCTGTACTCAGGAACATTTGGTGATTTGGTAGGAAATTTCCTCTTTTTTGTTTGGTAAATGTAAATCAACGTAGTCTTTCCCATCTCTCTGTTTTAACTTTAAAAGTTGAGAGGTATAGATTAGACTAGTTGATTAAGGCAGTGAGCTTATCTTTGTATTTAAGTTTGAATTCATCTTTTGTAGATTATATTAATTTTTGGTAATTTAAACTATCGTTTGTATTTAAATAAAAAATAAAAACCTTCAATTGTATAGGTTTAGTGGTAATCTTTTTTAGGTTTGTAGCCGACTCTCTAACATTTCTTTTGGGTTTTAGAAGGTGAAAAATCAAGCAAGCCCGTTTGAGTGAGTCATTCTATAGTGAGGGCCTTATAAATGACACTTAGGCAACGTCCTTTAGACACTTTGGCTGGATTGGCAGGACCAATTTGTGGATGGTTATTTGATTTTCATCCACCGCAGGCTAACAAAGCCACAAACTAAAGTTACATAGAATTGAAATGAGCTACCAAGAAAACATTTACATAAGTGGAATTTACATATCCTCGTGCTGATGATGACTCTTTCTGGTTACTAGGTTCCTTCCTAGGTTCAAAACACTAATGTGATTGTCAATAACTAACCCAAGTTTTAATAATGTCTGAAGCTAAAAGCACTTTTGTTGAAAACTAGGTATGATTCAGCTGATTTCTAGGTATGACTAGAAATTCAGCTTGAGGAGGAGGGGTTGAGGCATGGCTTGTGTTGATGCAGAGGCCACGCGGCGCCCTCTCTGGGGCATGGTGCAGGTGCAGGATGTGCAATGAAGGTAGGAATATCTTCCCCAGGCATCACCACAGAAACTTCTCTGGCATAACTTGTCATCTGCACAAATTCAATACAAAACTATCTTACAACTCAATTTCCTTAACAGACAGCGCAAAAGCACAAGTAACATGCAATTACAAATAAATCCAAATCAAGGAAAGCCACTTTTCTGGCGTGGTTGGTGGCTTTTAAAGATTCAAATGCAGCAAAGCAAGCCCTTTTACTTAATCATTCTTGCAATCCAAGAATAGAACATGAATATGAATATGATAATCACTCCTTCACTAGTGGGTTAACAAAAAGTAAACAAATAACAATAAGAAATTTCCTTCACGTGAATTGTACACCTTCTAAAAATACTAAAGCTGTCTGCAGAATACTTAACCCTCTCCTCAAATCAAGGCTTCTCACAAACCAAATTCAACTATGAAACATCAAAATATATTCACAATTCATCGATCACTCAATGTCGTACGGACACGTGGCACCCGAACGTAATTTGTTTTATTATGCATAAGAAACAAATGAGTTGGTGGTATGCCTGTTTTTGGAGATCATACAAGGCATAAACATTTGGAACATCAATCACATGGTGAACATAGGTCCTTGCACCATGTGGCTAAGTTTTGCCATTCCCATGCTTAAAATCAGGGTTCATGGCAGTAGTTGGTCAAAGAACAAGTACTCGATCAGTGTATAAATCTCATAATTTTATCAATAATTGAGTCAAAGACTCTACTTATTGCTTGCTAGTCTACCTAAAAAAACAAATTAAGAACAGTCAACAAAGCATTACAAACATTAATAATGAGAAATGGTTTGAAATGATGAAAATATGATAAAATTTTCATGATTTAAAATCATGGGTTTTGGGATATTAATAATCAAATAAGATTGCAAGTAATGCAGATCCTATAAACTATGCAGCCCACTATAGAAATGGAAGCTCCAAATAACTCATTGTCATCTTGATGAGATTGTTACTTAAATTAAAACCACCAACCCCCCAATTAGCTAAAGAGCCTAACAAATGTGCACAAAAGACAACAACAAATTCTAAAAATAAAAACAGGGTTCTGTTCTGTTCTTTCTTCTGTTAGTGACACTATTTTTTGTTTTTGCTTTTGTTTTTGGTGGAGAATGACAACCCATTTTTATTTCGAACAAAATCCAGTTAAACTGGAATCAGCTTAGCTATAATTGCACCCCCATAAAAGAAAGTAAAAAAAGTTTAGCAGTGAACAAGAGAAACTAAATGAAGCTTACTTTGGGAGAGTGGTGATCAAGCTTGGGATTCTGGTAGACAATCTGTTGCTGGAGATCGAAACGAGTGGTTCGAGAAGTTGAAGGCAGATGTGATGATCTGGGCCTGAAAAATCTCTCAAAAATAGCCATAACAAGAAACATTGATATGAGAATGGCAGTAGCAACAAAACCCAAGGAAACTGCATTGACTGAGTTGTTAAAATTCCTCCACTGCTCTTCTTCTCTCTCTGTATTTTGTGCAGCCATCATCATGGCTGGTGCCATAGCTATGCCGCCGTCCCAATTATCTTCACCCCCCATTTAGAGCCAAACCTCAGCAGAAACCTCTCTCTTCTCTCTTCCTTTATGTCATTAACAACTAAGCTCAGAAAAAATGGTGAGGAAAAAGAGAGAAACCCAGTTGTGCATTTCTACACTTCATAGTGAATTGTAGAGTAGAAAAGCAGAAAAAACAGAGAGAAAAAACAGAGGGAAAACAGAGAGATGGTTGGAGGTTGAAATGCCTACAGACGGAGGGAGTCTCTAGGCTTTATGGGTCGAATACAAGTCCTGCTTGGGCTAGTTTTTGTTTGGAATTATTAAATACGAACCTTTTATTGGGCCAAGCGTTTATGTCTAGCCCCTCAAACAAGTGTGGAAACTGAAAAGCTTCCAAAGTTATTACATTTCCATGCTTTTGTTTTTGTGTGGAAGGTTGAAACTTTAAATTCTATAATAAATTGGATATAATTTTATGTTTTAAATTTAAAAAGTTGTGATTTGTGAAGTAAAGGCAACCAGCGTCCAAGATTGACTAAGATAGAAGTCTCCTATTGCTTGTAGGAAAAGAAATCGTCAAACCACCTCAGGTTATGGTTCTTACAAAGTTGAAATTAGCTTTTCATCTCTTCATTGAACTGCAATTCTCTAGATGCAGACGCTGCTAGAATCTGCGGATGTGAGAAGCCTGAACTGAGTTTTGCCCTTCCAATGTTGATGAATTTTCAACTGCACAGGTCTTTTATTGAAAAGCTTAATCATTGATGGACAGTAAAACTGATCTGGCCAGGCCAGTCCTCATTTATCTTACTTAAAAAAACAAGACTGATGGATGGTTAAAGTTTTAGATTTCTATCAGAAACAAGTCTTTCAATCCCTTGGATGTAAATGGGGTTGCCACAGCCAATGCCATTTTATCTTAAATTGTTTCTCTCGTCTCTCGTTCTCCGTTTAGAGCATTCACCACGCATGAGGGAATGGCAAGGACATGATATATAAGCAGGAGAAACAATGTAACAAAGCCTTATTCTGTAACTGTCCAACATTTGATAGCGCGCAGCTGCAAGTCTTGGTTTTGACATGTGATCTCTCTAATTCGGAAGAAATTAACCCGCCATATGCAACTTATGTTGCTAATGAGCATATGCAGTGCTGTAAACCCTTTTAACGGTGCATAGATTGAGAATACTGAGGATCACCTTGTTGCTGGTGCACCTAGGGGTCTTAAATTGGCTCAAAGCAGAACCATTTACTATGAAATGTTCCAAAATTTTCTTGAAAGTTCCTTTCTCCACAATGCGCAGCTCCAGAGGCCCAATTGAATTGCTTCTCCTTGAGACCACATAGCCATGGTCCACAAATGATGCATCCATCTCTCTACAACATTCACCAAGAACCCTCTCTTCAACTTCGCCTTTGATCTCCCAATATATGATGTAGTGGCCTGGTTGAGTTAGCAGATCAGCATGGCTTGTAAAGTCAACCAGTTCAGCTTTGGACTTGCTCAGCAATTGAGACCCTCTCTCTACCACTATCTGAAGGTCCTTTTCTGTGTTTTTGTCAATGTTTACTGTCAATATAAGCTTTCTTCTGCATATAAAGTTCAATTTTGGAGTCCCATTGTGGAAACCAGCCACTTCCACCACATCCCCTAACCTGTACCTATAAAGTCCTGAAAACATTATACAAACATTCATTATTTTATAATTTAAAATTAAAACAAAAGCAAGATTTTGCTTTTATTTCCCTCATTTTGTGATGTTTTAACTTCAAGAGTAGCTCAAATATTGATCAACACATCACACAGATCCTTATGCATACTCTTTTCGAGACCATGATATTATGGTCTTAATTTCATCCACGTATCCTGACTACCTAATTTTTCCAAAATGTAACTAGTGGGCCATGAGTTTGGGAAAATGATCAGATTTTTCCAAGATTGCTGCTGGTCTGCAAATAATCAACAGTCCACGTGTCTGTATTGAATCGAGGCTTGGTTTGTTGTAGGAAAAGATAGTGATGGGGCATAGACATGTACAATTCAAAGTTCTACTGATGAAAGTCGTTTATGTCAGGGCAACTGGTTGAGCTGGCCTGGTAAAGATGCTAAAATGCTTAAGAAAAACACTCACTTTAACTTGGGTTTAATATGTAAAATTAGATTAACTTCAAACACCAAATTGTCTCACGATGTTCTAAACCCAACTCACATATCACTTGAATGGGCAAAAAACGGAACCCTTGGGACTGTATGTTTGCTAAAAAATTGATATCCATGAGAAAAAGAAAAAAGAGAAGAGAAAAGCAAGAGTGACAACTCACCAGTGAAAGTAGTGAGGACTATCTCATATTGCTGTCCAACCTTGACTTGGGATAGTGGGACTGGTTTATCTTCTATGAAGTCATCAATGGCTAAATTGCAATCTTGCTTATGTCTATGGAGTGGTATGAACTCAAAGTAAGAAAAAGTTGGTACCACAGCAAAAGTCACATCCTCTGGAGGCAAACAAGGATCCACATTCACCCCAATCCAACTCTCAGTTGATCCATATTCTGCACTAACTAATGGCACATCCCCTGCAAAGCGTCTGAGTTTTTTCAAATATGGTTGCATTGATCCTGTCATTATAGAATACACATACTTGGCATTTGGCCAGAGCTTAGGAATTAGACCAAACCAATCCAAATCTTCCAAGCCCTTGCAACTAGCTTCGATTTTTGAAGCCAATGTCGGGTTTGGGGAGATGATATCCAAGACCGCTTTTCGCACTTTCGGTAGATTGATTCTTTTGCTTAGAGTGCCATCTCTGATGTCATTGCACAACTCTTTCCAGAGTTCTTCAAAAGTGATGAAGGCTTGCACTATGCTATAGGCAAAGGTGGAGGTTATGAACTCTACTTGATCAGAGAAGAAGAGGCCAAGAAGGAGATGGCAGTATGTTGATTGTTTGCTGTCACCACTTGCAATGACTTCTTCTGGGCTGCAAGTGAATGACTTGGTTTTTTCCTGTTTGATCTTGAATTCTTGGCTGGCATAGTAGTGAGTTGTGGCTGTTCCTGCTGTTAATCCTCCCTTAGTTTTGAACTGTCTGCTGCTGTATATGAATTCCAGGATCCTCCCTCCTTCCCTTGTTGGATAAACTCTACAATCAAGAGGAAGAAAGCTCAGTAAAATTAAAGAGCCACTTAAAGAAATTTCTAAGTATTCATGATAAAAGATTGGAATATTGCCGTAAGATATAGGCTCGTATATATTAAATGAAAGATTCAGAAGTTCAGATAGTTATTCATAAAATAGAACAATGAAAAATTTGTAGAGTAGCCAACCTTGATCTGTAAGCTGCAGCCAACCTAAATATTTGAAGAGTGGTCTGTGCGCTATGGCGTGTAAAGGGTACGTACTTCTGTCTCCCATCTGTGGTTCCAGAACTAGAAGAACATTAAACCCAACAAAAAAGTGAGAAAGATAAGCCAAATTGCAAAACCAGAGGTAATGGTGGCTTTTTTCTTTGAACTCAATACAACAGCAAAAATGTTCCGAGCAGGCATAAGATAGCACAAACAAGGTATATTTTACTCAGTTTGGTCGAAAACTAGGAATAATGTAAAGCACATAACCCAATGAAGGAACCTACCTTAAGGAGAGAGTGGTCATAGGTTGTTGGGTGAGTATAGGGCCAGTGTCCCCATTTGCAATTCTGTGAATATAAGGCTCTAAATCTGCATGTGAAGCAAGGGGCACCAAAGAAGTGTACAGAGATTCCAATACAAATCCATCTACCTCTTGGATTTTGATGTCCCCCAACCATTGCCTGAGATATTCCACACTGCAGTTTTGCTCAAGTATCTTCCTGAGTGTCTGTGTTTGAACCAAACCAGCTTTCTCAGTCACATCTTCAAACCACCCAATGATGTCTTCTCCATAGTTGCCATTGCTCTGGTTATTCGTACACGCAGCTGGTTCCATTGGAGAGATTCTGAAAGGCTGCAGAAAATAATAAAGTTGGTACAATTGTTAGTGGGGGTCCTGACTGCTCTTGTTTCTCTCTAGCATATATATGATTTATATAGAGCACAGCACAAAATTCAAATCTTTCTCTTGGATTATGGCAATCTATCTTGAGCTAGCCTTTGTCGTTTATTAAAAAGCTCAACCAACCTTCTTCTAATGTTGCACAATCTCACTCTTCTTAGAATGGTACGATGCCTTGTAGACCACAAGACATACATAGTGTCATCCTTTTTTGAAGGAGAGAGAGAGAGAGAGGAGAGAGAGAGAGAGAGAGAGAGAGAGAGAGAGAGAGAGATTCTTCTTTGAAATGATATGGGGACAAGGCTTGCCAAGGGACCAAAACCAATCAGCTTTGACAGCTTGGCCTAGCAGCACCATGCTCTATTTTTCCCTCCAATTACTAAGCCACCCTTTGAAAATTGAGAAGGATTTTATGATATAATAGTAGTGCCTCATTCATACATAACTGCTCTCATCTCTCATTTTTGGTGGAAGACCCCTCTGCCCACCTTCCTATTTCTACTGCTAAGGCAAGGTACAGAAATTTAGGTGGACAATGATCTCATTCTAGTTTGTAGAACCCAAGTTTTAGGCACATGTGGCAATAAGAGGAACACCACTTATCAAGTCAAAGACAGAAAATGGTAAACACACCAAACCTACCATGACAATTTTGGTAAACACACCAAACCTACCATGACAAAGTTAGACTGAAAACTTGATCCATAGATTTAGACAAAATCAAGAAATACAAGGTAATGAACTAGAACAAACTAAACTTTCATCATCTCCAGCTCATAAAAGTAACAAAAGCAGATTTTCTGTACTTTGCTTATCTAGTTTTCACTTTTTTTTGAAAAATCATATTTCCCATTTTCTTGCTAGTAGTCTGAAAGTATTTGGAGCCATGAAAGAAAAGATTGGCGTTTAGTTGGAGTGAGTTTTGCCTGATGCAGACACATCATATCATTTTCCAAGAGCAAAGGGCGCCTTGGGATGGAGATGCGCAAAGAGGAAATCTACTTGCCATTTTGAGCTTGCTATTTATGCTCAAGGCTTGAAGCTTGACGAGAAGATACCAAGCCTCCTTCAAGAAGCTATATTTGGCCTCTTATTTCCAGAAATTTTCATGCTCCTAAATTTTCTTATTCTTCATGATTTGTGGCAGATTATGCATATGTATCACGTATGTGTGGCGTGCTTGCTCAATCGAGTGGCGACTGACCTTAGCATTTCTTATAAATACATAATCACGATTTCCCTATTTATTACACTCACAAAAGTCTATATTCATAACTATTATGTCAAGATGTAACTCTTGCAAGCAAACTTATAGTTATAGTGGTTTAGAGTATTTAATCTTATACTCCCTCATGAATCATGATCAAATTAGTTCGAGTCTCTTTCTTAGCTTCTTTTCTATATAAGGAAAATTAATTACTTGTAATTTTTTTTGTTATCAAAGAACAAGGTATTTTATCAAGATAGTTGTTAGATTTTGTTCCAACTCTTGTGGATCTCTACGGACCAGTCAGCCTTGGATAAAAACTATCCCCTCATTGCGTGCAAATTGGCAAAGACTGATCAAATCAAACCCAGATTTTGGGTAGGGAGAAGAATGCTTTACCACCCAAAACCCACTGGTTTTTCTTTTTTTCATAAACTCACTGGTTAATTTCACACCATTGGTGCACTGCATATTCTGCAGAAGAGACCCACACCACGTCCTATAATTTTGTAGGCACTTAATGTAATATCCTTTCCTAGCTGGATAATTAACAAGTGGTTGTGCATAGACAAGCTTTACTTGTCTCTGGGGCCCCTGCCTTCCAAATGCGTCCAGTGCCAGGACCATTTGTAGCTTCACTCTCTCCATTTCTCCATCAGTGATGTAACTACTCACAACTGTTTAAATCTCATCTAATCTAAGTCCATGTCCAAAGATATAATGATTACAATTATTTGAGAGTTTTTCCCAGCCAAAATCAACATTTAGTTATTGATGAAATTAATCAAACATGTGTGTGTTAAGTTTAGGAGCCACTCATTTACAAGGCAAAATCTTTTTCCAGATCTTGTGGGGTTTCTAATTTTCCCTCCTGTTTCACATAAGATTTTAGGGGTCAAAAACCAGCTTTTTCCATAAACCCAAATGATTTTAAAAAGGCACTAATCAACTTTGATTAGTTGATAAATTCTATTGATGTAAAGTTTCTTCATGATTTAACAGATGATGTTTAGCTTTGTTGCACCTTGCAGAAACAAATACATGACTCCGAAACAAATATATATTTTTTGGTCTCAAGATTGTTAGATTTAGACTGATATAATCTCCCCGGAGGAAACCGAAAGCTAGATATTTTCCAATGTCACAAGAAGAGAAGTTCTTTAATTACCACTAGTTTCTGCAATACCATAACCTGCCGACCAAACGGGGCCTAAAGAACGAACAAATCTTATCTTGATAATATAAGGACATTCGTATGAGAATCAACAATTAGAAACACAATGTTAATAATGTGACAAGGGTAGTGTAACGAAGAAGGCGACAGTTGGATCGTTGATATTTTTTTTTAAATTTGAATTTGCAACAAGTCGTCGGTACCTTAATTCTTGTCTGTTAGCGTCCAGAGAAGTCACTACCAGAGTTGATACTTCATTTTGTTCCAAGGGAAAAGGGGTGCTAGTGTTGTTTTGTTGTGTGAGCAAAGATTTCCAGTTGTACTTGCTAACTTTTTATTACCCAAGTGGCAAATAAAAGC
The DNA here is from genome assembly GCA_020226455.1 of Prunus salicina. Taxonomy (NCBI): domain Eukaryota; kingdom Viridiplantae; phylum Streptophyta; class Magnoliopsida; order Rosales; family Rosaceae; genus Prunus; species Prunus salicina. The sequence continues at coordinate 24,540,193 of CM035344.1, forward strand.
TGTTGGCTATTGCAGTGAAAGTGGAGAAAATGGAGAAATAGTACAAAGAAGAAGAAGAAGAAGAAGAAACAAAATCTTCTCAAATAAGAAAAACCTGAACAAAATCTTCCCAATAGACATGATAAGCTTTTTTTGGCAAACCGATGGAGTCACACTTATCACAGATGATGACATTAATGTGGAAATCCCTCTCAAGACAACCAGAAAACCCTGGACCAAAATTGATCTCACCCTGGACCAAATTGATCTCAGAAAGCACTAGAGCATATTTAAAACTCTGGACCAGATTTCCAGAAATATCACTTCAACTCTGCACAAGAAATCTATCACTAGCCAACTCATAACCAACAAACAAATTAACAATTATTTGAGTCCCCTGCATTCTAAAACTCCAAAGTTCTAATGCTGCAAGTTCAGCAAGCAGTTTATACTTAACATTGGGTGCAAGACAGCAGCAGAAAAACCAAATTTGACTGAGGACTAAAGCCAAATGACCAGAATTCTCAAAACATCAAGTCACTAAGGGACCTCATTCAAACAATAATATTAATGGACAATCACATAAGTTAGAGGCTTAGAAAGACAAGCATCTTCGCAAATGATGAAAACAGCAGTTGATATGAGTAGGGTGTGCAAGATTTTGTCCTATCCCAACACTGAAGCATCTCTTCACCCTCATTTCATCTTACCGTGTCGGGGACCCATCCTTCATACCAGCTTCATCAAAGCATCAACCAAGATTCTCTAAATGAAATAACTACAAAATTCCATACTGTAGCTTTGACTTTGACAGCCATTCAAAGGGGAACACAGATTGATTATTTCTTTGGGGATGGGCCTTTCCCTGCACGAGCAATAAATCTCACAACTTCATCACATATGCAACTTGCAGTACAAACTAATGATAGTTTTGCAGTAATGTCAACAAATAGGTCTGGCAGTACACGCGATTAATGATATCTAGGTGGGTGGAATGCCTACCACAACAAGAAACTAATTTGGCAAATCATTACAGATGAATGTGCTTCATACACACTCGTAGAATATGTAAAAATTAGGAACCAAATAGAGTCAATATATTGAATATTGCTCAGTTGAGTTGCTGATTCTAAAGTTTTTTCACTTTCCCTGTTTAGTTGAAACTTTTCTCTGCAATTTTATTATTCTGGAAAATGAATCTATTCTCTTTCTGTCTATTTAATAACATTTTCTATTTAAGAAATAATAAAACATGCTTATTTCAGACATTGAATAGAATGTTTTCTTTAGATTTCCGATTAATATATCTCCACCTAGTTATATATTTTTGAAAATGTCAGTTCACGTATGATTAGTTGCTCTTGATATAGAGGAGGAAAGCCACACCTGGGTACTGATACAGAGATCACATTCAACATGCCATGTTGCCAAAGAGAAATGATTAGGTTCTTCTGCCATCCAGCTGGGCCAATAGACACTTTGACAAATTTTTTAAGGTCCAAAACGTTTATGTGAAAGTTTCTTCAATAAATTGAATGATGTAATATACAGGGATTGAATTGTGAACATCAACTCTGTGATACAAGAGGCCATCTTTGAATTAGCTAAACAGAATTTCTAAGAACTACAGCATCACTAAGACTCAACTGTCAAAGAGAATTCGGAACTTCACTCGCCTTTTGATGCTACCCATTCTGTCGTACCCAATGCCGATCTTACTATGCATCAACTTCATAGCTAAATCTGCATTGCCTGCTTTCCTCAAAGCATTGATTAGAACACTTCGAATTCGTCCTGGTATTTCCCTACCTCTGTCCACAATCCCATCAGCCAACTTGCAAGCTTCCTTGAAACGGCCAGCTTTGCACAAAACATTGATCATATCTTCAAAAGCTGTCTCAGGAATTACACCCATTGGTGCTAGCTCATCCAAAATCTTGCAAGCTCTGGCTACCTTTCCTGAGAGACAAAGCCCAATTGAGAGAGCCCTGAAGGAAGCAGCAGTTGGTGTGATGCCCTGATCGATCATCATATCCCACAGCTTCAATGCCTCTTCATTTTTGTGGTCCTTAAACAGTCCGCTGATGAGTATTGTGTATGTATAAACTGTCTGATCACAACCTTCCTCTTCCATTTTCTTAAAGAGTGCTAATGCTTCATCAGTTTTTCCACCTTTAGCTAGGGCATCAATAAGGGCATTATAGCAATATGAATCCTGTGGACATCCCTTCTCAATCATCTTTTCGAAAAGCCTTTCGGCTTCATCAAGCCTCCCAGCTTTTCCAAGGCCCTCGATCAGACTAGAATACAGCATGGCATTAACTGCCATCCCACTGCCTTCACAAAACTGAAAATACTCCATGGCCTCCTCCACTCTCCCACTCTTACATAATCCATTGACAACAACGCCATAAGTTACCACATCTGGTTTGAGCCCATCATTTTTCATTCTCTCAAAAAGCTTCATTGCCCCTTCAATGCTCCCACATTTTGCATATGAATCGATCAAAGCTGTATAGTTTGCCACATTTGCTTTACAACCCTTCTGAATCATATCTTCAAAAACAGCATATCCTTCCATACATTTCCCACCTTTACAAAGCCCATTGATAACTAAACTATACGCGTGAGGCGGAATTTCAAGTCCTTTCTCTTCCATTTCTTGGTAAAGACCCAAGCATGAATCAAAATCTCCTTCTGAATAACACCCCTGTATTAACGTCATATAAGTAATCTTATCAGGTTCCACATTCCTCCCCTCCATAGCTCTGAACTTCTCCATTGCTTTCTGGGTTTTCCCTGCCTTACAATACCCTTTAATCATTGTATTATAAGTCACAACGTCTGGTACAATTTTCCCACCTTCCATAACCTCAAAAACCCGCTCAGCGGATTCAATAAACATCGAATTTACCAATCCATTCACTAAAAAGTTATATGTATACAAACTAGGCTCAATCCCATTCTCCTTCATTCTACGCCAAACCCACAATAGCTCATCAACCATTCCAAGACAGCCAAAACTCTTAATCAAAGAATTAGCAGCGGCAGAATTCATCAAAAAGTTCTTTTCTTTAAGTTCAGCAAGAACATATCGAATACGATCCAAATCACCAGATGAAGATAACAGGTCAATCAAAGACACATAGCATTCAAGCTTATGATGATATTTCTTTTGCTTACCAGCCCAAGCCAAAAACCGCATAGCTGTTTCGGGCTTTCCACGAAGCTCAGCAGACTTTAACACATATGCAACAAAATTGGGAGACAATTTAATCAAGAATGTGTGACAATAAGAGTCTAAATTGGCTTCCATCTTCAGAGACCCATCTAAAAGATTGAGAATTTGGGCAACCCATGGAGATGGGTCAAAGTCTTGTGGGTTCGATACTATATCAGAGACATCATTGAAAGGCTCTACCCATTCTGGAGGAGGAAGAGAGTTGGTGAAGACGGACCTGGGATTTGAGCTGAAACTTGACGTGGAGTGAAAACTCGAGGCTTCTGATGAAGAGTCACCATGGATGTACGGGCCGGGAGGCCTCAGAGGAAGAACATGGGTTGCTGAGAAAGAAAAGGGAGCTCTCAGTATGGTTCTTCTCATCAGGGTTTTGGGTGTTTGCGGGTGTGCTCATCGAGAGTGAAGCTAAAATGGTGAAATGGTTTATGAAGACTGAAAAAGTTACTGGTTATATTTAATAATTTGGATGATTTTAACACAACGGTCCCATGGTCTAGTGGTTAGGACATTGGACTCTGAATCCAGTAACCCGAGTTCAAATCTCGGTGGGACCTTGTTTTTTCTTTTTCCATGTTTTTAAGCTGAGATTATTTTCTTTTTGATTACCATCTTTTTTTTTTCTTTTCCAGACCAAAGAAAAAAATATATTCATCTCACAAACGAAATAAAAATGTAGTACTTGGGCATTTGTAGAACGCCTATGGAAACAATCTGTGATGGAAGTGAGTGTGCTGCTATGCATAAGCCCAATTACCATATTGTTTTGCAAGGAAACAATCCTGCTGGCCTCACTCCAACACAACGGTTGCCCAAGGCCCAATTTGTTCATTCGGTTGGTTTTAGTAATTTACTCCTTGGTTTGAAAACGAATATGTACGGGCTCATGATTCAAAAATAAGGTAGGCTAACTTCTACGTAAATTTTATGAATCGAAAAGTTTCTCTTGAAATTTTGGTTGAGTTTACTTTAATTTTTATGACATTTCCCAAATTGTATACAACCCGTTAAATACTTCTATTATTTACTTCTATATCTTCAACTACATTCTCAAGAACAACATGTATCCCAAATTTTACATAAAACAAAACTCGATAGTACGAGGAATTCATTGATAAGCAAGAAAACATACACCTAGTCAGGAGTCAATGACCTTAACTCTCGAAATGCATACATATACATAAGTGAAAACTTAAGAAATAAATTAAAAATAAGACATCAAATAAGGACTACTCGGTATTGAGTGAAAATCATGGATTATAGTCATACCAAAAGAAACAAAAAACCCAACGCCGCATGTCCTTTGCGAGGGGAGGAGATCACTGCTCGTTCTCCCGTATCCTCCAAATTGTGTAAGCGTGTAGTAGGTTTTTCCCTATTTGCTTGGTCCGTAGCTATTTGTTAGTGGCCTCTTTTCCTCCATTTGTGGGTTTTTGATTTAGCTTTGCTCGAATTCTGAGGCTCGATGCCTCTTGTTATATGCCTTTCCTCAATCTCCCACAAAACCATCCCTCATTGTATTGTCCTTATTTCCCCCATATATCCAAATCTCAATCTCTGGTCTTCCTTCCTAATCCCCTTTACCACTTCTCCCGCTATCAAAATCCCTTATTTCCCTTTTCTCAGCCAAAATTTCTCTCCCCCAATTCCATTTGGCCTTCCATTTCGGACATTGCTACCAGGCTTAAACACGACTTCTCACGTACCTCTTGGAAGATGTGTAGAAATCTAAATTATGCTCTAGCTCAGGTACTTGGACCACCTCCTTTCATTCTTTTGTTACTTGAGGGTTGTGTCTTCCCTTGGTTGCAGTGTTCGATTCGGTGTTTTGGTGATGTCAATTTTGGTGGAGTTGGTGATTATTGTGTGGTTGCTTTTGTGTTTTTGTGCTTATGTTTTGTAAAGGTTTCTTTGGTTTTGCTGGCTGATTGATGGGTTGTGACTTTTTTTGTATTGTGTTTTTTTTTTGGTGTTTTTGTTGCTGTATTTTCATGTGTGGTGGCAGCTTTCCCCATCCATTTGGGCCATGGTGCTGTGCTTGGTTTCCCAACTTTGACAACACTGTTGTTAGTCTGTTAGGGTTTGAATTTACCTAGCCTTTGGTGGGCTTTATGTCTTTAGTAGGATTTATGTATGTAAGGTCATCCTCAATGAGGTCTATATTTTGAGGCTCAACCACCATGAGTCATTCTATAGTGTAGGCCTTATATATGACTCTTAGGTGAGCTAATATCTCTTAACTGTTGGATCAGGCTAATCAATTTGATCCACTGACTAACCAATTTGATCCAACAGTTAAGAGATATGACCTCACTTAAGGGCCATGTATAAGGCTCTCACTATAGAATTCTTGCAACCACCATGAGGCTTTCAACTATAGAACCCAAGACCAAAGAAGGCATTTCCAATGGCATTGATTTTAGGCTCTAAATGATGAAGCTCCGTCGGAGAGGTCTCCAAATATGTGGATATGGATAGAGCTCTTTAAGCCTGAGTGGGCCCCACAAGGAAGGAAAAAAGCGGCTTCATCTAATCGCCCATAAGTGCATGCACAAATAACAATCCAGGTTGATTGCCCATTTAGCTTAATGAACCTATAATGAGTTTCATAAACTACCTCCTTAGATAAAATTTAAGTCTGCGTTGCACGACTTGGGGGGGAGGAGGGAATGAGGTCCCTTCTGCCTGCTGCCTGTTTCTAGTGGATCTCTTTGTGGAGATCTATTGGCCCCCTTTGCCTTTTTTGTGTGTGGGTGTTTTGCTCGAGCTCTGCTTGAACTTTGAGGCTTTATGCCTCCGACTTCCTTTATTTCCGCAGCTATCCCTATATTTCTCATCCCTTGTATTCAGTTGTCCATTCCACCATCCCTTTCCTTTTATCTTTCCTACCCACTCCATTCAAATCTCTTCTCTTTAGTCTCGGTCCTCTATTTTCCCACTGAATTTTTCTTTTCATTATTGATCTGGCTTCACCATGTGGCTGTTTCGGCTAGTCGGAAACACGTCTTCTTGTGTACAACTCAGAAGATTCGTAGAGTTCAACCTCTTTCTCTTGCTCAGGTGCCTGCACCACCTCCTTCTATTATGTCGTTGTTTGTTTGGTTATTGTGTTTGTTCTGGTGCATTATCAGTTTTGATTTGGGAGGTGTTGAGCTTCATGTGGTGGCTTCTTTTTTCTTGTCTGTGTTTATGTAATATGTGGAATTTTAGGGTATTTGGGTGGATTTGTAGGTTGTGCGTTTTTTTTTCTTCACTTTGTGCCCTTTGGTTAAGGCAGCCCATCCCCTTAACTTGTCCCGGTGGTGTCGTCTCAGGCGTTGGCGGCGGCGACTCGGCTGAGTTTTGTTTAGGGTTTGTCTGCTATTTTGGCCTTTTGTTTGGGCTTATGTGGGTGGGCTTAATGCCTTTATGAGCTTTAGGCTTGTTGTGGGCATTTGGGCCTCTTGCCTTTTTGCTTTGATGTTGAGCTCAATTTGTTGGTTCTCATTTTTATGTTGTATTTTTGTGCCCTTTTGTGCCTTTCTAATGAACTTTAGTTCTGACCAAACAAATAAAAATAAAACCAATGGCAATTTTAAGAAATTCAATATACCAACATCAATTTTCTTTTTTTCTTTTTTGATAATTTAAGTATTTTGTGCAATTCAATTTTCCATATAAAATGCACCTCCTTTTTTGAAAAATTTCACACCACCAATATCATTCACCACATTTGTTGCTACTTTCAAAGTCTTAATAATATGTGTGTTTGTTGTTTCAGAATCTCGTGTAAATTTGATTATTTTATTGTTAAAATGTTAATAAAAAAATTCACATAAATCAAATTACACCATAAAAATCCAAATATAGAGTCCCCTATTATGGAAAAGATACCTTTAGAGTCCAAAATATTTCATCAGAGCTCTAAATGAGGCTTTATCCACCATTTTTAGAACCTCATTTAGAGACTATGATTGAGGATGCCCTAATAAGTTTTATGGCTATAGCGGCTTTATTCCTTTTGTGTTGCATTTCTTTGAGCTCATTTTTTTGAGTTTACTTTGATGTACTAGCTCTGAATTTCTATATCAATGAAACTTGTTTCTGACAAAAAAAAAAAAAAAAAAAAAAAAAACAGGGTTTGACCTATTTCTAGAAGAGAAGCTTAAACTTTCAATAGACTAGGAGCTAATTGATCATGCATTTTTGTTTGCTGTTACAGCCGCCGCTAGCATAACTCCAAATTTGGTATTCCAAGTCTATGCATGCATGGGTCTTGGCTAAACAAACAAAGCACGACTTGTGGTTGTAGAGGTCGGAATGATGGATGGACCATTTTGGAAGTGTACAATTCAGAACGTAAAAGCTTCACACAAATAAGATTAATTGTTCTTATGGATTTGTTGTATTAAGAGAAAACTAATATATTTAGATTGAAATAAAGCACCATTGACTTTATTGAAACGATTAATATGTAAGTCATCTACACGTCGTACATTTTAGATCATATGCATATGCTTATATCATGCACGAGCTCAGTCTCAGTTATGCATGCTGCTTAATTTTAGTTTTAATTTTTTGGTAACACTTTAGTTCATTGGTTGTGTTTGCTGTGCTGGTTGTGTTTGGCGTATTTGTTTTGTTCATTGGTTATCTGTTTTTCACTTTCTAGACTTAAGAGTTGCATTAGAAAAATGGTTAAGAAACATGAATCTGGAAGTGCAAAAAGAAATAAAAGGAGAAAAATAGAAAAAAATGATTCAAACTCAAAAAGGAGCTCTTGATAAGTTTTTTAAAACTAGTTCTTCAATTGAAGATTCAACTGATGATTTACTTAATGAAGGGGTTGGTGGTCTCAGTGAGAATGAAAATAATCTGGAAGAAATGATGATTTACTTTCTTTGTTTTCAGTTTTATGTCTTCAAAAATATGTATGTTGTTACTTAATTATTGTAGTTTCTTTGTCCATTTGTGCTACCATTTGTTACTTTTCTTATGTTGTATGATTCTTTTTGTAGAACACAAAGAGGATTTTGCACGTAAAGTCCTGTGATGAAGCCTGAAGCCAGATGTCAATCTTAAGGGAAAGGGTTTAGTATTTTGAACAAATACTTAGTTTTAATGTATCTTTTGAGAATACAAATTACCAAATTTCAGGGACATGTTCCCATTATATTGGTTGCTGGAATGTTGGTTTGTAAATGTGTAATTTCCTTCATGATATTAAATATTTAATATGAATTTATTTTATTTTTACGGAGATATGTCCTATTATAATGCATACTACCTTTTTTATTCACGTGCTCTACGTGCTACGTAAAATCATTTTATTTGTTGTTTTTTCGCAATTGTATACTAAGAGAAGGGGCATCATTTAGTTTATCGCCTAAGGCCACTCAAAAATCAAGACCAGCCTTGATGATGCATATATTGTTCGCGGCCCATCATATAATCTACCATGCAATGCCAATAATGGAAGATCAAAGTAAAGTTATCTTGAACGAAAAACTTTCAAAATCATCTTTTCCTATATTCCAGTTGGTGGCTATATGATACGTGAAGTACGCATTAATCATAATGCACATGGACCACACTTGGGACGGTATGTTGGAGGTCAAAAAAGACAAATTAGAATGAGGATTTATGCTCTGTACGATATGGTCAAATGTTGCTTCCAAAGAATCCATTAGTATACGTAGTGTAATAATTTGGAGTAAATATTATTTTTCAAAAAAAGTTCTGGGTTCGAGTTCTAGCATTCGTGTAGTGTATGTGAATTTATAGCTAAATTGCCGAAATCTGCAAATGCCATTCCTTCAGAAAATACACATATATTCTGGTCCTACTAGACATATGATGTTTTACTTAGCTTTTCTTTTATTTTGGCCACAAAAAATCTAGCACACACATTTAGAAATTATTCTAATTCACTAATTGTCATACAAATTTGAGTGTGATCATATCACCTCTATGTACATGTTATGAAATGAATGGACCACAATTTTTTTACGTTATAATATCAATAGTAATGAATAAAATCCATGTTATAATGCAAAACATCAATGTCTTGAATGTGTCTGGTCTACCTCTCAACAATACCATGTTTTGGGCCATAAAATTACGTTGCACGTTGTGTGGTGGTCAAGAAGCTATTAGAATAACTGTGTAAGCAAGTTGCGAAATTCATATATGTCGGCCGGCAAGCTTGTCTTGGCCCTCGGGCATCTAGGTAGATACAGAGCCTTTCCATTAATGGGGGCTATGTTTCTTGTTTTTGGTCCAACCATTAACTGATCCCATAATGGGGCTATGTTTCTTCCTTTTGGTTGTTTTTTTTTTGTTTTTTTTTTGTTTTTGGTCGAAAGTTGCAATTTATTGCAAACTCCAAAAAGGGCAGAGAACAGTACAAACAAAGTTGGGCAAAAGCACCGGCCAAAAAACAAATATGAACAAATTTAGCTAAAACCAGTACAGTATAGCATGAAAATCATGTTTCCGAGTCAAAAACTAAAACGTCAAAAGCCAACAAAAAGGCATTTAGCCCATATAAAGGCATATAGCCCACAAAGAGGCATTACGCCCACATTCAGCATAAAGCCCACATTAAACATATATAAAATACATAAAATAAAACACAGGAAACCTAGCCGCCACAACCAAAGAGAAACTCCAAGCTGCCACCACCAGCAAAGAGAAACTCCATGACTGTAAATGGACAAACCACCAATCACTACCATGAAGAACCAAACACCCGTAGGTCAGCAAACCAAGCCAAACATCACTCAAAACATAGCCCACCCCAGATTCACTAATAGATCTAGAATTTACCCAACCAAGACATCCAAAAGACAGTAGCAAACAAAAAAAGAATGAGAAAACCCATTCCACAGCCAGGAGGAAAAGAACCAAGAACCTGGAAGGAGGTGGTGCAAGCACCTGAGCTAGAGCTCTACACACCTTCCAATAAATACACGCCAAAAAGTGTTTAAAATTTGCAGCTATAAACCAAGGATAAGGCCAGATCAAAAGGGAGGTGAAGGAATCCAAATGAGCCATGGATTTTGGGTCGATATGAAGCAGGACTTGCAGGGTAAAAATGGTGGTGATAGGGGAAATCCCCAAAACCAATTGGCAATGAGGGGAGTAGCCAAACTCCTTATAAACTCAGGGTAGATCCCTTAACTTTTCAATGTGGGATAAATACTCTCAACATGTCCTCGCACATGTGGCGAACTTTCAAGCCTAACACGTGAACAACACATATTAGGTGACGTGAGAGCACATGTGTCCGTTGGGCTCAACACGTGAAACCTTGCTATGATACCATGAAAGAAGTTGAGGTTCCAACCCAAAACCAATTGGCAATGGGAGGAGTAATCCAACTCCTTATAAGCCCTTGCTAGGTTTCTCAACTTTCCAATGTGGGACTCTTTACCTTCATTCTCACACGCCCCCGCACGTGTAGCAAATTTTCAAGCCTAGCACGTTGACAACACATATTGGGTGACGTGGAGCATGTGCGGTCATTGGGCTTTCACACGTGGGCTAACCCACTCTGATACCATGAAGGAAGTTGAGGTTCCACCCCAAAACCAATTGGTAATAAGGGGAGTAGCCCAACTCCTTATAAACCCAGGCTAGATCCCTTAACTTTTCAATGTGGAATAAATAATCTCACCACTATTGTGGAAAAGATACCTTTAAAGTCCAAATTTTATCATTGGAGCTCTAAATGAGGCTATAACCACTATTTTTACAGCCTCATTTAGAGACTATGATCAGGAATGCCCTAATAAGTTTTATGGCTATAGTGGCTTTATTCCTTTTGTGTTGCATTTCTTTGAGCTTATTTTTTTGAGTTCACTTATGTACTGGCTCTGAATTTCTAGATCAATGAAACTTGTTTTTGACCACAAAAAAAAAAAAAAAAAAAAAAAAGGGGTTTGACCTATGCCTAAGGGTGAGCATCGGGACCGGAAAGCCGGAACACTGAACCAAATCGGTTGACCAAAAAAGTCAACAAATCAGATCGAAATCAGACCAAATCAGTTTTGATTTTACACCACACTGCATTGGACTAGACCGAATCGGACAGGTCATATATATTTTTTATTTTTACAAAATTTTAAAATCTAATGCCATATTTTAAATTTTATAATCACTATTTTTCCAAATTTAACTTCAAAAAATTTCTAAATGTATGAATTGGATTATTTGTTAATTTTTAAGCCAAAAAAAAAGTTATTTATTATATTTTTTTTAAATTTAAAAAAATAAAAAATTAATAATTCGGTTCAAAACCGAAAATTGGTCAGAACCGAACCGGCCGGTTTTGAAATTTTTTTTGCCTAAATCGGACCAAATCGAACCGGTTAAATAATACTGATTTCGATTCCGATTTTAGGAAAGAACCAGACTAAACCGGACCACGCCTACCCCTACCTATGCCTATAAGATAAGCTTAAACTTTCAATAGACTAGGAACATTTTTGTTTGCTGTTACAGCCGCCGCGAGCATAACTCCAAATTTGGTATTCCAAGTCTACGCATGCATGGGTCTTGGCAAAACAAACAAAGCACGACTTGTCGTTGTTGAGGTCATAATGATGGATGGACCAAGTCTACGCGACCAAATAAGTTTATTTGAGGGACACCCCTTGTAGGGCCCACTCCGGATTGTATTTGACTAATCCAAACCGTCTATTCTGTAGATACACATTCAAAGATCATCTCTACGAAAAATCACTTGAATCCGATATCATTTGACCATTCAATTAAGTTATTGAAATTTTAGTATTTTCTTGAAGCACCGTATTCATTGATTTTGTAGGACACAATTGGATGTCAAAACGGTTTCCGATTTGTCTAACTTTTTATAAGGATGATCTATGAATGAATACCTAAAAATAGATGGTTTGGATCATTGGAAAAAAAATTGTAGGATACCCTAAAGGACGTCCCTCAAATAAAATTATTTAAGGGATCCCTCAATAGAAAGGGACTGTATATATATATATATATATATTTATTTATGCTTATATCACAAAGAAAAACTTTCAAAATCATCATTTCCTATATTCCAGTTGTAATTGGATGTTGAGTGATTTGCATTAGGTGGCTGTATGATACGTGAAGTACACAATTAATTATAATGCACATGGAACACACTCTTGGGACGGTACGTTGACAAATTAGAATGAGAATTCATGCTCTACGTGATATGGTCAAAGGTTACTTACGAAGGATTTATTAGTGTACGTATAGTGTAATAGTTTAGAGTGAATGTTCCCTTCAGAAAAGGTTCTAAGTTTGAGTTTTAGTATTCGTGTAATGTGTATGAATTTAGTATGTTATCGATCGCTACTCTTAATAGGGAAAGATCCTCAAAAAAGAAAAAGAAAAAGGTTGCTTAACTTGGTCATTACCCTGTTGCGTTTATATAGTTAACCTAGATAGCCAGCTAGATTGCCGAAATCTGCAAATGCCAATCCTTCAGTATATACACATATATTCTGGTCCTACTAGACATATACGATGTTTGTTTCCCATATAGCTTTTATTTTGGCCACAAAAAATCTAGTACACACATTTAGAATATATATATTATTCTAATTCATTAAATGTGATAGAAATTTGAGTGTGATCATATCATACAAGTTCTTTTACGGTATAATATCAATAATAATAAATAAAATCCATATTATGATGCAAAACATCAATGTCGTGACACCCTACCACTCTTGAATGTGTCTGGTCTACCTTTCAACAATACCATGTTTGGGCATAAAATTACGTTGCACGTTGTGTTGCACGTTGTGTAGTGGTCAAGAAGCTATTGTCTTGGCCCTCGGGCATCTAGCTGGATACAGAAGATCCTGACTTGTCATTTGAATACAGAAATGAAAGCATCAGATTTGCAGCTGGATCAGGTCCACCAGATTGACAAACTTAAAACTTATTAAGTCCAAACAAAGAAACTCTACATCCAACACAAAGAATTTTCATGTGCAAACACTGAGAAAAAGAATCAAAAGACAATTAGAATTCCAGGTGTTATCCTTATTATAATTAACGAAGTGCATGCATGCATGCTTCCGTAGTGTAACTAGCCTTGATTTCATTACCTTAAACTATCCCAGCACTTGCCCAGACATTTCGTGGAAACCCACAATATTAATGTGGTCTGACTCTGGACTGGACTGGACCAGAATTACCTCATACAATTGAGGGCAGACACGAGTACTTGGTCGAACTCCAAAAGTGGCCAGCCATTCATACCACTACTCGACACAGTAGGAATTGATTTTTAATTTGGTTCTGAGTTCCCATATACATATAGGAGAGTCATAATCAAACTGAAAGTTTCGGAGAAAAAACGGAACAATAAAGATCTAAGATCAGCGGGCACTGAAAATTCTAACCTATACGTAGGTATTTTACTTCGTTGTCATTCATTCTAATGCTAATTCTTTTCTTCTTTAGTAATTCAATTTCTCACTCACCTTGGTTTAGAGTGAAGAACAATAAACTTCAACCTTTATATTAGAGTTTCTGAAAATTTCATACCTTACCAATAGGTAAGCCAATAAAAAGGCGTTTAGCCCACATAAAGGCATATAGCCCACATTTAGTATAAAGCCCACATTAAACATAAAATACATAAAATAAAACACAGGAAACCAAGCCACCACAACCAAAGAGAAACTCCAAGCCGCCACCACTAGCAAAGAGAAACTCCACGATTGTAAATGGACAAACCACCAATCACCACCATAAAGAACCAAACACCCGTAGGTCAGCAAACCAAGCCAAACATCCCTCAAAACATAGCCCACCCGAGATTCACTAATAGATCCAGAATTAACCCAACCAATACATCCAAAAGATAGTAGCGAACAAAAAAAGAATGAGAAAACCCATTCCACAGCCAGGAGGAAAAGAACCAAGAACCTGGAAGGAGGTGGTGCAAGCACTTGAGCTAGAGCTCTACACACCTTCCAATAAATACATGCCAAAACGTGTTTAAAATTTGCAGCTACAAACCAAGGATGAGGCCAAATCAAAGGGGATGTGAAGGAATCCAGATGAGCCATGGATTTTGGGTCGATATGGACCAGGACCTGCAGGGTAAAGATGGTGGTGATAAGGGAAATCATGCCCATGGTCTTCATCCCACCAGAATGGAAAAAGGACGAGAAAAAGAGAAGTGTGATTTAAGGAGGAAGAAGGAGGAAGATGAAGGGAGGGGGAGAGGGGCAGACCACCTCCCCCCAAGATGCAGCGCTGAAGGAGTAGGGTTTTTTTTTTGTTTCTTTGCTAGGGTTAGTTGGTTAGTGAGTGAGTGAGTGATAGTTGTGTTTTTGGTTAATCTAATAAATCTATCAACATCATATAGAAAAAATCAACACTTTTTCTTTTAGTTTAATGTTGTTTTTGTTTAAGTCATTTGTACTTGTTTTTACTTTCAAATTTAATGTTGTTTTTGTTTAATTCGTTTCTACTCTGAAAGTTCGCCACACGCCCCCACACGTGTGGCGAACTTTCAAGCCTAACATGTGAACAACACATATTGGGTGATGTGGGAGCACGTGTGGTTGTTGGGCTTAACATGTGAAGCTTTGCTCTGATACCATGAAGGAAGTTGAGGTTCCACCCCAAAACCAATTGGCAATGTGAGGAGTAACCCAACTCCTTATAAGCCCTTGCTAGGTTTCTCAACTTTCCAATGTGGGACTCTTTACCTTGAATTCACATTCTCACACGCCCCCGCACGTGTGGCGAATTTTCAAGCCTAGCACGTAGACAACATATATTGGGTGACGTGGAGCATGTGTGGTTGTTGGGCTTTCACATGTGAGCTAACCTGCTCTGATACCATGAAGGAAGTTGAGGTTCCACCCCAAAACCAATTGGTAATGAGAGGAGTAGCCCAACTCATTATAATCTCAGGCTAGATCCCTTAACATTTCAATATAGGATAAATACTCTCAACACTATTGTGGAAAAGATACCTTTAAAGTCCAAAATATTTGATCGGAGCTCTAAATGGGGCTATATCCACTATTTTTACAGCCTCATTTAGAGACTATGATTGAGGATGCCCTAATAAGTTTTATGGCTATGATGGCTTTATTCCTTTTGTGTTGCAATTCTTTGAGCTTATTTTTTTGAGTTCACTTATGTACTGGCTCTGAGTTTCTATATCAATGAAACTTGTTTCTGACCACCAAAAAAGAAAAAAAGAAAAAAAAATAGGGTCTGACCTATGCCTATAAGATAAGCTTAAACTTTCAATAGACTAGGAGCAAATTGATCGTGCATTTTCGTTTGCTGTTAAAGCCGCCGAGAGCATAACTCCAAATATGGTATTCCAAGTCTACGCATGCATGGGTCTTGGCAAAACAAACAAAGCACGACTTGTCGTTGTTGAGGTCATAATGATGGATGGACCAAGTCTACGCGAGCATATATATATATTTATGCTTATATCACAAAGAAAAACTTTCAAAATCATCATTTCCTATATTCCAGTTGTAATTGGATGTTGATTGATTTGCATTAGGTGGCTGTATGATACGTGAAGTACACAATTAATTATAATGCACATGGAACACACTTGGGACGGTACGTTGACAAATTAGAATGAGAATTCATGCTCTACGTGATATGGTCAAAGGTTACTTACAAAGGATTTATTAGTGTACGTATAGTGTAATAGTTTGGAGTGAATGTTCCCTTCAGATAAGGTTCTGAGTTTGAGTTTTAGTATTCGTGTAATGTGTATGAATTTAGTATGTTATCGATCGCTACTTTTAATAGGGAAAGATCCTCAAAAAAGAAAAAGAAAAAGGTTGCTTAACTTGGTCATTACCCTGTTGCGTTTATATAGTTAACCTAGATAGCCAGCTAGATTGCCGAAATCTGCAAATGCCAATCCTTCAGTATATACACATATATTCTGGTCCTACTAGACATATACGATGTTTGTTTCCCATATAGCTTTTATTTTGGCCACAAAAAATCTAGTACACACATTTAGAATATATATATTATTCTAATTCATTACAAGTTTTGTTTTTTACGGTATAATATCAATAATAATAAATAGAATCCATGTTATAATGCAAAACATCAATGTCGTGACACCTTACCACTCTTGAGTGTGTCTGGTCTACCATTCAACAATACCATGTTTTGGGCCATAAAATTACGTTGCACATAGTGTTGAACGTTGTGTAGTGGTCAAGAAGCTATCAGAATAACTGTGTAAGCAGGTTGCGACGAAATTCATATATGTCGGTTGGCAAGCTTGTCTTGGCCCTCGGGCATCTAGCTGGATACAGAAGATCCTGACTTGTCATTTGAATACAGAAATGAAAGCATCAGATTTGCGGCTGGATCAGGTCCACCAGATTGACAAACTTAAAAATTATTAAGTCCAGACAAAGAAACTCTACATCCAACACAGAATTTTCATGTGCAAACACTGAGAAAGAGAATCAAAAGACAATTAGAACTCCAGGTGTTATCCTTATTATAGTTAATGAAGTGCATGCATGCATGCTTCCATAGTGTAACTAGCCTTGATTTCATTGCCTTAAACTATCCCAGCACTTGCCCAGACATTTCGTGGAAACCCACAATATTAATGTGGTCCGACTCTGCACTGGACTGGACCAGAATTACCTCATACAATTGAGGGCAGACACGAGTATTTGGTCAAACTCCAAAAGTGGCCAGCCATTCATACCACTACTCGACACAGTAGGAATTGAATTTTAATTTGGTTCTGAGTTCCCACATATACATATAGGAGAGTCATAATCAAACTGAAAGTTTAGGAGAAAAAACGGAATAATAAAGATCTAAGATCAGCGGGCACTGCCAAAACAAGGTAAAAAATAAGTTATAATTTGAGTAAATTATTAGATTTCAAGAACTTTGTTTGAAACTTAAAACGATCCTAATTAACTGAAAATGCTAAAATACAAAATTTATCATGAACTGATCTAAGGTCTCGGACTATATTGCCATGTAGAATTACATTCCTTTTTTTGATGTGTTGAGTCATATTTACATATTTATATTGAAGGCAATTAATTATCATATACAATTCGAATCAATTGGTTTCCATAATGGTGTTCATTTAATTCTAACCTATAGGTATTTTACTTCGTTGTCAATCATTCTAATGCTAATTCTTTTATTCTTTAGTAATTCAATTTCTCACTCACCTTGGTTTAGAGTGAAGAACAATAAACTTCAACCTTTAAATTAGAGTTTCTGGAAATTTCATACCTTACCAATAGGTAATGTACTTATGGATACACCTCTAGTCAAGGTAATGGAACCCATAAATTACATCTAGTCGAGCTAATTAAACCCACCTCTACTGCAGATAATTAAAACTCATATAATACCTCTGGTATATATGGATCTTTAAATTCATAATCCCTCTATTCTAGCTAGGGAAAATAAATTCACACCTCCACAACAGGTATACTCGCACATGAAGAGTTGAGATAAAACTCCATGGAACATTGCTTTGGAAACCCTAAGAAAAAAAAAACTAATACCTTGAAGGTATATATGTATTGTTAAGCATGAATTGCCAAAGATTTGTTTCACTTGGACTTGATTGTAGGAGGCCCCTTCATTTTAGGAGGTGTTTTCAAGACTTTCCATTTTCTAATAGTGGCATATGTTGTAAATTACTTAAAAATTGTAGATATACTATTTGCTTATTAGGCGAGGCAGGTTATTGGATTGGAATTGAAAATGAACAGCATGTGGACTATATACATCCATTACATCTTGATCAAATCGGACCTACATCTAAGAATCCTTTAATTTAAAAAACATTTATGCAAATATATACACATTTTGAATGGTTTGACTTAAACTCTATAAATAGCACACAAATTATACGAACCTACACAAAGAAATAAGAAGAAACGCATAAAGACGTGTGAGGTGAGCACTAACGTACTCTAAATAAAAAAATAGCAATTTGCATGGATTTGCAAGAATCTTCAGTTAAGAATCTTGTAACGAAGGTTAAACAAGATCTCTTAGCGTCATCAAAAGTTGATGTTTATTCTCTTGTGCCTCCTTCTCCGTATGACACTGCTTGGCTCTCAATGGTTTCCAACCCTCAACAATCAGATCAACCATTGTTTCAGGGGTGCTTGGATTGGGTGCTCCAACACCAAAACAGAGGAGGCTCCTGGGGTGAGAATATTGCTCATCCCACCATAGAGTGCCTCACTTCAACTCTTGCTTGCATTGTTGCACTTACCACATGGAATGTTGGCCACGATGCCATTCAGAAAGGTACATATATATATATATATATATATTAGTTTTTCTCTAATCCGGATGTCCTGATTTTATTAAAGTCCGGTTCTTTACATTTTCTCTAATCATTATTGGACTGTTTCAATTACTAATGCATTATATGCAACGAACATTACACTATTTCAGTAGCTTAATTCAAGAGAGCTAGACTTTAAAAAGAAAGTAACCAATTATGAAAATACCCAATTTTGCATATAAATAATTGCTGCAAACTTTTCTTAATTTGTTGTGTTTGTTGACTCGACTGTGTATATGTATGTTTAGGGTTGGCATTCATCCATGCAAACACAGAGAAGCTCTTGGAAGAGCAGAACGGTTCTTTTCTTGAGTGGTTTGCAATAGTTTTCCCCGCAATGATTGAACTTGCAGAAACCAAGGGCCTACATGTTTACTTTTCTAATGGGTCAACAGCGCTGGTAGAACAAGTCTTCCTGGAGAGACAACAAATATTCAAAACGCAGAGGTAGTTCTAAATTTTAATTTCTCTTTATGTTTGATACGAAGTACACTTTATGATAGACTTAATTTGGCCAGTCAGACCAAAAAACCTTACATGTAACGGGGTGCTATTTCCGGCCAATAACGTAATGACACATGAAAAAGTTATCCTACATATTATTACGTTATTGGCCGGGAATAGCAAAAAGTGCTATCCCCGTTTTATGTGAGTTTCTCTCCGGTCAAACAGCATGCTGCCGTGCAATTTCCTAAGCCCCACCATTGATCTAGTCTAGTGTCAACTCTTGCACATGTTTTTTTTATTATTCCCGGCTAATAACGCTACGACACACGTGATAATTTTTCCAAGTAGCATAGCGTGATTGATAAAAGAAAATAAAATAGTGTTATTCCCGTTACAATAAAATTTTTCTCTTGCTGGGCCTAATATCCCAATTACGAAAATTAATCTAAGCCAGTTTTCTGTTTTGGACAGGTGGGTGTCTGGTAGTGATCAGCAACAGTATTATCCAGCGCGCATGTTAAAATATCTTGAAGACGGGTCAATCCAATCCCCATCAGCCATTGCACATGCTTTCATGAAGACAGGAAACAAGGAGTTTTTGGTCAAATTGAATTCTATTGTCCAACTCCAAACATGTGGTTACGGAGGTACGGTAGTTTTCTTTTTATATTTTGTATCATATGATGTCATTGTTGGCCTACGCAGTTTGTTACCTATATTACTGACGTTGCATGTGTGTGTTAATATATTAAATAATGACAAATTACCTAAATAGCAAGGAGAGCTTGTATTTCAAATAGTTGAGAACAATTTTTCCTAAATGACAAATGAGTTAATAGTAAGAAGTTTGTATCTCAAGTGATTGAACACAGTTTTTCATATACCTAGGTTATGTGTTCAAGTCCCCTCCCCAATTTCGGTTTTATTATAAACTATCCTCTTTGCACGCGCTTCCGCGCCTGTGAGAGGCTTTTTTATTATTTATTATTTTTAATTTTTAATTTTTAATTTATATAATTTATTTTATTTTATAATTAAGAAAAGATAACATGGTAGTTATGTTCCATAAAAGTAGGACCTACAATTTGATTTTTTTTAAATTTTAATTTTTTAAATATGAAAATATTTGTGAATTTACCATATTATCCTAATTTAATTAATATTTTCAATTCTTAATTTTTGAATTAACCAAGGGCATTTTCTAGTATTTTGAATGTTTCACCATTCTCTGTCTTTTGCTTTATATATACTAGCCCCTGACGCATGTGCCAATTGGTTTTCTTTTTTATTTTTTATTTTATTTTTAGAATTAAGAAAATATAACATAGGTAGTTATGTTCCATAAAAGTAGGACATATTATTTGATTTTGTTTTTAATTTTAATTTTTTTAATATGAAAAAAATGTGAATTTACCATATTATCCTCATTTAATTAATAATTTCAATTCTTAATGATTGAATTAAGCAAGGGCATTTACTGGTATTTTGAATATTTCACCATTCTTTGCCTTTTACTTTATACTAGCCTCTCCACATGCGCTTCCGCGCATGTGAGAGACTTTTTTTTATTCTTATTTTAAATTTGTTTTAGAATTAAAAAAAGATAATGGATAGTTGTGTTCCATAAAAATAGGATCCGTTATCTGATTTGTCTTTTAATTTTAATTTTTTTTAATATGAAAAAGTGTGAATTTACCATATTATCCTCATTTAATTAATAATTTAAATTCTTAATGTTTGCATTAACCAAGGGCATTTTCTGGTATTTTGAATGTTTCACCATTCTCTGCCTTTTGCTTTATATTTACTTTATATATATAGAAGATAGATAAAAAAAACTACATTAGCTAACATAGTAGAACAATTTTGGTACGTGTACAGTTCCTACGGTCTACCCCGTTGATGAAGACCTTGTAAGGATTCATCTAATTAATCAGATTGAGAGGCTGGGGCTAGCAGAGCATTTCATGGAGGAGATTACAAGTCTGCTGGGCCAAGTTTACAAGTGACACCCAGCCCTAATCTTCAACATTAATTAAGCATATATATATAAAGATAATTAACATGTAAATTTAATTAATCTGGTTGATTAATTATTTTTTCTAATTGACAAAGCAGAAGTTACGTCAGCTGCGAAGAACCAAAGAGTATGGCAAAGCATGCGTTGCCACTACAACTCTATACACATTCTCTCGCGTTTCGACTTCTAAGACTACATGGTTATAGAGTTTCTCCTGGTAAGGATCAATGTTAGTTACATATATGTTTATTAGTTACTGCATACTCCAGGTCCATATTGAGAACGAATCCAAACCTTTAGGGGGTCTTTTGTCGTTAGCCCTTTTTATTAATTGAATAGCACACTAAACGTTTTTAATTAAATATTAATTTACGTTTATGCAGAGAAGTTCTGCAGGTTCCTCGAGGATGAAGATATAGTGGCGTATATAGAAGAGCATCATGAGCTTTTTTTGAGTGCCATGTATAATGTATACAGGGCAACTGATGTTACTTTTATAGGAGAAAATCAGCTTAAGGATGCCAGGGCATTCTCAAGAAGAATACTAGAAAAGGAAACAATAAAAAACTCTGCAAATTTGGTCCGACCTATTACTATGACTAATTTGCAAGAACAGGTATATTCTATATTATTTGTAAAGAGACGAGAAAAATACGCACGTGTATTATTTGACAAAATTTTAAAAACATATGGTAAAAGTTTGGCCATTATGTTGATTTAAATTTTTTAATGATAATTTTAATCAGTTACTTAATCAGCTCCTTAATTTGTTGCATATTTCCCTTGTGTAGATTAAGCATGAACTTAGTATCCCATGGCTTGCACGGTTGGATCATCTAGAGCACAGGAGGTGCATTGAGAGGAAAGAAACTCTTGGTCCATGGACAGGAAATGCCTTATCTTATAGGTAATTACTAATACTACAATTAGATTAAAGGCAGTCAAATTTTCACAATCAGATAAATTACCGTTAATTACTTGATTAATTATTCCCTGCAGATTACTATCATGTCAAAGCAATGCCGCGCTGCTACAACTTGCCATTGAGAATTATACACTGAGACAGTCCGTATTCAGAAATGAATTGAAGGAGTTAGAAAGGTACAAATTCTCCTAATTGTTTTATTTATCTTATTTTAATCAGTCATCGAAAGTGAAACCATTTTTTTTTTTTCCTTTTGTGTGGTGAATGCAGGTGGTCAAAGGACATGGGTCTTGCTGACATGGGGTTTGCTCGACAGAAAACCACATACTGCTATTTTGCAGTTGCTTCAACCGCATCAAACTCTTCCCTTTCAGATGTACGGCTGGCACTTGTGAAGGGTGCAATTCTTGTCACAGTTGCTGATGATTTTTTTGACAGGGAAGGTTCAATGGTTGAATTGGATGCTCTTGCCAATGCCATCAACAGGTACAATGTAATGATGAACAATGATTCTTGTATACTTTAGCTATATAAAGTTTGTTTCACAATGTGTAACTACAACACTCACTGTTATGCGGTATGCGTAGTGTTATGAGTACGACTTTATATAAAATATAGTTCGCGTTCAAAAATATTTTGTCAATATTAACTAAATGTTGGTATCATGTAAAATCAGATGGGAGCCAAAAGGCCTGACTGGACATGGCAAAACTATATTCAATGCTCTCAAAGACCTTGTTGATGACATTTCTGGGCAATTCTTCAATAAAAATGGATATGACATAAAGGCATATCTCCAGGATCTAGTAAGACTTTACTTTCAAACTTCAGTTGAAAAAAATTTCTTACACGCATTAGATCTATGGTAAGAAGTAAAAAAGTTTGTTACTTATTTTTAACTTTTTACCAAATGAATTTTAGTGGTGCCAAACAATTGCAAGCTGGTTAAAGGAAGCAGAGTGGAGCCGAAATGGGCATGCCCCATCGACAGTTGAGTACCTCCAAGTGGCCACAAGCTCTATTGCTTCACAGACCATTCTTCTTCCAGCTGCTTTTCTGCTTAATCCACCTCCAGAAATAGACATCCTCAAGTGCCCTCAAAGGCAGCCACTTACAAATTCACTTATGCTTTTGACAAGGCTTTTGAATGACATTAGAAGCTACCAGGTGCATATGAATTTAATGACTAAATTCTTAATTAATTGTCAATATATTTCAATTTTCAGTTTGCTAATGGTATAATTGCAGAGGGAGCAAGAGGAGGGAAAGCCAAACCTCGTTCTGCTACACATGAAGGAAAATCCAAATTTGGGGGTTGAAGAATCAATAGCAATTGTACAGAAGACATTGGATGAAAAGAAGAAAGAGTTTCTTGAACTGGCTCTGACTAGTAATGAAATGCCAGAAGCATGCAAACAACTTCACCTTCACTGCCTCAAAGCATTTCAGATGTTTTTCAATTCTACAAATGCATTTGACTCCCCAACGGAGTTGCTTGCTGACATCAATAAAGCAATTTTTGATCCCCTGAGAGTGGAAGATGTGCAAGGATCATTTATGCCACTCAACTCTTTGCAAAACACTCTTGGTTTGAAGAAGGATAAAAGTTTGGCCAGCCATGGAAAATCCCATTACAGCTCTTCTAAGCCCTGTAATGGGTTTTTTAAGAGCACTTGTGCTATCAAAGTCCAAGGGAACTCAAGGAAAGACTTAGTGATCAGGCCTTACTCTAGAATCTTATCACTTAAGATGAGAAACCCAACTATTTATACAACCTTTTCAAAGCCCAAAGTTTACATCTATTAGCTTTTTTATATGTGGCCGCTGGTATATCGAACGCTTCCTTTTATGTATGCACTAAGTCTCAGTGTGTTTGTATAATATAATTTGATAGAGTGGAGACTTCCACCTTATATATAAAATAACTTTGAAGAGTGGACTTCCATAGATTATTATACATATCTTTTGCTTGCTTCCTTATATATATATATATATATTTTATTATAGCTATGGACTCATGATTTCAAATTAGGTGGGTTAAATTTATCTTACTTAGAAGCCCTGAAGGGAGAAGTAGAATTAGAGGGGTTCGACGTGCGAAGATTTCCAACTTTTTTTAAAAGACAGAATCTATATTAATTAACCATAACAAAAACTCACACTAACCAACCAAAGAAATAAACTCATACTACTTAATCAAAACAATTAGAAATGGAGAAGTTATTTGTTAGCTTCTTATACGTGGCAGCTGGTATATCTAAAGCTTCCCTTATTAAGTGTGTTTATAATATAATTTCATATAGTGGACTTTTATAGATTATTAAAGTACATATGTATGTGTATAATACGAATATTAAACGTTAAAATGCTAATTTTTAAATAATATAAGTTTTTATCTTTTCGAAATCTCGTGTAAACTTGATTATTGTGTTGTTGAAATGTTAATAAATAAATCACATAAATCAAATTACACCATAAAAATCCAAATATAGAGCTCCCATAGAGGAAAAGATATACCTTTAGAGTCCAAAATATTTCATCAGAGCTCTAAATGAGACTCTATTCACTATTTTCAGAGCCTCATTTAGAGATTATGATTGGGGATGCCAATCCTTCAATATATACATATATATATATATATATATATATATTCTGGTCCTACTAGACATATGCGATGTTTGTTTCCCGTATAGCTTTGATTTTGGCCACAAAAAATCTAGTACACACATTTAGAATATATGTTATTCTAATTCACTAAATGTCATAGAAATTTGAGTGTGATCATATCACCTCTTTGTACATGTTATAATATTGTAAGTTTTTCCATATATTTTGTGAGTTTGCCTTTTCATTATTATGAGATGTCATATAAATAATAAATAGAGTTATATTTAAATTAAGATATTATGAGACTTTTATTCAGATAATGATTAAATGGAATAACTGTTACAGGAGATGGATATCATCCATTATCTCCACGTTTTGGCTAGCAGTTGTCTCTTAATAGGAGAGTAAGTTGTAAAACAACTTGTATAAAAGGCTTGGTCTCTGCTCTCATATTCACACGTTCATATTTTGTATGCTTGTCCTATTGAAAGCCTTGACATTTTGGAATACTGAGAGGAGAAGATCATCTTGTATATCTGATTATGACTAATTCAAGTAAGTCTTATCTCTGCTTGTTCTATTGTTTAATTGTCAAATTTGTGTTATGGTGTGGTTTAAGTGCTAAATTGGTTCAAGATTATTTTGAATACAGTAAAGTTTTCAATAATATGATCAATAATAATAAATAAAATTCATGTTATAATGCAAAACATCAATGTCGTGACACCCTACCACTCTTGAATGTGTCTGGTCTACCTCTCGACAATACCATGTTTTGGGCCATAAAATTACGTTGCACGTTGTGTGGTGGTCAAGAAGCTATCAGAATAACTGTGTGTAAAGCAGGTTGCGAAATTCATATATGTCGGCCGGCAAGCTTGCCTTGGCCCTCTGGCCCTCTGGTCGAATTCATATATAGAATACCCTGACTTGTCATTTGAATACAGAAATGAAGCATCAGATTTGCGGCCGGATCAGGTGGGTCCACCAGATTGACAAACTTAAAATTTTTAAGTCCAGACAAAAAAACTCTACATCCAACACAGAATTTTCATGTGTAAACACTGAGAAAAAGAATCAAAAGACAATTAGAATTCCAGGTGTTATCCTTATAAATAATGAAGTGCATGCATGCATGCTTCCATAGTGTAACTAGCCTTGATTTCATTACCTTAAACTATCCCAGCACTTGCCCAGACATTTCGTGGAAAACCCACAATATTAATGTGGTCTGACTCTGGACTGGACCGGACCAGAAGTACCTCATACAATTGAGGGCATACACGAGTATTTGGTCGAACTCCAAAAGTGGCAAGCCATTCATACCACTACTCGACACAGTAGAAATTGATTTTTAATTTGGTTCTGAGTTCCCATATACATATAGGAGAGTCACAATCAAACTGAAAGTTTCGGAGAAAAAAGGAATAATAAAGATCTTAGATGAAGTTGACTCATGTCATATCAAAACGACATTTCAAAAGACTCATTTGATAAGTTGGGCATTACTGATATCTATACACTAACTTGAGAGGGAGTATTGACGTAAGCCAATTAGTCTTATTAGGAATAGAATTATGTAATTATTGTAATTTATTATAGTTACCTAATTTGTGTACCTATTTGTATTCACTATGTATGTAGTATATATATTCCTCTTTGAGAGAAGAATAAACATACCAATTTAAACCGTAATTATTTATGAGTGACCCATCCATCCCATGCAAATATATATAGAGCCAGCCACCACTACCTCCCTTCCCTTCTATAAGAAAAAGGGCCACTGTCTATGGAGGGAAGCCTCATATTGGGTTGGTTTTTGAGGTTGGATGGAGGATTTTCATGAAGCAAATGAACAAGAATGAATAATAGAAGGTTAAACAAATCTGATTCTAAATCAAGTATTTTCTCCTTTTCTCTTTTCTAGAAACCAACAAAATCGTTGGAAAATATTAATAAAGATTTGCCTAAAAATATTCACCAAGCAACCATGAGAGCCATTATAGGGGCCAAACAAGTAACCATGAGAGCTATAACACAGAAAAAGGGACCACCGTCTAACTTGTTTGGAATCCGAGTTGAACCCCGTTCATCAATTCTATGTCAAGAGGTTATTGCTTAGATTGGTTCTTTGTTTCATGTCAAAGATTTAGGGCCCCTACATTATTTTCTTGGGCTTGAAGTTACGAGGTCTGCAGAAATCTGATTCTTGAGAGCCAAGGCTTGCTCCAGTCCCACAATTTCCCTCATTATATTTAAACGTATTTTGTTTGAAGATTATTTCAGCATATTTTTCAAATAGACTGTTAGTATGAAATTTGTATTGTCATTTCCTAGACTTTAGTATAGGTGAAAAATTAGTGTGTGAAGAATTGTTATTGGATGTTTTGGCACAACTCGTTCAATCCGATACTTCCGAGGCATGACTTGACCGATATGAGGAAACTGCTTTCAGGTAAATCATGACATAATCATGCATTCATTATAGGATTCCTAGTTTGAGTTATTTTCACTCAAGTACCACTACAAGAAAATGGGCATTAGTTGACACTTCATAGTTGACGTTTTTTGCAAAACCGTCAACTATTCTATGAAACTTTGACGCTTTTTAAAAAGCGTCAACTATATAGTAGGTTTTCATGACGTTTTACAAGAAACGTCAACTATATATCACTTTCCTTGACATTTAATACAAAACGTCAACTCTAAGTCACTTTTTCTTGACATTTTATAAAAAACGTCAATTAAAACCCTTGTATACTTGACACTTCCTAAAAAACACCCTTAGGAAAAAGAGAAAGAGAAAAAAAGAAGTTGACACTTTATAAAAAACACCCAGATATTTCTATTTTTATCTCAGCTTCTCTCTCAGACCAAAAAAAAAAAAAAAAAACGTCAGCTTCTCTCTCTCCCGAGTCTCTCCCTGCGCGCGACGTGTCACTGTTCATCGCGACGGAAATCACCTCACAGTCGCCAAGTCCGACCGCCACAGCCTCCGAGACCGGTACCGTTGGCTTCGTCTCGACGTCCCGATCCTAACCCACCCAATATCTTCGCCGGAAAACACAAGAACCGTCGACGGCATCGACTGGTTCGTTTCTGGATTCTCCGATCGTGCGCCACCGTTTTCCGCCGCCATTTCCTGCGAAACTGGTGAGGTTTCTTCTCCTTTTTCCTTGTCCTAGCTGATTGTTGCATAGGTTTGGGTCGATTTGAAGTTTAGGAACCAAATAAAAAAGCTAGGGTTTGGCCGGATTTCAAAGTGAAATTCCGGCCAGTTCCCGCGTGAATTGAACTTCGTGGTAGTTGAGTGAAGTGTTCCTGACGTTGAGTAGGACCTGATTTGAGTTTTCTGATTCATATTTAGAGTTTGAAGTTTCAATTTTAGGCTGTGATTTTTGCAGATTTTTGTTTTTTCAATTTCTATTTGGAGAGCATATGCCGATAAGGTTAGCATATTTCATATTATTTTTGGATTAGTTGCTCATTCATCAGTTTCTAATTCATATTGAGTTTTTTTTTTTTATAAATATACATTGAGTTTAGGTTTCAATCTTGGTCCGTAATTTGTGCATATTTTCAGTTTGATTTATATCTAGATGCACTTACAGACAAGGATTCTAGATTAGTTTGAATTTGTAGCTCTCTCTCTGTATCGGATTAATGAACAAGGAAAGAATATAGGAGCACTTTGTGTGCGTTGTTGATATTTCATTCTTTTTCACTTCTCTCTCTCTCTCTCTCTCTCTCTCTCTCTCTCTCTGTTTTTCAAATTTGGGTTCATATTATTTATTACTACTGGTAAATAATCAATCTGTAATTACTATTATTTATCAATCTTGGGAGAGAGACAATGAGTTATTGGGAAATCGATATTCATGTTTAAACCACAAGTACCTTTAAACATGCCTAACCCAAATCGATATTAATGGCACATCTAAGATCATTTTTACTGAACATATGAACCTACACAAGCATTTCTTTTATTACTTTTTTTAATAATGGCATTAGACATGTTGCTTGTAACTCCTTGTGAAGATGGGCCAGATATCCCTTACATATTTTTAGAATTTTTAGCCTTGTGATCAAGTCTTCAGTAGGTAGTTTTTACTAGTTATTTTGGTTTGAGTTTTATGATTATCTTTTGAGTTTTAGGTTTCAGTCTTGGTCTTATTTGTGCAGGTTTTCACTTTCTAATTTCTGTTTAGATGCATTCTTCGTTGTACCTGAAGACAAACCTGTTTATTGAATCCACTTGTATGTTTTTCATTTTTCTTTTAACTTGTAGACAACTGTCAAAGACATAACGAAATCGTACCATAGAACCCAGCGAACCCCGTTCTTACTGTTTCTTTTAACATCCAAATGTGTTGTGTTCTACATTTTGATTCATGCGTTTCTTCCCAACCCTCACCCCAAAAAAAAAAAAAAAAAAAAAAGAAAAAAAGGAAATGTCTTCAAGCAATTCGTCGAGCCATTTGGATTTAAGTTATATGGAAGCATAAGCTGATGAGAGGTGTTTTTTTAGGCATAGGTGCGGAAGTAATAGTTGTTGTTGTTTTGTTTTGGCAGGGATTTATTGTTTCCCTATCCTTGTGGGATTTGATGTTGGATTGCTTGTTGTAAGTCTGCTTTTCTCTTTTTCTCCTTGTGCTCTACATGCATTAGTTACGTATCCTTCTTTCCCCTTCAAAACGAGATCTTGTCTTCCTTTCTTTTTTTCAGTTTGAAATCAGGGAGCGTTGAGGAATTTGTAGCAGCTCTCTTATGCAAATAATACTTTTTCAGCAAACAGAAATAGGTTTGTGCAAGTAATTAATGTTTATATTGTGAAACTATCAATTTGAAACATAGTTAGTAAAAGAACTCTGCTTTGATTCATATTGATTTGTTGAGTTGTTCTAGTCATTGAAGTCTAGTCTTGCATAATGTACTTTTTATGTAATTTCAGCCTCAAAATGCCAGCTTTTACTATCATAGATATAGATTTTTATGTAGTGATAATTTAGTGGTTTTATGTATACACTTATATGATATATGTTGTATACACTTGGAGATTGTGAAATGGAGAATGCATGACTGTTAATTATAGTCTTTAAATGAATATTATGTATTCTTGGACTTCGGTGATATTCTGTAGATGGTTCATATGTGAATTTTGGATTGTCATATATGCTTTCCATCAAAGCAATACTTTTTCATGTGATATATATGTTGATCAAGGTAATATGGGTTGTCTCCTTTCTTATTGTGTACATCATGTTTGAGGCAAAGGACAATTAATTGAAATAGGTTCATCAAATTCATTTAGTCATTTGATTTTGCCTTGATAACTTTTTGATCCATATATTCATGTTTTCGATCTTAGATTGGTATGATTTGGGTAGCTTCAACCGTGAAGGAAGTGTTAGGCTGGTAATGGACATTACTTGGAACAGTTATGAGGAAAGTAAAGCTTCTAAAGGTCAAATTCCTTATAATTGAGACTTTATTATTAGATACCTTGTTTTTTTTAGTATGTTTAATTGTAATTAATATAGTAATTGTAATAATATTTATAGACAACTTGAATGTTAAAATAATTGTAATATATTATTTCAGTGAATATACAATTTCCAGTGTTTTTCTTCAAGAAGCTTATTTATATATATATTTTTTAATTATTAGTATTGTTTCTTGACGGCTAAACTACGTCAAGAAAAGAGAGATTACTTGACGGTTATAAGCTGTCAAGGAAAACGATTACTTGACGGTTAAAAGCCGTCAAGTAGAATGAATACTTGACGGATAATAAGCGTCAACAAAGGGGGTACCCCTTTCCTGACAGTGGCGTCGTTGACGTTTTCTGAGCCGTCAAATATTATGTTTCTTGACGCTTTTTAGCCGTCACTAAAGGGTGTTTTTCTTGTAGTGTACTTTTATGTTAATATCCTATTTTTAATAGGATTAGATTTTATCTCTTAATATTATTTCCTGCTTGTTTGGGCTAATTAATTTGTTAGGTATATATTGTTTTAGAAGATTGGCTGGAGTAGAAAGTCCCCACATCGTGCATTAGCTGGCATGAAACACATGGCATGTAAATTGAATCAAAAGAAATATTCATGCTTGAATAGTTTGACTCAAACTGTTTGAGTGGTTTCTAACTAGTTTTCATATTGCATCATGTTTTGTTGTGTAGTAGTTGAATAGGATTAAAAGTCTTAGGTGAATGGGATTGGTTGTCACGTAGGTTCTTGAGTAAGAGAACTTGTTTTGAATAAAACCCAGGTGTCCTTTTTTCATAAGTGCAGCTGTTGAACGCATTAATTTTTGAGAGCATGTTGAATCTGTTTTTGAGAAAGCTGCTGTGCTTATTTTTCTTAGATAAATCATCAAGTGTTCTTTGTTTACTTGGTGATTTATCAAATCCTTTCATTATTCATATTGCATTCATATGCATATCGGTGACTCATACGGTTGAGGGCACCAAGACCGTGGTGGCGGTTTTCCTCCGATGAGCTTGAAGCAATCGTGGCCAGTATTGCATTCAACATAAGGAGTGTCGAAGATCATCCCATGACAGAAGTTGATTACGAAGAAGTCGGTAAACATTATCTAGAATGTGTTTAGGATAAATGTGTGATTACTTCTTGTAATCATCGTTTTATAGTGGATTTGTGTTGGACTGAGGAGTCCAGAGGATTTTCCCCAGATGTGGGGTTTTACCACGTAAAATAATTCTCTGCGTGTTTCTTTATTTTTTGTTTAGCACGTTTCAGGATTAATAAGCCATATCGATCCTGCTACCGAAATTTATTTTTACTTATTTGATTATAATATTAAATTGGCCTATTCACCCTCCTCTAGGCATTTTAGTCATCCTATAGGTATTTTCATAGACTTATTACTTCGAATATTTTATGTTTGAGGGACCTAACGTATATTTGATTACTTAACATTGTAAATATAAATAATTTACCTAACGTATTGTTGTACTTATTTTTTGTATAGACTTAATCTACCTACTGTAAATATAATTTACCTAACGTATTTTTGTACGCATTTTTCATATCTTCAATTGTTTGGCTTCACATCACGTCACAAATGATGCATGTGTAAAACTCTTAACTTGTCATTTGAATAATTATATACACTATACACGTACATACACAGAAAATTTGACATACGTACCGGTCAAAGAAGATGACACTACACTACACATACATACACAGAGAAGGTAGACATATGGTCCTTTTTCAATATATCAAATCAATTGAGGTCCTTACATGTAAAAGCTAAATTTGAAGAAGAAAAATCAGAAAAGGAAAATGAAGCATCAAATTTGCGGCCGGATAATCACATTCCTTTTTGTTCTGTCTTAAAAGGGCATTTATGGAAATACACACATTTTGAAAACTGATTCTATAAATAACACACAAATTATGCGAGTCTACACAAAGACATCATAACAAAAGCAAAGAGAAGTACGTGTGACTCTACATTGAATTTAAAAAAAAAATAGAAATTTGCATGGATTTGCAAGGATCTTTATTAGTTAAGTATCTTGTAACGAAGGTTAAACAAGATCTCTTAGCGTCATCACAAGTTGATGTTTATGGTCTTGTACCTCCTTCTCCTTACGACACTGCTTGGCTCTCAATGGTTTCCGACCCTCAACACTCAGATCAACCATTGTTTCAGGGGTGCTTGGATTGGGTGCTCCAACACCAAAACAGAGGAGGCTTCTGGGGTGAGAATATTGGTCATCCCACTTTAGAGTGCCTCACTTCAACTCTTGCTTGCATTGTTGCACTTACCACGTGGAATGTTGGTCGCGATGCCATTCAGAAAGGTACACATAGTTTTTCTTTAATCTGAACGTCCGTATTCTAATAAAGTCTGGTTCTTTACACATTATTGGATTATTTCTATTACCAATGAATTATCTGCAACGAACATTACACTATTTCAGTAGCTTAAATCAAGAGAACTTTGCTTTGTTGCGTTTGTTGACTCGACTGTGTATATATGTATGTTTAGGGTTGGCATTCATCCATGGAAACACAGAGAGGCTCTTGGAAGAGCAGAATGGTTCTTTTCCTGAATGGTTTGCAATAGTTTTCCCAGCAATGATTGAACTTGCAGAGACCAAAGGCTTACATTTTTACTTTTCTAATGGGCTGGTAGAACAAGTCTTCCTAAAGAGACAAGAAATATTGCAAATGCGCAGGTAGTTTTAAATTTTAATTTCACTTTATTTTTTATAGGTCACTTATATTAGACTTAATTTGGTGCAGGTGGGTGTCTGGTTGTGGTCAGCAACAGTATTATCCAGCACTCATGTTAAAATATATTGAAGACGGGTTAATCCAGTCCCCATCAGCCATTGCATATGCTTTCATGAAGACAGGAAACAAGGAGTTTTTAGTCAGATTGAATTCTATTGACCAAACATGTGGTTATGGAGGTACGTAATTTTCTTTTCATATTTTGTATCATATGATGTCATTGTTGTCCTACTTAGTTTGTCACCTACCGCCCAAACATTCTGTTCATATATACGTCACTAAATGACAAATTAACCAAATGAGCTAACAACAATAGGTTTGGCTTGTATATCAAGTGGTTGAAAATAGTTTTTCATGTACATGAGGTCATGTGTTCGAGTTCTACTCTCCAATATCGCTTTTATTAAAAATAAAAAATTACATTGGCTAACATAGTAGGACAATTTTGGTACGTTTACAGTTCCTGCGGTCTACCCCTTGGATGAAGACCTTGTAAAGATTCTTCTAATTAACCAGATTGAGACGCTGGGGTTGGCAGAGCATTTCATGGAGGAGATTACAAGTTTGCTGGCCCAAGTTTACAGGTTACAAACAAACAGCCCTAATATACAACATTAATTAATCATATTTATATATAGATATTTAACATGTGCATATAATTAATCTGGTTGATTAAAAGCAGAAGTTACATCAGCTGCGAAGAACCGAAGAGTATGGGAAAGCATGCAATCCCACTACAACTTCATACACATGCTCTCGCATTTCGACTTCTGAGACTACATGGTTTTAGAGTTTCTCCTCGTAAGGATCAATGCTAATTACACATGTTTATTAGTTATTGTACTAAACTTTGTTAATTAAATATTTAATTCATTTGCGTTTGCAATTATTTTTGCAGGGAAGTTCTGCAGGTTCCTAGAGGATGAAGATATAGTGACGTACATAGAAGAGTACCATGAGCTTTTTTTGAGTGCCATGTATAATGTATACAGGGCAACTGATGTTACTTTTACTGGAGAAAATCAACTTGAGGATGCCAGGGCATTCTCAAGAAAAATACTAGAAAAGCAAACAATGAAAGATTGTACGAATTTGGTCCGACCTATTAGTATGACTAATTTGCATGGCCAGGTATATTTTATAGGCTTATTTTCTATTTCACTCCATGGAATGGACATTCGGTCTCACTTTACCATCTCAAACTGAATTTTTCTCATTTTACCACTTCTGTCCATTTCTATTCACAAAACCGTTAAGTGTGTTGACGTGCATAGGTATTCTAGTAATTTTAGCTCCTTATCTTTTCTCTTATCTCTGTCCCTTTGCCTCTCTCTTCTCTCTCCTCTCTTCTCTCTTTTCTCTGCCTCTTTCTCCTCTCTGCCTCTCTCTCTTCTCTCCCCCTTCCAACAGACAAGAAAGATATGAATAAAATACATACGTCTATTATTTGACAAAATTTTAATCTATAATCTTATTATTTAAGAAATATGTGAATTTGCCTTATTATACTCGATAGTTTTAATTAGTTACTTAATCAGACTCCTTAATTTGTTACATATTTCCCTTGTTGTAGATTAAGCATGAACTTAGTATCCCGTGGCTTGCTCGGTTGGATCATCTAGAGCACCGGAGGTGCATTGAGAGGAAAGAAACTCTTGGTCCATGGACAGGAAATTCCTTATCCTATAGGTAATTACTAATGTTAAATACAATTAGATTAAGGGATCAATTGCCGTTAATTACTTGATTAAGCAGTTTGATTAATTATTCCTGCAGATTATTATCATGTCAAAGCAACGCCATGCTGCTACAACTTGCCATTGAGAATTATACCCTAAGACAGTCCATATTCAGAAATGAATTAAAGGAGTTAAAGGTACTCCTAATTGTTTTATTTATTTATTTTATTTTAATCAGTCATGCTAAATGAAAACCTTTTTGTTTTTTTTTTTGTGGTGAAAAATCATATGCAGGTGGTCAAAGGAAATGGGTCTTGCTGACATGGGATTTGCTCGACAGAAAACCACATACTGCCATTTTGCAGTCGCTTCAACCGCATCAAACTCTTCCCTTTCAGATGTACGGCTGGCAGTTGTGAAGAGTGCAATTCTTGTTACAGTTGCTGATGATTTTTTTGATAGGGAAGGTTCAATGGATGAATTGGAAGCTCTTGTCAATGCCGTCAACAGGTACTGTAATGTTAAACAATGATTCTTGTATACCACCACCACGATTATATAAAGTTCGTCTCACAAAATGTAAGGCAAGACTCATTATTATGTGGTGAATTACGAACATCTAAGAAGTTTTACATAATATAATTCTCACATTCAAAAATACCTTCTCAAAGTAATTTACTAACTAATGTTGATATATCATATAAAATCAGATGGGAGCCAAAAGGCCTGACTGGACATGGCAAAACTATATTCAATGCTCTCAAAGATTTTGTTGACGACATTTCTGGGAAATTCTTCGATAAAAATGGATATGACATAAAGGCATATCTCCAGGATCTAGTAAGACTTTACTTTCAAATTTCAGTTTTGACAATATTTTCTTACACTTCTGCGTAGCATTATGGTAAAAAAAGCTTGTAACTTATTTTCAACGTTTTACCAAATGAATCTTAGTGGTGCCAAACCTTTGCAAGCTGGTTAAAGGAAGCAGAGTGGAGCAGAAATGGGCATGCCCCATCAATAGTTGAGTACCTCCAAGTGGCCGCAACCTCTATTGCTTCACATACTATTCTTCTTCCAGCTGCTTTTCTGCTTAATCCACCTCCAGAAATAGACATCCTCAAGAAAAGGCAGCCACTTACAAATTCACTTATGCTTTTGACAAGGCTTTTGAATGAAATTAGAAGCTACCAGGTACATATTTAATGACCAAATTCTTAATTAATTGTCATTATGTTTAGTAATCTCTTAATTTTTATTTGTTAATGGTATAATTGCAGAAGGAGCAAGAGTGTTGAATTATAAGTGCTCAAGCTGATTTCATAATTAGTAGTTTTCTGTTTATTTGTATTTTCTGGTTTTAATCCAAGTGGCATAGGTTGATTGGTTAGTTTAATGGAAGGCTGAGATTGCATTGTGATGTAATGCATCCAGCTGGCACTGTATAACGGATATACTCTCACACCAAGAGTGTGAGCTATACTGTACAAAAACTGAGGCAGCCTAATAGAAGGTTCAGCTCTCTCTGCTACACGTATAGCAGAGGAGATTTGATTTCATCTTCTTCTCTCTATTCTCTTCTCACCAAAACACACACTCGGATTCACAAAACACTAACATGGCCTCAGAGCCAGGTTTCACGATCTGAAGCTGGGCGTTTGTTCTGTGAAGAAAATCGATCGAGGTGAAGCTCAGTCTTAGCTCACGAAGCTGATTGAGCTCGATCAAGTGTCGAATCTGAAAACAACTTGTTTCCAGGTGAATCTGAAATTCGAAATGGCTGGATCTGGAAGCTCAGAGGCTAGAATCCCCATTTTCTCAGGTGAGAACTATGAATTTTGGAGGATTAAGATGATTACCATATTCAAATCATATGGGTTATGGAGTTTGGTAGAGAAGGGGTTTTCAATTTCAGATTCGAAGAAGAAGGAGTCTGAGAATATTTCAGATGAAGAGGTTGATGAGAAAACAGTTGTGACTCTCATGAAGGATGCGAAGGCATTGGGTATCATCCAAAATGCTGTTTCTGATCAGATTTTTCCACGGATAGCACATGCAGACTCTGCAAAGATGGCTTGGAATCTACTGTACTCAGAATATCATGGTGGAGAGCACGTCAGATCGGTAAAACTTCAAAACCTCATACGTGAATTTGAGTATACTAGGATGCGTGATAATGAATCCTTATCTGAATATCTTACTAGACTAATTGAATTGATTAACCAAATGAAAACATTTGGTGAAGTTCTGTCAAATGAGAGGCAAGTTCAGAAGGTTTTAATTAGTCTAAGTAAGAAGTATGACCCTATATGCATTGTGATTGAAAACACAAAGACACTAGAAACTATGGATTTGCAGGAAGTAATTGCCATTTTGAAGAGTCAGGAGCAAAGGCTTGAAATGCATAGTGTTGATACAGCTGAGAAGGCATTTGCCTCATTCATTGTGAATCCAAAGGGTCAGAACAAAAATGCTTCTCAGTCTGGTTCATCCAAGTCACAGGGAAATTGGAATTCTAAAGGAAAGTCATGGGAAGCAAAGGGCAAGTCACAGCAGAATAGCTATCCTGCACAGAATGTTAATTCTGCAAATCAGGAGAGTGTTAAACCTCAATGCAAGGTGTGTTCAAAGCATCATTTTGGTGAGTGTAGATACAAGGGGAAACCAAAATGCTATAACTGTGATAGGTTTGGACATTTTGCCAGGGACTGTTTTGTGAGTAAAACTGTGCAGAAGGCAAATTATGTAAATCAAATGGATGTGACAGGGAATCTGTTTTATGCAAATTGTACAACCACTGAGATCAAAACCAATGGAGAATGGTATGTTGATAGTGGCTGTAGCAATCATATGACAGGGGATTTAAAATTGCTGGTTGATGTGAGAACAAATGTAACTGGGAAGGTACAAATGCCAACAGGTTCACTTGTAAATGTTGCTGGCATTGGTTCACTGATGATTGACACAGAAAAGGGTAGGAAATACATTAGAGAAGTAATGTATCTGCCAGGGCTGAAGGAAAACTTATTGAGTGTTAGACATATGGATCAACATGGATACTGCCTGGTATTTGGAGAAGGAATGTGCAGAGTATTTGATAGTCCATCTATGGATTATTTAATCATTAAAGTACAAATGAAAAGTAATAGATGCTATCCAGTATCATTTCTTACTGACAACCAGCTGCTCATGAAAACCAGTCTCACTCAATGCACATGGATGTGGCATAAGAGACTAGGTCACTTGCACTTTAAAGGTCTGAAACAATTAAGAGAGAAAGACATGGTGCATGGCTTACCAACATTGGAAGAACAAAGTGGTGTGTGTGAAGGGTGCCAAATTGGAAAACAACACGGGAATGTTTTTCCAAAAGAACAAGCTCAAAGAGCAAGCAAAGCACTCGAGTTAGTACATGTAGACCTTTGTGGTCCTATGAGAAATGAATCGGTTGCAAGGAACAGATATTTCATGCTGATTATAGATGATTTCACAAGAATGATTTGGGTATACTTCTTAAGAAACAAATCAGAAGCTTTCAGCTGTTTCAAGAAGTTCAAGTCTATGACTGAATTACAAACTGGACACCAAGTGAAATGCATAAGAAGTGACAGAGGTGGAGAGTTTCTATCTACTGATTTTGTGGAGTTTTGTGAAGCTCACGGCATTCAAAGGCAGCTTACAATGGCCTATACTCCTCAGCAAAATGGAGTGGTAGAAAGAAAGAATAGGACTGTCATTGAGATGGCAAAATCAATGTTACATGAGAAAGGAATGCCTTATTTCCTATGGGCTGGAGCAGTACATACAGCTGTTTACTTGCTGAACAGGTGTCCTACCAAAGCTCTCAGCAACAGGACTCCATTTGAAGCATATAGTGGAAGGAAGCCCGGAATTGCACATCTGAAAGTATTTGGGTCTCTGTGCTATGTTCATGTGCCAACTGAATTGAGGCACAAGCTGGACCCTAAGAGTACAAAGGGAGTGTTTGTGGGATATGCAATCTGTGAAAAGGGCTATAGAGTTTTTGATCCAATCTCTAACAAGCTGATATTGTCAAGGGATGTGACATTTGATGAGGAAGGTGCTTGGAATTGGACAGATAACCATGGATCAGAAATGCCATCATACTCAGTGGGAAATCAAGTAGAGTTTGATGCCAATTCTGGAAATTCAGATGACAATGGTGCAACTACACCTCAAACTTAGAATCCGCAAGAAAGAACTTTGTCAACTACACATCACACTCCAAGTGATATAAGTAGTGAAGAAAGGAGAACTCAAGCCTATGATCATTCTCCATTAAAGTGGAGGAGACTAGATGATGTGTTGGCTCAGTGTAACTTGTGTATCATGGAACCAGAAAAATATGCTGATGCTGCTTAGGATGAATCTTGGCTTAAGGCTATGGAAGATGAACTGCAGATGATTGAAAAGAATGGAACATGGGATTTGGTGGACAGACCAACTGAAAAACCAGTGATTGGAGTTAAGTGGGTTTACAAGACAAAATTGAATTTGGATGGCTCTGTGCAAAAGAATAAAGCAAGGTTAGTTGCTAAGAGGTATGCTTAGAAGCCTGGACTGGATTATAATGAGACTTATGCACCTGTAGCCAGATTGGACACCATTAGAACACTTATTGCTCTAGCTGCTCAAAAGGATTGGAAATTGTTCCAGCTTGATGTAAAGTCTGCTTTCCTTAATAGTGTGCTGCAAGAGGAAGTTTATGTCAATCAGCCTGAAGGTTTTGTAATTAAAGGCAAAAAAGACAAGGTTTATCATCTGCATAAAGCTCTTTATGGTCTGAAGCAAGCTCCAAGGGCTTAGTATGGAGAGATAGACAGCTACTTCACTCAATATGGTTTTGTGAAAAGCTTAAGTGAAGCAACCTTGTATACCAAAGTAAGGGGAGATAAGGAGATTCTAATTGTGTCTATTTATGTAGATGATATTGTGTATACAGGGAGCAGTCAAGCATTGTTGGCTGAATTCAAAGAAGACATGATGGCTAAGTATGAGATGACTGATTTGGGCCTACTTCATCACTTTCTTGGCATGGGAGTTATTCAAACTGAGTCTAGTATATTTCTACATCAAAAGAAGTATGCCAGCACCTTGTTGAGCAAGTTTGGTTTGATTGAGTGCAAATCTGTGACAACACCCCTTGTTGCCACTGAGAAACTAGCTAAGGATGATGGGAGTGGAGCTGCAAATGAAGAACAATACAGAAGCATTGTTGGTAGCTTGCTGCACTTAACTGCTACAAGACCAGACATCATGTATGCCTCAAGTCTGCTAGCTAGATTCATGCATTGTCCTACAAATAGACACTATGGAACAGCTAAAAGAGTTTTGAGATACATCAAAGGAACTCTGGACTATGGTCTTGAATATGTGAAAGGCAAGAGATCATTTCTAATTGGCTACTGTGACAGTGATTGGGGAGGATCAGTTGGTGATTGCAAGAGCACATCAGGGTATGCCTTTAGTTTTGGAAGTGGAGTATTTTCTTGGGCCTCAGTGAAACAAAATTGTGTTGCACTGTCTACTGCTGAAGCTGAGTATATCAGTGCAGCTGAGGCTACTACTCAGGCTATTTAGCTACGTTTTGTGCTAGAGGACTTTGGAGAGCTTCAAACTGAAGCTACTCCATTGCATTGTGATAACATCTCAGCAATAGCAATCACTAAGAATCCTGTATTCCATCAGAAGACAAAGCACATTGACGGGAGATACCATTTCATCAAAGATGCTTTGCAAGAAGGAGTTATTAATCTGGAATATTGTCCCACGAATGAGCAACTGGCTGACATATTCACCAAACCTTTGGCCAAAGATAGATTCAATTATCTCAGAGAGATGCTTGGAGTGAAATCAACTCAAGACTTAAAGGGGAGTGTTGAATTATAAGTGCTCAAGCTGATTTCATAATTAGTAGTTTTCTGTTTATTTGTATTTTCTGGTTTTAATCCAAGTGGCATAGGTTGATTGGTTAGTTTAATGGAAGGCTGAGATTGCATTGTGATGTAATGCATCTAGCTGGCACTGTATAACGGATATACTCTCACACCAAGAGTGTGAGCTATACTGTACAAAAACTGAGGCAGCCTAATAGAAGGTTCAGCTCTCTCTGCTACACGTATAGCAGAGGAGATTTGATTTCATCTTCTTCTCTCTATTCTCTTCTCACCAAAACACACACTCGGATTCACAAAACACTAACAAAGAGGAGGGAAAGCCAAACCTTGTTCTGCTATACATGAAGGAAAATCCAAATTTGGGGGTTGAAGAATCAATAGCAATTATACAGAAGACATTGGATGAAAAGAAGAAAGAGTTTCTAGAACTGGCTCTGAGTAGTGATGAAATGCCAGAAGCATGCAAACAACTTCACCTTCACTGCCTCAAATCATTTCAGATGTTTTTCAATTCTACAAATGCATTTGACTCCCCAACAGAGTTGCTTGCTGACATCAACAAAGCAATTTTTGATCCCCTGATAGTGGAAGATGTGCAAGGATCATTTATGCCACTCAACTCTTTGCAAAACACTCTTGGTTTGAAGAAGGATAAAAGTTTGGCCAGCCATGGAAAATCCCATTACAGCTCTTCTAAGCCCTGTAATGGGTTTTTTAAGAGCACTTGTGCTATCAAAGTCCAAGGGAACTCAAGGAAAGACTTAGTGACCAGGCCTTACTCTAGAATCTTATCACTTAAGATGAGAAACCCAACTATTTATACAACCTTTTCAAAGCCCAAAGTTTACATCTATTAGCTTTTTTATATGTGGCCGCCGGTATATCGAACGCTTCCTTTTATGTATGCACTAAGTCTCAGTGTGTTTGTATAATATAATTTGATAGAGTGGAGACTTCCACCTTATATATAAAATAATTTTGAATTTTTTCTCTCTTCCATTATATGCCACCAATGCTAAAACTTGGCCGAAATCCCACTCTGTATCTCGATTGTCATGCATCCCATTCTGAAAACCCACTCTCTGCTTCAATTCCCACGGATCAACCTTTTGATATTTCCTCTCCTTTTCTTTATAAACACTACCCCTCCTCTTCTTCCATTTTAGCTTAGTCCAAAACTCTCTCTCTCCCTCCCTCTCTCTCCCTCTCTCTACCTCTCTCTCTTTCTCTCTCTCGATCCAAAATGAAATATAATTGCTGATTAAACATTCAAGCATATAAACAGTGTTTACGAGTTCAACCCCTCAAAAAGTGGGAAAGGATGAAGGAAATAAGATATTCTGAGTCTAAATGACTAAAGTTGTGGTAACAAAATTCTAAGCAGCAGCACCCTTCCCCTTCTTCCTCTGGAGCTTCTTCATGTAAAATTCCAGCTCTTTGCCCTCCAATATATATCCATCAGCACGGTCACACCGTCCAGGTCGTGATGAGATACAAGCAAATAGACGACCACCACCAAATTGCTCTTCAAGATACTGGTCAAGTGTGCGACTCTGTTGACGCTTCTCCAACTTTCTTACTACATTGTTGCTCTTGTTCACCTCCTCAGCAACGGCAGCAGCAGTAGCATCACCTTTCTCTCCTACTTTCTTGGCAGCAGCTGTAGTTTTCTTCTTGCTGCCAATTTCGGGAAATACCCATCTTGGGAGAATGAGAGTTCTAAGGTTTCTCTGCTCCTGGAGTTGCGGCAACGCGGCTCCTCTTCGATTCTTTGTATTTCCACAGACAGCACAAACTCAAAAGATGTCTTTTTCCATACAACTCTATTTCATCTTGTTGTGATAACTTCTCCCAGCAAAGATTTTCGGCAAAATCATGCAAAGGTTAAGTGGGTTTTGAGACAAAAAAAAAGGGTTAAATGGCCAGGCTGGGGCCGGGCTTGAAGCAGGCTTGGACTCGGGCCGTGCTTGTAGAGGGCTTGAGCCAAGCTCGGTCCATGTCGGGCTTTGGGTCTTGCCCTGCCCAT
The DNA here is from genome assembly GCA_020226455.1 of Prunus salicina. NCBI lineage: Eukaryota > Viridiplantae > Streptophyta > Magnoliopsida > Rosales > Rosaceae > Prunus > Prunus salicina. The sequence goes on from CM035344.1 coordinate 24,582,654, forward strand.
GTCAAGCTTCGAGCTGCCCCGTCCATTTGGACCTAATTTTTTTGATCCCAGCCCAGCTCAAGCTTTCGTACCATGTCGTCCGTTTAAAAGGGCTGGGCTCGTGCCCTACTAGGCTGTCTCGTCCCATTTGACACCTGTACTAACCAACCGAAGAAATAAACTCATACTACTTAATCAAAACAATTAGAAATGTAGAAGTTAATAAGTTTACAACTTTAAGGCGTAAAATGTTGAAGAACGTAAACTCTCACATCAAAAACTTCACTAAATAATTTACAATAATGAGTGGTTCCACTACTAAAAGCATCAAAGCCTTTTGTCTAAAACTCCACACCTACTAAACATGTGGTTAAGTTGGGGACAATATTGATGTTGCTAGTAGTGGGCTGCAGGTCCGTCCCTTTGAAATTTGATATGGTATTAGAGCACTGATTCTAGAGTGTCTCTATGCTGCTTTGTTTCACAAACCCAAGCCGCCTAAAGTCACCATGGGCGACAATAGTGGTTCGGTTCTAAAACCTCTCAAAACAAACTCCTGGATCCATCGGATCCTTACTTCCTACACCCCTAGGATCATCTGGGGCTTGTTATTGTGTCTCAACTGCTTGGCAGAGACAACTACAACACATAGCATCGAGCCATCACCAACATTCTTAGTGCTAAGAAAAAATTGGGATTTGTCAATGATGATATCAAACTTCATAATGAAAAGAATACCAAATACTCCATATGGCGTCATTGCAATGACATGGTGATGTCTTGGTTGCTAAATGATCTCAACCTAGACCTAGCCAATATTGTAATCTATGTCAATACACCTATTGAAGTGTGGAGTGACCTGCATGATCGATTCTCCCTTGGCATTCTCACTCGGGCTTTTTGGATTCATGGGACCATTGCCGAGTACAAGCAAAGACAACAAACCGTCTCTCAATATTACACCAAAATCAAGTCCTTATGGGATGAAATGAGTTCTTATAACTCTCTACCTAACAGCACTTGTGAAGCCATGAAGACTCTATGAGAACCAGATGAAGAAGAGCAAGTCTTGAAATTTTTAATGGATCTCAATGACTCATATAAAGTTATTCGAGGTCATATTTTATTGATGCCACCCTTACCAATTGTGAAGAAGGTATATTTTATGGTTATGCAGGAAGGAAAACAATGTGAAGTCGGTGAACGTAATGTCTTTGAAGCCGTCCATGCCATGAATGTGGGCAAAAAATAGTCTAAGCCCTATGGCTTCTCTTCTTCTAGCATCATCAAAACTCAAGAGAGCATTTCTCAAAGAAGCATCTCTCACTAGCCCTTCTTTTGCACTTGCTGTGAAGATACATGTTGCGAAATTATTGCAAGCGCACAGTCCGCCCAAGTAATATAGAGATAAGAGAAGTGTCGTTCCCATGAAGACTGTAATTTCCTTTTAAGTACCAATTATGATTAATTCAAAAGTTTATTTGAATAATTGATTAATGAGAGTGATTGATTTATTAAACTAAATTCTAAAAAAATGAAAAATGGCAATTTAATTAACGGTGGAGAATCAAGTTGATGAGACACTAGAGCATCCGATTTCACCATAACTAATTCCACTTAATTCTTATAGCCAATCAACCCTAATTACTACCCATGTTGACAGTTGGTTTCTCCTAATTCATTCGATATCTCCTCTCGGGCTCAACCAAAAGTATTCTTAATTAACAACTCATTCTCTCTTGAGCAACAGATTTAGAAAATCAAAAACCCATTAAGTTCTATGAGAACCTGGAATAAAACTGCATGAGTCATGTTAGTCCCTCTTGGGCACTCATTCAAGACATGGTTTACGAGAAGCAAACACCAAACATCTCCTCTCGATCTCCGCTTGGATCATCAAATCAATTAAATATTGGCCAGATATTTAAAGCATTAAGAACAATAATAAATACTCAACATGGAATAGTAATTAGAAATTAATATAACTACAAAAATTAAGTATTCATGATTAGGCTAAAGGAAAAGTAGTTCATGACAAAAGAAACATAACAAGAGAATTGTTGTCATAAAACTGATTTGGTAGATGGATTTGATCTCTAGATTTTCCACAACAACACCTTCGTAAGCTCCTCTCTCTCTCTCTCGTATATTTGTGGGTGTATTGAAATATGGTGCAAAAGTAAATGGTACATGGATGGTTATCTATAGAGAGAGCTTAGGGTGACCTTATAAGTGTAAAACAACTAAACTCTACTCTTAAAAGGTCTAGAAAACTCTCCTACAGCAATATAAAATCCCAAACAACTAAGTAAACAAACTAGGAAAGAATCCTTCTTTGACTTGGAAACACGTCAGCCAACTTGCACACACGTTTTGGGGTCGTTTCACTTCCTCGAAAATTCTGAAAAAATATGAGAAACGTAACTTGATCTCTAACCTTTCCAATAATATATTACACGCCACTAGCAAAAATTGGAAAGGTCTTCAAATCTTCAACCTTCCACAGCAGTGTAGTACTCTGATGGGATTTCAACTTAGGCTGTCTTGACTTGCAAGTGTGAAGCCTTTGTCTTAGTAGAAAATTATGAAACTTTGACACAGTGTTCTTAAATGTCTTAGCTTTCATCTCCAATTGGCCTTGCACTAAAATTCATTCGAAAAGTCGATTTTCAGTCGAAATCCTTCCAAAAGCGCAAAATAGCTGAAAATGGGGAAAGTAAGGTAATAATGCTCTTTTTAATTAACTTTCCCCACAAAAACCAAATATAAGAGGTATAAAAATATAGAAAATAATGCACTTATCAATACAACACACACTATTGACAGATGTTACTACCTGAATGATTTTCCACCTTGGCATAAAGCCTCCCAATCGCTCAAAGAAGCCTCATGCAGCTGCAAATCAAACTCAAGTCATTCCACAGCCTACCAATGAGTGTCTCAAATTTACAACTGAATAATTCACCCAACTAAAATCCTTCCTTTGTGATGGTAAATCTCATGTTAATTTTATAGGTAAAACACCTCCATTTTGCGCCACCACGACTTCATCATCTACCACCCCTTGAATACTTGATAGTGGAGCCACCGACCATATAGCGCTTCCTTGTGGATTATGCATTACCACGCCTCTGAATTCTAGTGTTAATTTACCTGATGGGTTTGATGCAAAAATCAATGGCCTTGGTTCTTCTTCCCTTGGTCCCAATTTGTCTGTTGATAGGGTTCTTTGTGTGCCTTCTTTTGTTAAAAATTAGGAAAAGTTAATTTAGTTTCCTTGTTTATATTGATTTAGAGTAGCCTCCAAGTAACCTAGTTTTCCTTGCAAAGCTTGTAAACCTTGTATGTATACTTAGCCTTTTTGGCTCTATCAATATAATCGAGAATTATTCTTCTAAATACAATCATCAATTTAACATGGTATCAGAGTAGGCTGATTGACTGGGCAAGAATTACTAGACCTTTACCCAATACGTGGTGTTCACATGTTGGGCTTGCTTGTTACTCCTTATCCAATACGTGGTGTTTATGTGTTTGGCTTGAATATTTGACTATGATGTGGAATTGGCTCCACGTGTCGTAAACTATGTACGTGAGGGGACGTGTTGAAGAATGTAAAGTCCCACATTTTAAACTTGACTAAATAAATTACAATATATAATGAGTGGTTTCACTACTAATAGCATCGAAGCCTTTTGTATAAAACATCGCACCTACTAAACATGTGATTAATTAAGTTGCCTTACTTTCATTTATTTATTTTTAACTACAAAACTTGTACAATCAAACGTTTTGGCAAGAACAAAAAAACAAAAAACAAACAAAAAAGGCAAAACAAAACGTTTTGGCAAAAAACATATACATAGGAAAAAAATCCAACAACCAAACGTGCATTGCAGTTAAAAGTTTTTTGGAATATAATACTTTCTTCTTACTTTCCAAATTTAATGTTTGGCTTTATGCATGCAAAACATCAATGTCGTGAAAATAGTTGTGGCCCTGTACCAAAAGTTGTGTGTGTCTGGTCTTCGTCTTCGTACGTACCTCTCAAGTCTCAACAGTATCATATCATGTTGCACGTTGTGTGGTCGTCAAGAAGCCAAAGCTATCACTGAATAGTTGTGTGTTAGCTGGATGAGATATTTATAAATGTCGGCCAGCTACCCTCTTTATAATTCTCAAACAAAACGGCACATGCATGGTCGTTTTTCAATCAAATCAATTGAGGTCCTTACTCCATGACAATCATCGAAACTAAAAATTATATTGGAACAACTTCGACGAAGCCAGGGGAGAAAAATGAAGCATCAAATTTGCGGCCGGAGGTCCACCAGATTGACAAATACCATTACAGCACCTGCGCTAGGGAACTCAAGGAAAGACCTAGCGGCCAAGCCTTACTCTAGAATAATCTTATCAGTTAAGATGACAAACCCAACTAATCTTTTTCTTCAAGGAAGATGATAATTGATAAAGGAATTTCAAAACTTGTCTGGATTGAAGGCTATCTAGATAGATATTGTGTCACTTTTTAAGACAATAACTTGGGGATTAAGCTCATCCACAGCGATTCCCCAGAATCACCAGTCTACCAGCCCAACCTCACACAAGCACAAAGTACTCAAAAACTCATTCTCCTACTATCCAAATGTTAATGTTCTGCGTTCAATAGTTGACCATCAAGAGGTACTTTCTCCTGGATTGTTCGACCAGCCTACGAAATCATGGAACGAGCACCGGTGAACTATTTCTCTTGGATTCCTGGCCTCACGAGATCATGCTGACACCGAGACTTTTTGATTTGTGCTACGAAAGACCAGCATATGACGAAGACAAGGATATAATTAACAATCTTGCAACTATCACATTCCATTTGGGTGGTGCTGATCTTATGCGGCAGCCTCCAAGTGCCTTTTCTGTGGGTCTCGATCAGAGACGAAAAGAGTTGCTTGGCAATGATATCCTCAGGGCTTTCCCAACTTGAAAGCCTCATAGGTGTATACCAGCAAACAAATCATCGTTTCATATTTGATCTCAACAGAAAGACATTGCGTTTTGGACTCGAAGATTGTATTCGAAATTTTGTAAATTTTTATTGTCATGTCTTGCTACCTAGTTAGCTAGCTAGAGTGCTAGCAAACATAAGGAATTGCTATCAGAACAGGAGGAAATGAATAAAATTATCGAAGAAAAATTCAACCTCTCTTGCCTTCAACATGCATATGTGTGTGACTATTTGTCTTAAAACTTTTCCTTCTCTTATCATTGAGATGTTGTGATGTATGTGAAAGTTAAAGATGAGAGAGGACATGTTGCAAGGTGAAAGGAGAATTGGTCTCTCTTCTAAAGAAAACTCGAGGGGTGGGATACCAAGATAAATCAATAAATTTGTCTGAATTTACTACAAAACCTATGTTGCAAAATATTCAAGCCATCTTTGCCATTACTTAGGTTACAATCTGCAGCTCCGGAAAAACCATGTCAGGGTTCTAAATAAGTTTCAAACAAGATTGCTCAAAACACAACTGGAATTGCCACACAGAAACAGTGGCAGCGGTATTGCAATTATTTATATTGAATCAAAGGTACATCAGATGACGAGGACAAGAGTCCAGATAAGAACACAACACCGTCAAGATAATTACAATGAGTTTACACGTGAGATAGATAATGATACAAGATAAGCTTTAGGGAGGCTGAGCAGCTATGGGTTGTCTGTCACTTGGTACAATAATGTCTCATCTCCGCAGAGTACTATTATTTTTCCTGCGGTGCATTAGCAAACTCATTTTTCGTGTGTATTTGTTGTATTCAGACAAAACTTATTATTTAGATTGAAATAAAGCACCATGGACTTTATTGGAACGATTAACTCTGCACACTTTAGACTTTAGATTATAGATTATTAACTCCGCATATTTATTCTAGAGATATTTATTTTATAGCATGACTTGTTATACAAAAATTCATATAGAGTCTATTTGGGAGAAAAACCTAAAATTAGTCACTTGTCATTTTCTAATTGGTTCTTAGTGTGTTAAAATTTTATAAGAACCAATTAGAAAATAACAAGTAGCTAGTTAGGCTCTGTAAGGGTTTTTGCTAAATGGGTTTATCAAATTTGAGTTCAATAGAAATATGTCATCAGTTTTTTTAGAATATATATAATACTAATAAATAAAACACTTGTTATATTAATATTGGTGAATTAGGGACACCCACACCAACAAAAGCCTTAATTGTTTGTACTATCCAAATTTAACATGTTCAAATGTTTGGCTTCACGCATGCAAATCACTAATGTCGTGAAAATAGGGGTGACCCTCTCTACCACTCTTGAACTTGACTACTATGTCTGGTCTACGTAGGTACCTCTCAAGTCTCTGTGTTAGCAGGTCGAGAAATTCATAAATGTCGGCCGACTACCCTAGCTAGTCCTCGGTCGTCTTTGTAATTCTCAAACAAAACGGCATATGTGACGTATTATTTATTACGTGGCTTAGAGAAAATGTCTCATATATGGTCCTTACTACATGACAACATAATTTTCGAATAACTAAATTGGAACAACTTCGAGGAAATAGATGAGGAAAAGTGAAGCATCAAATTGCGGCCGGATCAGGTCCACCAGATTGAAAAACTTCAAAATTCTACATCCAACATGTATCCATATGTTAATTTCTTAGAATTTTCAAGTGTAAACACTGAGAAAAAGAAGCAAAAGACGATTAGAATTCCGGATTATAATTAATGAAGTGCATGCATGCTTCCATAATGCAACTAGCCTTGAGTTCATTACCTTAAGGCCCCATTTGGTTCATGAAATGAATTTGAGGGGAAATCAATTCCCATGTCATTCCCCAAGGAATGAGAATGGAAGATTCTTTTCCCACGTTTGGTAATGCTGGAAAAGTAATCGGAAAATATCACTTTATTTCCTTTCTCATGTTTGTTTTGAGTAGGAATGGAAAACAAAGTTTGTATAAATTTTCAATTATACCCATATTAAATCAAATAAAAAAAGAATGCATTTAATGATTTATTGTAATTCTAAATTGTTAATGGGGATAAAATGGTCACAAAAAATATGTATTTAATGTTAACTCATTTTCCCAAACTTTCCCATGAGGAGGGAAAACAAAACCCAAGTTGGGAGGATGGCTTCACTTTCCCCCCTACTTTCCCATGAGCCAGGCAACAATTTCTCATACCTAGACTTACCAAACATGGGAAAACAATTGATTTTTCATTCCCAAGTCTTCTTTCCCATAAACCAACCGGGGCCTAAATTATACCAGCACTTGCCCAACATATATATACTTTCGTGGAAACCCACATTATTAATGTAGTCTGGATTTTGGACACAGGGCACGATTATTTGGTCCCAAACTACAAAAGCGGCCCGCAATTCATTCATACCAGTACTCAACACAGTAGAAATTGATTTTGTTCTACAAAAGGGCACTTATGGAAATACACGCATGTTGAAATACCTAATGGTTTGAGTTAAACTGATTTTATATAAATAGCACACAGATTATGCGAGAATCTACACAAAAAATACTAAGAAAAGGAAAAAAGTAGTGTGCGTGTGACTGCTTGAGTAGTGCGTACTCTGAATTAAAAAAATATATTTTGCATGGATTCGCAAGAATCTCTAGTTAAGAATCTTTCAAAGAAGGTTAAACAAGATCTCTTCGCGTCATCAGAATTTGATGTTTACTCTCTTGTGCCTCCTTCTCCTTATGACACAGCTTGGCTCTCAATGGTTCCCAACCCTCAACAATCAGATCAACCGTTGTTTCAGGGGTGCTTGGATTGGTTGCTCCAACACCAAAACAGAGGAGGCTTCTGGGGTGAGAATATCGGTCATCCCACTTTAGAGTGCCTCACTTCAACTCTTGCTTGCATTGTTGCACTTACCACATGGAATGTTGGTCACGATGCCATTCAGAAAGGTACACATAGTTTTTCTTTAATCCGGACGTCCGTATTCTAATAAAGTCTGGTTCTTTACACATTATTGGATTATTTCTATTACCAATGACTTATCTGCAACGAACATTACACTATTTCAGTAGCTTAAATCAAGAGAACTTTGCTTTGTTGCGTTTGTTGACTCGACTGTGTATATATGTATGTTTAGGGTTGGCATTCATCCATGGAAACACAGAGAGGCTCTTGGAAGAGCAGAATGGTTCTTTTCCGGAATGGTTTGCAATAGTTTTCCCAGCAATGATTGAACTTGCGGAGACCAAAGGCTTACATGTTTACTTTTCTAATGGGCTGGTAGAACAAGTCTTCCTAGAGAGACAAGAAATATTGCAAACGCGCAGGTAGTTTTAAATTTTAATTTCACTTTATTTTTTATATGTAGTACACTTATAATAGACTTAATTTGGTGCCTGGTTCTCATATCCCAACTGTGAAAATTTATCTAGCTAATTTTCTGTTGGGGCAGGTGGTTGTCTGGTTGTGGTCAGCAACAGAATTATCCAGTACTCATGTTAACATATCATGAAGACGGGTTAATCCAATCCCCATCAGCCATTGCACATGCTTTCATGAAGACAGGAAACAAGGAGTTTTTAGTCAAATTGAATTCTATTGTCCAAACATGTGGTTATGGAGGTACATAGTTTTCTTTTTATATTTTGTATTATATGACGTCATTGCTGTTCAACTTGCATGTGAGTTCATATATACGTCACTAAATGACAAATTAACCAAATGAGCTAACAACAATAGGCTTGGCTTGTATATCAAGTGGTGGTTGAAAATAGTTTTTCATGTACATGAGGTCATGTGTTCAAGTTCCGCTCCTGTTATCGCTTTTATTAAAAATAAAAAATTACATGGGCTAACATAGTAGGACAATTTTGGTACGCTTACAGTTCCTGCGGTCTGCCCCTTGGATGAAGACCTTGTAAAGATTCTTTTAATTAACCAGATTGAGATGCTGGGGTTGGCAGAGCATTTCATGGAGGAGATTACAAGTTTGCTGGCCCAAGTTTACAGGTTATAGCCAGCCCTAATATTCAACATTAATATTATATATAGATATATATATTTAACATGTGCATATAATTAATCTGGTTGATTAATTATTTTTGTCTAAAAACAGAAGTTACATCAGCTGCGAAGAACCGAAGAGTATGGCAAAGAATGCGATGCCACTACAACTGTATAAACATTCCCTCGCATTTCGACTTCTAAGACTACATGGTTATGGAGTTTCTCCTCGTAAGGATCAATGATAAGTACATATATGTTTATTAATTGAATTGCATATTAAACTATTGAAGAATTTAAAGTCCCACCACATTGAAAATTTGACAAAATAAATATAATATATAATGAGTGGTTTCACAACTTATATCACCGAGACATTTTTGTGACAAAACTCCATACCTACTGGGCTTTGTAGGTAGTTAACTGAGGGACAATATCGGTGCTGCTAGCAATGGGTCAATGGCCGCCTCTCTGAAATTTAATATAGTATCAGAGCTGGAGAGGCTGCAATGAGGAGTTTAAAGTGAGGAGGCTATTTGAGGAGGCCAATCCCACTATCAAAATATTTAAAATGTTTAAGTCCCATGATTTCTTTACATTTGTTGATGGTGAAATTAACCTCCTCAAATAACCTCCTCACTTTAAATCCTCATTATAGCCTCTCCGGTATCAAAGGAGGTTGATTGACTAGGCCTGAATTACTCGGCGTTTACCCTTACTCTATACCAAACACGTGGTGCTCACGTTTTGGGCTTGAATGTTTACCCTTACCCTTTACCTAATACGTGTTATTCATGTGTTGCGCTTGAATGATTGACTTCGATGTGGACTTCACTGCACGTGTGGCCCACTCTGTAGTGGTCCCACATGAAGGGGCATGTTGAAGAATATAAAATCTCACATCAAAAACTTGATCAAATAAAATATAACATAAATTAATTATTCAACTACTAATATCACCGAGACTTTTTATTTTAAAATCCCACCCGTAGGCCGATGGTCATTCTCTTTGAAATTTAACATAAAACTTTGTTGATTAAATATTAATTTGCGTTGCAATTACTTTTGCAGGAAATTTCTGCAGGTTCCTCGGGGATGAAGATATAGTGGCTTACATAGAAGAGCATCATGAGCGTTTTTTGAGTGCCATGTATAATGTATACAGGGCAACTGATGTTACTTTTACAGGAGAAAATCGGCTTGAGGATGCCAGGGCATTCTCAAGAAGAATACTAGAAAAGGAAACAATGAAAGATTGTATGAATTTGGTCCGACCTATTCGTATGACTAATTTGCAAGGCCAGGTAAACATAAACTATCAATTGGGCTAATGATATAACACCCCTAGATATTAGTTTTTTAAAAGAATATTAATGTTTTATTATTTTAAGGATTTTTTTATTTTTTTTTATTGACACATCAGCACAAAAGTTGGAATGTAAATTGATGAAATCTTAAAATGTTGGGATGTAAATTGATGAAATTGAAACCCCGATACCCATATTGAGAATGACCCCAAATATTTAGGAGGTGTTTTGTCATTAGCCCAAATAAATTTTAGGGAGTTTCACTAAAACACCCAAAATGAGTGTTGAAATTATAAAAAAAACCCAAGCACTATTTAAACATATAAACACACCCAAAACCCATCATTACACACACTCAAAACCCATTTATAAACACACCCAAAAAGTTGACTTTGGGGTTGATTTTGGGTGTGTTTCTATATTTAAATAGTGCTTTGGTTTTTTTATAAATACATGTCTAGGATTGGGTTTATTTATAAATTTGTATAAATTTTATAATAAACGAAAAAAAATAGCAACAAAATATATACATGTATTATTCGACAAAATTTTTGAATAAAAAAATATTGTAAAAAGTTAGGCCATTATTATTCATTTAAAATTTTAATCTTTTTATTTAATAATATGTGAAAGATATTTATATAATATGTGAATTTGCTTTCGCATACTTGATAATTCTAATTAGTTACTTAATCAGCTCCTTAATTTGTTGGATATTGTGTAGATTAAGCATGAACTTAGTATTCCATGGCTTGCTCGTTTGGATCATCTAGAGCACAGGAGGTGCATTGAGAGGGAAGAAAGTCCTGGTCCATGGACAGCAAATGCCTTATCCTATAGGTAATTACTAATACTAAATTCAAATTAGAAGAAAAGCAGTCAAATTTGCACAATCAGATCAATTGACCGGTTTGATTAATTATTTCCCGCAGATTATCATTTCAAAGCAATGCCACACTGCTACAACTTGCCATTGAGAATTATACACTAAGACAGTCCATATTCAGAAATGAATTAAAGGAGTTAGAAAGGTACTCCTAATTGTTTTATTTCTTTATTTTATTTTAATCAGTCATGTAAAATGAAAACACTTTTCTTTTGTGGTGAAAAATCATATGCAGGTGGTCAAAGGAAATGGGTCTTGCTGACATGGGATTTGCTCGACAGAAAACCACATACTGCCATTTTGCTGTTGCTTCAACCGCATCAAACTCTTCCCTTTCAGATGTACGGCTGGCAGTTGTGAAGAGTGCAATTCTTGTTACAGTTGCTGATGATTTTTTTGATAGGGAAGGTTCAATGGATGAATTGGAAGCTCTTGCCAATGCCGTCAACAGGTACTGTAATGTTAAACAATGATTCTTGTATACCACGATCACGATTATATAAAGTTCGTCTCACAATATGTAACTACGAGACTCATTGTTATGTCGTGAATTACGAACACCTAAGAGGTTTTACATAATATAATTCTCGCATTCAAAAATACTTTCTCAAAGTAATTTACTAACTAATGTTGACATATCACATAAAATCAGATGGGAGCCAAAAGGCCTGACTGGACATGGCAAATATATATTCAATGCTCTCAAAGATTTTGTTGACGACATTTCTGGGAAATTCTTCAATAAAAATGGATATGACATAAAGGCATATATCCAGGATCTAGTAAGACTTTACTTTCAAATTTCAGTTGACAATATTTTCTTACACTGCTGCGTAGCATTATGGTAAAAAAAGCTTGTAACTTATTTTTAACTTTTTACCAAATGAATCTTAGTGGTGCCAAACCTTTGCAAGCTGGTTAAAGGAAGCAGAGTGGAGCAGAAATGGGCATGCCCCATCAACAGTTGAGTACCTCCAAGTGGCCGCAACCTCTATTGCTTCACATACTATTCTTCTTCCAGCTGCTTTTCTGCTTAATCCACCTCCAGAAATAGACATCCTCAAGAAAAGGCAGCCACTTACAAATTCACTTATGCTTTTGACAAGGCTTTTGAATGAAATTAGAAGCTACCAGGTACATATTTAATGACCAAATTCTTAATTAATTGTCATTATCTTAATTTTCATTTGTTAATGGTATAATTGCAGAAGGAGCAAGAGGAGGGAAAGCCAAACCTTGTTCTGCTATACATGAAGGAAAATCCAAATTTGGGGGTTGAAGAATCAGTAGCAATTGTACAGAAGACATTGGATGAAAAGAAGAAAGAGTTTCTAGAACTGGCTCTGAGTAGTGATGAAATGCCAGAAGCATGCAAACAACTTCACCTTCACTGCCTCAAAGCATTTCAGATGTTTTTCAATTCTACAAATGCATTTGACTCCCCAACAGAGTTGCTTGCTGACATCAACAAAGCAATTTTTGATCCCTTGGGAGTGGAGGATGTGCAAGGATCATTTATGCCACGCAACTCTTTTCAAAGTACTCTTGGTTTGAAGAAGGACAAAACTTTGGCTAGCCATGGAAAATCCCATTACAGCTCTTCTAAGCCCTGTAATGGGTTTTTTAAGAGCACTTGTGCTATCAGAGTCCAAGGGAACTCAAGGAAAGACTTAGTGACCAAGCCTGACTCTAGAATCTTATCACTTGAGATGAGAAACCCAACTATTTATACAACCTTTTCAAAGCCCAAAGTTTACATCTATTAGCTTTTTTATATGTGGCCGCTGGTATATCGAACGCTTCCTTTTATGTATGCACTAAGTCTCAGTGTGTTTGTATAATATAATTTGGTAGAGTGGAGACTTCCACCTTATATATAAAATAATTTTGAAGAGTGGACTTTCATAGATTATTATACATATCTTTCGCTTGCTTCTTTTTTTATTGGTAGCTATGGACTCATGATTTCCAATTGAAGTGGGCTAAATTTACCTTACTTACAATACTTGAAGGGAGCTAAATTTACCTTACTTACAAGACATGAAGGGAGGAGCAGATTTAGTGGGGTCAACATGCAAAGATTTCCAATTTTTTTTTAAAAAGACTGAACCTATATTAATTAACCATAACAAAAACTCACACTAACAACCAAAGAAATAAACTCATACTACTTAATCAAAACAATTAGAAATGTAGAAGTTATTTGTTAGCTTCTTATATGTGGCAGCTGGTATATCTAAAGCTTCCTTTTAAGTGTGTTTATAATATAATTTCATAGAGTGGACTTTCATAGATTATTAAAATACATACGTACATGTATAATACGAGTATTAAACGTTAAAATGTTAATTTTTTTATATGGGGAATAATTCTGGCAAAGTAAACAAATCAAAAGGGACAATAGAGACTCGAGTAATGGCCTAATAGTAATGGATAATGTTCTAAACTACTCTTATCAATAAAAGAAAATCGGAGAATTTTTTTATTTTTTTATTTTTAAAGGATATATATATATAGAGAGAGAGAGAGAGAGAGAGAGAGAGCAATACTATTACGGGAGGGAAAAAATTACGAGAGTATAGCCGCGCGGCTATACTATTTTTTTTTTTAAAAATTACCATTTTATGATAAAGAAAGATGGCATCCAGAAAGATGATAAAGGAACTTCAAAATCTGAAATATAATGTGCAGTAACCAGAACCAGATTTGATCTTAAATGGAGGCTATCTAGATAGATATAGTCACTAGTAAAAAAAACCCCTTGCGCGACCAAATTTTGCGCGACGAAAAACTATTCGTCGCGCAAAGTTACTTTCCGCGACAAAACTAAGAACATCGTCGCTCAAAATCTTGCGCGACCAAATTTTGCGCGACGTGACGAAATTTTGCGCGACGACAACACATCGTCGCTCAAAGTGACTTTGCGCGACGAAGTTTCTTGTTCGTCGCGCAAAGTCCTTATAAAAATAAATAAAATTAAAAAATTATTATTTTTTTTAAAAAAATTTAAGACTTTGCGCCACCAAACATAAAAATTCGTCGCGCAAAGTCTTTATAAAAATTAAAAAATTTTAAAAAAAATTTTAAGACTTTGCGCGACCAATATTTTTTCGTCGCGCAAAGTGACTTCGCGCGACCAAAAAAAAATTCGTTGCGCAAAGTCCTTATAAAAATAAAAAAATAAATTTATTTTAAAAAAATATTTTTTTAAGACTTTGCGCTACCAATATGGTTTCGTCGCGCAAAGTCACTTTGCGCGACCAAACTAAGAACTTCGTCGCGCAAAGTCCTTATAAAAATAAATAAAATAAAATAATTATTATTTTTAAATTTTTTGGACTTTGCGCGACCAATATATTTTTCGTCGCGCAAAAATTTGAAAATTTGGGCGGGTACCAAAAATGGGACGTGGGATTTTTTTATTTTTTTTGGACTTTGCGCGACCAACAATATTGTTCGTCGCGCAAAGTGATACCGTTTATAAAATGAAAATAACTCCTCCACCATTTTCTCAATGTCTTTCTCTACTCATACCTCTCCTCTCTCTTTCCCTCTCCCCAAATCCCACCATTTCTCTCACACTCACTCCTCTCACTTAATCTCTCATCATCTCTCTCTTCATTATCTCTCACTCTCACTCACTCTCTCATCTCTCTTTCACTATCTCTCACTCTCACTCACTCTCATCTCTCTGTCACTATCTTCTCTAATTCTCTCACACTCACTTCTCTCTCTCATTCTCACTTACTCTCAATCTTGCCAAAAAGTAGATTCTCTCCAAATTTTATTTTATTTTTCATTAATATGTGTTTTTGGAGTTAGTTTTGAGTTTGTGTGGGGTTTGGGGTTGAGTAAAGGGGAGGGATTGGAGTTTGGGTTGGATTTGTGGTATAACAATTAAAGGGGAGGGATTAAAGTTTGGGTTGTAATTTGTTAATTTATGTGTACATTTTGAATATTATATATATATAATATATATATTTATTGGATAATTTGATCACTATTTTTCATATGTAATTTTATTTTGAATATGTCAATTTAAATTAAAGTAATTAAAAAATATCATACAATTAAATTAAATTTAAAAAGTAAAAATTTGAAAAAAATTAATATAATTAAATTAATATCAATTTAAATTAAAGTAACAATAAAAATCATACAATTAAATTAAATTTAAAAAGTAAAAATTCGAAATAATTAATATAATTAAATTAATATTAAAGAAACAATAAAACAAAAAATTAAAAACCAAAATATTTCGTCGCGCAAATATTTGCACGACATTAGTATTCGTCGCACAAAACTCTAAAAATTTGGGCGGGTACCAAAAATGGGACACGGGAAATTTTTTTTTTTTTTAATTTTTTCGTTGTGCAAAACTTTGCGCTACCAATATTTGTCGTCGCGCAAAGTACCTTTGTGCGACCAATATTTTTCGTCGCGCAAAGTTTGCGTGACGAATATGTTTTCGTCGCGCAAAGTGACTTTGCGCGACGAATGAAAAAACTTTGTCGCGCAAAGTCTTTCTCCACGATCTTTGTGCGACGGATTCTGCGCGACGAAATTTCTGTCGCGCTAAAGTTTGTGCGACAAATATGTATTTTGCGCGACGAATTTCTCTTCGTCGCGCAAAGTATAAAATGTAGTAGTGAGTGTCACTTTCCAAGACAATAACTTGGGGATTAATGTTTTGTTAAATTAGAAAGGTTGCTTTCGAGATGAAGCTTTACTTTTGAAGCCTAAAAAAGAGCTCAAATCGCCTAGACTTGATGAGCATGTAATCATGCATTAACTTCCTAATCTCTGCTGTGTGTTCAAGCCTTACAGTCCATATTAGGAATTATGGTTCCTTAAGTTTTATTTCACATAACATTACTCAACAATTGCAATGGCCAACATAGTCACATTTCTCTGTCTCTACATTCTGTCATCAACTCTGTTGCTATCAAGAATCACCATGGCAAACCCTGGATTGAGCATTAAGCTCATCCACCGCGATTCCCCAGAATCACCCCTCTACCAACCCAACTTCACAGAGTCACGCAGAACTCAAAAAGGAAAATCAGGGAGATTTTTTTTTTTTAACTTTTAAAAAAAAAAAAAAAAAAAAAAAAAAAAGGAAAATCGGCTATATTATTTTTGGGAAAAAAAAAAAACAAAATAAACATAGTATAGACGTGCGGCTATACTATTTATAAATTTCCAAAACCGGGACCCGCCTAGCGGCTGACGCCGACGTGCTAATTTTTTTCCTTTTAAAAAAAAAATAGGCAGTCTAGCCGCACGGCTATACTATTTTGGAAAAGCACCAGCTCAAGGAGAAATTATACAATAGTACAGTACTACCACGTGGCACTGACAGGTGGTAGTACGCACCAATTGCATAATGACATGTGGCTTGGCTGCTTTTTAAGAGAGAGAATGTTAACATCCAAATTTAATAATAACACCGTTAGTAACCAACTTTCTTTTTTGCTTTCTGTTTTTGTTTTAAGAAATAAAAAAAATAAACCCTAAAACATAATTACTTTTATTGAAATCTGCACCACCGTCAGTAACAAACTTTCAAGCGCCACTATTCTGAAAAGAAGGAAGACTTTTGCAGCCTTTTTGTTTTAGTCATCAAGCTCAAAGCTATGGATAGAGGTAAACAACTATCCTCTATCTGTGTTATGCAATAGTACTTCTTTTTCGATTACTGTAATTATTTTTTTTCAGTCTATTGCTGCACTTTTTTTTTTGTCGATTGCTGCAGTTTTTTTTTTTTTTTTCAGTCTATTGCTGCACTTTCTTTTTTGTCGATTGCTACAGATTTTTTTTTGTCTATTGCTGCACAGTCGCTTGCTGCAGGTTTGTTTTTTGTCAATTGTTGCAGGTTATACCGGTTGTTCCTCTTTTTTTAATTTTTTTTTAATATATATTTATTATTATTATTATTTCTATGTTTGATAAGATGATGTTGTGGCCAGTATTCATTGATGTTGAAAGTGATGAAGAAAACATAAGAGCAAAAGATCCAATGATTGTTAACCGTGTAGAAAATATTGATGAAGATTTGCTTGGAAGGGTTGTATCCACTGAAGAGGAAGCTTATAATCTCTACAACATTTATGCTACGAGAGTTGGATTTAGTGTTAGGAGGGGACAAAAGAGATACAATACAAAAAAAGTTCTGCGGCAATTTAGTTATCTTTGTTCAAAAGAAGGTTTTCGACTAGATAGTGATCCTTCAGAATTGAGCAAGGTTAGCAAATTAGAGACAAGAACAGGTTGCCAAGCTAGCATTCGATTTGCATTCCAGGATGAAGATGATACGTGGAAAGTTTCTTATTTTGTTCCTGTGCATAACCATGAACTTGCTAAGCCAGAGGAGAGGCAATTTTTGAGATCAAATAGAAAAGTTTCAGATTCAAATTTGGGTGTCATTAAAACAATGGTGGGTGCAGGAATAAGGACCACAAATACATATTCTTATTTAGCAGAAGAAGTTGGAGGGTCTCAAAATGTTGGTTTTACAAAAAGAGATTGCTACAATGTTGTGAACAAGGAGAAAATGGCCATGATTGAAGCAGGGGATGCTCAAAGCTTGATGAACCTTTTCAAGCGCAAACAAGCTGAAGATCCTATGTTCTTTTACACAGTTCAAGTTGATCAAGAAAACCGAATGACAAACTTTTTTTGGAGAGATGGAAGGTCACGAATTGACTATGACTGTTTTGGAGATGTGGTAGTATTTGATACTACTTATCGAACTAATAGGTATAACATGATATGTGCTCCTTTTGTCGGCGTCAACCACCATTGGAAAAACGTACTATTCAGTTGTTCTTTCTTATTGGATGAGAAAACTGATTCATTTATTTGGTTATTTGAGACATTTTTAGAATCAATGGGAGGTCAAAAACCAAAAACTATTTTTACTGATCAGTGTCAGGCAATGGCAAATGGCATTCAAAACGTTTTTCCTGGGGTATGTCATCGTTTATGCTCGTGGCACATATCTCAGAATGCTGCAAGAAATTTGGGAAGTCATTACGGTAATCAAGAGTTTAACCATATGTTCAATAAGTGTCTTCAAGGATATTGTGAGACAGAATTGGAATTTCAGTCTATTTGGGATGACTTATTGGCAAAATTCAACCTTACAGGCAACCCATGGTTGATGACACTATATAATCTTCGTGCAAAATGGTGTCCATTATTTAGCCGGCATATTTTTACTGCAAGGATAAAATCTTCACAAAGAAGTGAGAGCACAAACAATGTTTTTCATCAAATGTCTACTAAGACAATGAGTCTTACTCAATTTGTGCATCACTATGATAAACAAGCGGAAAAAATGCGTTCAAGTGAATTAGAAGAGTCTTTTCGTTGCAATCAAGGCCACCCACGTGTCAGAAACCGTATAGCCGTGCGGCTGTACTGTTTTTTTAAAAAAGAAATACTGTAGTATAGCCGCACGGCTATACCTTTCATTTATTTATTTAAATCAAAGGGAACAATAGAGACTCGAGTAATTGTCTAATAGTAATTGATAAGGTCATAAACTACTCTTATCGATAAAGGAAAATGGGGAGATTTTTTTATTTTTTATTGAAAAAAAGGATATATATATATATATATATATATACATATATAGTATAGCCGGACGGCTATACTATTGTTAAAAAACAAAATTACGAGCGTATAGCCGTGCGGCTATACTATTTATAAATTATAAAACCGAGACCCGCCTAGCGACTGGCGCCCACGTGCTAATTTCCCAGGTATAGCCGCACGGCTAAACTATAGGTGTAGCCGGGCGGCGGTACTTTTAAAAAAAATACAGTAGTCGGTAAATCAATTTGAGAAGTGAATTTGTTTTTATTTATTTTTTTGGGAATGTTTCAAAGCCTTTGATCTAAAAATAAACGATTAATTAATTACCTAATCGGGTTTAAATTAATAGAGTCACCCTTGACCCTTCTACCAACCTGACCTCATAGAGTCATACAAGCGCAGAGAACTCAAAAACTCATTGTCCTATTCAAATCTTTCATCAAACACTTAAGAAATGAACGACTGCAGGCCAATTTTAATTCTTTTTCTTACAAAAGTTGATTATCAAAAGGGCTCTATATTCACGGCACAAGTGAGTCAAGGATTTAACAATCTTCCAACAATCACATTCCATCTGAGTGGTGCTGATCTTCTGCTGCAGCCTCAAGCTGCGTTTTATGTGGATACAAGCGATGAACCCTCCAAGCGATAGTACTTTTGCTTGGCAATGTCTTCAGAAAGTGATGAGACAGCCATAGGTGCATACCAGCTAACACATCACCGTTTCCATATATGATCTCAACCAAAAGACATTGCGTTTTGGCCCTGAAGATTGCAGCCGCTTTCCATGAATTTTGTAGTGTCTTGTTTCGAACTAGCTAGCTAGAAAGTGCTAGCTAACTCATAAAATAAGTTATAGTTTTTCATTTAGGATCTTTTGCTAATCTTGTACATTTGTCTGCATTAAATTAATAAAAAATAATCTAAATCCAAAGAATGTGACAGTTCTTTTTTCTTTTTTTTAATGATAATGATTAACAATTAATTTGGCAAAAACTTTGAATAAGAAAACAAAGAGTCAAACACAGCCGAAAAACACATACACAGTTTCGGTGGGACAAGTGTAGAAGCATGTACGATGTATGGTAAAGAAGGCAAGCACGATCGTTTTCTCTCTTCCACGGAAAAATCGAGATTCATGTGTTTAGTTCAAAGGATCAAATATTTCAGAGGAGCCCATGTCAATTCCCACGTAATATTTGGTCATTGTTTATATTGAATTTCTCGATTTCTCAATTCCTCTGAAAATCTCTGTTAACCCCCAAATGGCTACTCTTAACATAATCGCAGCTCATAAGCTCCCTTCACCTGCAAGCTCCTCTTTCGCTTCTCAATCTCAGAAACCCAACTTTCTTTCACTCTTCTGTACGCAAACCTTCAGCAAGCCCGACCCATCAAGGCTATTGGGCTTCTCGACCCGGAAAAAACGAAACTCGACTGTTGGGTCGGTCACAGAGGACAGAGAGGTGGTTCCATTGAAGGAAAAACATGCAGAGGACCAAGATAGCAGCTTATTGGTTAATGGGTCTGAAGAATTTGAGGCTGTTTCATCATCATCAGCTTATTCTGAAGGCAGAGGAGAGGGGGATGATTTGGATAAGCTGACCAGTAGAGCTATTAATGCCTTAATTGTTCTGGGATTTGGGACCTTTGCGGTCTCTAAGTTGCTCACGATTGACCATGATTATTGGCATGTACGTGATCTCATACATATATCAGTTTGTGTTCTTTGTTTATTACGATTTTTTTTTAAATTTATGGTAATGGTTCTATACGTCTGATTTCATGGGTTTTGATCCTTATATGCAAAAAGCTGCAGAATTTATGTCTAAGCTGTACTCGGCCAAGTTTATTTTCCTTTTGTACTTTGAGCTTTGAGATGGGTATGTCTTTATTTGTTGATGATTAGCTTGAAGTTCTCATCTTTCTTTCTGGAATTAGTTGATCATTAATAATAACACTTAACCTATACTCGGTTACCAAAACTGAGTTCTTTCCTCCTTATTGAATGAGAATATTTTGCATGTCAAAGCTAATTTTTTAGACATGTTTCAGGGGTGGACCCTTTATGAGATACTAAGATATGTACCTGAACATAATTGGATTGCATATGAACAAGCTCTCAAAGCAAATCCTGTTTTAGCCAAAATGATGATAAGTGGGGTTGTCTATACTCTAGGAGATTGGATTGCCCAGGTAGGTCTATCTTCCAACTACATTAGATAAAGTTCATCTCACCTCAGTCATGACTTCTTTTTGTTGTTTCTAAGTTGTTCCCATTGTATATGCAGTGTTATGAAGGGAAGCCTCTTCTCGAATTTGACCGGAAACGCATGTTCAGATCAGGCCTTGTTGGGTTTACTTTCCACGGATCCCTTTCTCATTATTACTACCAATTTTGTGAGGTGATGATTCTGGTGCTTATCTCTGGCTTGTTTGATTGATTTCTATGAATGGCTGAAATATTGACTACGGTTTCCAGGCTCTTTTTCCTTTGGAGGATTGGTGGGTGGTCCCTGCTAAAATAGCCTTTGACCAAACAGTGTGGGCGGCAATTTGGAACAGCATCTATTTTGTGGTTTTGGGGTTCTTGCGTTTAGAATCCCCAACCAAGATTTTTGATGAACTGAAGGCTACATTTCTGCCTATGCTGACAGTATGAAACTCTTCTAAATCTTTATTATCAGTTTTAAATGTCTTTTTATTGTTTTTGTTATTTAATTTTGATTATTCTGATAGAGTTAGATTTCTGTAAAAACAGTTGAGGTTATGTTAGTGTTAACCTTATATCTGATTCAAACCCAGTTATCATAGCTTGTTTTGTTTCTATGCTGCTGAGTTTATTAATAAATATAACAGTAACAGGCATACAAAACTTCAATATGCCTGTAAAGTACAGAAATGTAACTAACAGAAAAGGAGGTTTGAAGTTTGAGCTAATGTGGCCTACTGAAAGTAGTAGTTGTTTCGTTCACTTGTACTCACACGGTCATACCAGCAGAGCTTAACATGATACCTGAAAAAGCATATATGAGGATCAAGGGGGAAAATGAAAAAAGTGAACATCATTTTTCAGATTATAATGTACATTAGTTGGCTAGCAATTAAAATCATAGTAGCAATTCTTATAATTCTGATATTTGATCGAAATGCTTGTTATGGTTTAAGTTTTTAGCCAATATAGGTTAGTTGGTGTATTTTAAATTTTAAACTACTTATATCTGTGACTGGCATGACAGGCAGGATGGAAACTCTGGCCATTTGCTCATCTGGTTACCTATGGGCTGATCCCTGTTGAACAAAGGCTTCTTTGGGTGGACTGCGTGGAGCTTATTTGGGTTACTATTCTCTCAACGTAAGCCTCTGATCTTAGTTTCTTTTATATGGCAAGAATTTCTGTGTACCCCTCCCCTGGTAGACTAAACTGTCATATTTTTATTGCCTTCTTTTTAGATGCTTATTACACATGGTAAGGTTGCAAAGTATTAATCTAGAGGTGTCTTAATCTTCTCTCACTGTTGGAAATTTTCTCTGTATAGTTATTCAAATGAGAAGTCAGAGTCCAGTATATCTGAGGCATCATCTGGAGCAGATTCTGCATCTTCGTCAAGCAGTTCTCCTAAGGTATGCCATGTTAGCACCGTTACCGTAGAGCCTATTTGAGAATTTCAATACATGTTCCAAGATGCCTAAGGGTAACCCGCTGAATTTTGGGTCCAATGAAAAGTAAATAAAACTAATAAATTCATAATTCTGTTATTTTGTTGTAAGCAGGACTAAATTATTTGGAAAACATGGTACTGAGAGGCGGTTTTCTACCTTCAACACTGTAACCACCATTTCTGCTCTGTAAGGTTTTTGAAGCCAAACACTCGATACATACGTGTCGAAAAGGGAGATAATCATTCATTGGCTGTGCAGACCACCATCCAATCAGAAGCGGAATGAGTTAAGTAAGCTTCTAATGGAAGGCGGGAATTTCTTGGTTGCCCTTACTAAACGTATACGTTACAAAGAATTCTAGCATCGTATGTGTTCTATATTTATTCTCAAATTGAATACGATCGTCAGGATGGTTTTAGTTGTGTATAATTATTGGAATAGCTGCTGCAACTCTTGTTACAGCTTTGTACGGACTGTATATTTGTACTTGATACAGCTTTGTAACTACTTGATCTAATCTTGTTTGCAGTTTGATATAAGTCAAAATCATTTGGAGCCACCCTTGTTCTGATGTAGCAAATATACGGCATTGTTTTATAATGAGTTTTTAAATTGGATTTTTCTTCTATATACGTGAATCAGCCCAATTGACCAGGACGACAACATTGCTTCGCCCACACGCACTCGAGTTTGGTTCAAGCCGTTATCCATCCCCTGCATATTTTATTAAAACAAAAAAGGACAGTTTTTTAATTTTTCAAAAGGCCCAATGTGTATATAATCCTTGAAAGCCCATATACTTAGTCATAATTTAAAAATGGCCCATTTACTTTGTTGCATATCACATGTATCGCACGTGACCTCAGAACAATTCCAAAGCGCGCGGGATTCAACAGCCGATAACAACGTCCTCAGGCTGGAAATTTCAGGAAATTACACAACGAGCCCCAGATCTGAAATTCTGTTGCACCTGGATCCTGGAACCCCCTTTAGATCCAAAACCACCTGCAACTGGGCTTCAAACAACAATGGCGAAAGTGGAAGAAGTGCACCAAGAGTCAAATGGAAACAACATCGTGAAGCAGAAAAAGAAGAGGAACCATGGCTCAACCGAGTTCTTCGTCTTCGTGGATTACGTTTTCCTCTCGATCTTCTTTGCGTTCCTCTGCTTCATCATCTTCAAGATTGTACTCGGCACCACATCCGATTCCTTTTCACTCTAGAGACCGACATTCTTTTCAATCAGGTTGACCCTCCATCTCCCTCTTCTCCATTTCCTTGATGGGGTTTTTTTTTTTTTTTTTAAATGCAATTGATGTAATGTTCTTTGTTGATTTTTGTGGGTCCAATCAGTTTTTTCCTTGATTTGGGTTTGAAATTTTTTCTGATAATCAATTGAGTGAGAAGCTAATACATAGCTTAATTATGCTACATGTATATTTTTTTGAATAGACTTTTGCTACACGTATATGAATATATGGATTAGGCTCTTTGTGTATTAAGAATTTGTATTTCAATGGAATATTATTGTTTTAGATTTCTGTAGAGGAATGAGTAGGTCCTTGAATTGAATGCATGGGACAATGAAGGTTAGCCAACCCTAAAATGAATTTGTGTACAGTGGAATTGCATTTTGTTCTCATCTGGATAGTTGAATTCATGGCATGTTCAATGTGAAAATTCTGTGGTTGGTGGTGGTAGTGAGTTTATTGCGGGTAGATGTAGTGAGTTTATATGCACATGTTGCTACCAATCCAAGTAAATATTGAAATTGACAGTTCTTAGATTTCCTGAAGACACAGAAATTCAGATTGATAGATTCATGTGAACTATTCAAATAGAGGAGCTGGCCCTATAGACCAGTTCTTTCTACTGGTCGCTTCCCTCATTACATTGCTAGGATTACAATTAACTTCCAGAAAATTGCAACCAATAAATTAACCAATGTTTTCAGTCAATTGGATTATTGCCATATCTTAGCCGGTGTTTGTTTTGCTTCTGAATTTTCAGCAGAATGTTGTCGAAACTTCGTAACGTGAAATCAGTAAAATGAACATTGCTTATGGTGCTAACTTAAAGCATGTGAAGGTTTCAGTTTAGGAGTTCATAATATTTTAGACATCTTGAGGTGACTCATTCCGGAGAGAGCATGAGTTTTGACCTGTGTCTACAAGTTGTTCATGTCTTTGCAGCTCTTTTCTTTAATGACAAATCTGGGATTATGTGACAGGGAAGTGCAAGCTTGAAGGCCTAACAGGGCATTGACTTGGTCTGATTCAGATGTGAAAATTCTGGGTTGGTGGTGGTATTTATTCTAGGAAAAGTACTAGGCCTATTTGTGCAAATCAGCTTCCTCCCTTTCCTTTTCATTGTGGGTAGATGTAGTGAGTTTATGCACATGTTGCTAGCAATCCAAGTAAATATTGAAATTGACAGTTCTTAGATTTCCTGAAGACAAAGAAATTCAGATTGATAGATTCATGTGAACTATTCAAATAGAGGAGCTGGCCCTATAGACCAGTTCTTTCTACCGGTTGCTACCCTCATTACATTGCTAGGATTACAATTAACTTCCAGAAAATTGCAACCAATAAATTAATCAATGCTTTCAGTCAATTGGATTATTGCTATATCTTAGCCGGTGTTTGTTTTGCTTCTGAATTTTCAGTAGAATGTTGTCGAAAATTCGTAACGTGAAACCAGTAAAATGAACATTGCTTATGGTGCTAACTTAAAGCATGTGAAGGTTTCAGTTTAGGAGTTCATAATATTTTAGACATCTTGAGGTGACTCATTCCGGAGAGAGCATGAGTTTTGACCTGTGTCTACAAGTTGTTCATGTCTTTGCAGCTCTTTTCTTTAATGACAAATCTGGGATTATGTGACAGGTAAGTGCAAGCTTGAAGGCCTAACAGGGCATTGACTTGGTCAGATTCAGATACTGCGATCTCAAATTCGTGATGTTTTCTTGGTATCGAAAAATCATGTGCCCTTTGATCAAATGTGATTTAGAAACAATTGCTTTTTATGGCCTGTAATTCTGGGAACATATACATATTGAAGTGGATCATATCAGTGTAATATGAATGTTAATCTCTACGAATTGGTATCATGTACTATTCATATATGAATGTTATGCCTTTCTTTTTCTTCTTGAGATCAGGATGGTGTATGTCAATTGTTTTCATGCCAAGTTGAACTTAAGAAGTGGGGCGTATATAATCTTCATTGATGGCACACCTAACCATCCATGAATTAATTTGATGCAATTTTGCGAGCTTTGACTTTGTTGAGAAACCTTGATATATAGCTTTGTAATTCCCGACAAATTAATAGGCAAATAGCAAACTTGAAATCAATCAAACAGTCCATTCGAATTAATGTCGTTTTTGTTTTAAGATTAGGTCTAGTCGCTTCTTCTATCAGGTCCACCTCATAAAAATATTTGCCTACCACAAAATATTTGTCTAGCCCTTTATGTTTATATGTCTACCCCTGACACCTGCTATGTAAAATGAAAATGAAGATGAAGATGCAGCTGCAGAGCACACACAAAACATGGCTAAAGAGTGCACAGAAAAGCAAGTACTGAAATAAACGCTACTGATACTTCACTGATTCTAATTAAACAACGAAAGCACTTTAACAAAAGCTGCTTTATTTCAAAGCCACAAAGCACCGCCCTGGTCTCTCACTGCAATGCCAAGTGAGATACACACCCATCTAGCTCTCTTAGCCCAAACAAAACCAAAGACAGAAGAACAGAAACACATAAATCTAGCGCACTAGCTAGTTGAATGATACAGATCATGATCTAGCATACTTATTCAAAGCTCCTCATGCTCAAACAAATTCAGGGACTGGATGGGATTGGTGGGGTACCAGCACCATTGCCAGGGTTTGGAACCTCATAACCAGGGTTTGGGACGAATGTATCGTCGCCACCGGGAACATAGTTATGACCAGTACTTGGCGCTTCTCCACTTCCACTTCCACCGGTGCTGCCAGTGCTGCCGGTGCTGCCGTTGTCGGGGAATGGAGTCTGAGGTACAACATTATGCAGTGGTGGGAATATCACACGCCCAATGCCTGGATGAGATAGCTGCCATCATGGCCAATAAACCACTCAGGTTGTTTCTTGTCATCTTTGGTTGGGACACTTCGTCCTGCAACTGCTTGCCCTGTTATTGCAAGAAGGACAACAAGAATGGAGATGAGAGGCAGAAATGAAGAACGGGTTTTGTCAGCCATTATCAGAGAAATGTTACACAAACGGAGAGAGAGAGTAAGAGAGGAGAAGAAGCTCTTGCTGAAGTTGGTTTGGTGATGGAGAATGTAGGAAAAGAAGGGCTTTTCTTATAGTTGAGGATTTTTAGCAAGTTGGGTGAACATTTGGCGGTGAGTTAAGAGACTGTACGCCTCTAGAAGCCATGGATAGACAGAGAAGAGATATCCAAATGCGTACGTGCATGGAGAGAGACAGGCAAAAAAAAAAAGAGAGTGATGAGTTGGGTTTCTTCTAGTTCGATAATTTTGATGCAGTTGAAGGATAAAAAAGACAGTGGGGTCTTGTCTTGGCGTGTACTTCATAGCTATTAAAATCTACCTATATGCACCAGCAACTCTTGCGGCCATTAATTCCAGCATTATATGCTCTACTGGTTTGTTCGATGTGCGGCTCTGCCATCATATTCCTCTGTGAATGTGAATGAGAGTAGTTTACTATTAATTTCTGGTATTTTTTTTCTGGGCCTTCATCTTCTTTACTATTTGGTCACCTAAGCTCTTGTGGAGAAGATCTTATTGTGAATGCTAATTATTTTACTGCTGCCAACTTTAAAAGAAGTGCACTTCCAGCTATAGAGGTGCCTGCAATGTAGATTCTCAAATTTATGGCTTCATTCCATATTTTGCACGAGCACTTTTTTCTTATTTGCTTTCTGGTTTGGGACAAGTTATTTAATATGGGTTCCACATTCCAATTTCCACTGACTTATTGTTCACCTGCCATTTTATTGGCTCACGTTCTTTCGTCTTTTTTTGTTTTTTGTTTTTCTTACCACTTAAATCCATAGAGTTAAAGCCATCCATTTAGAGAGAGGAAAAAAAATGTGTTTCTGGTACCAGTAGTTTTCCTTACCAATTATCCATCTTCAGCCCACCGAATACCGCTGGATATAGTTTGGGAGCTTCAACTAGGGGTTTCAATCCAGCAGTCCAATAATAACTTTACATTAAAAAAAACTCCTTCATTATAAACCCTCATTCGAGCCTCCCTAATATATTTCTAGCTAACTCTTGTTCACAATTAACTTCACATTGTCTGAAAATTGTTTCGTCTAACCTACAATTATATAGCTTCATTCAGGATGCGTATCTTGTTCTAGGCAGCAACAGCTTTAGTAGACTATTCAACTTGGTAAAGCGTCGGGTGTGACTAAATTGGAGCTTGACTAAACAATTTACATAAAACTTAGAAAGACAGCTAAATTGCCTCAGTTACCTGAAGAGAATTGTTCCGTGATTTTTTTTCCTCCAACAAAATGCTGAGGAAATGGCAATCCAGAAAGATTATCTTTCGTTTGGATTTTAAAGAGGCAAAAAAATATCCCATAGTACAACAAACGCTAGCCAATTTCATTTATACTTGAATCACAAAATCTAATGCCTTTCCTCTGAAAATCTTGGAAGTTGAACAAGGGAGTTCACACGCGTGACACCTTCCAAGCCTGACCAGTTCTGGTCTTCAGCTGCCATTGTTTCTTCATTCCCTTCAATCTCAACCGGTAGTCGTCCATAAGTATCACTTTCATCAGATGATCTTACTGTGAAATTCCTCTGCAGAGATGGCTCTGACTTCTGGCCATCATCTGATTCAACTGCATTTCCGGAGTGATTGCTCTGAAGTGTGGCAGATGAAAAGCCTTGTTCCTCATAATCAGATTCAGAGTCCATTTTCCCATCCAAAAACAAACAAACGACTGCACAGTCATCCATCTTTGAAGTCGGGTATTTGAGTTTCCATTCACGAGCAGCTGAGTCAACCACAATCCTTGCCGCTGATGCCCGGCTAGGGGATGAGGACACTATCTCAACAACCTCTTCATTGCTTAAGACATCCCAAACCTGTAACATTTACAAGTTCAAATTCTTTAACATCTAATGCCTCTTTACGCTTTCTTACAACTCGCAGAGCCTTAAAGTAAAGGAATAACCAGGTTATAAGTTATAATATTTTTAGGGTTCTCCATCAAAGTCTCCCTAAAGAGAGACCATTCATCTCTAAGAAAAATCATATTCTCTGAAAGAATGTAACAAATTTGCATGTAAAAGACCCAGTTCTACTTCTTAAGGACATTTCACAAATATAATAAAAAGAAAAGAGGGAAAAAAAATTTAATGGAGGGATTCAACAAAACATAAACATACATATCACTATATCCTAAAAAATTCATGGAGTTAAAAACTGCTGACTGGAAAAATTTGAGTGATTCAATGTATCAATAGCCAAGTGCCACGACTAGCTATGCAGCAGTCATTTAAATGTCAATCACGCTATCTCTTGTTTGCCCGGGTTTCTGTATAACTCCGAGGGGCTTAGAGTTCCCATTGGACCAACAGAGAAACAGGACATTAATAAGCAGAGCAAACTTCCCATTTTCATGGCCTGCTTGTGTGGAAGGTATAGGAGACAATGCAGCCCTCATTTAACTATAAAGTACACATTCAAGTAGCAAGATCATGCCAGATCTTAGCACTCGTTTGTCACTGATGTTTTATGAAACCAGATGCTCAGGACTTTCTTACTGGTATTTACATCTCATGAGATCTATCGTCTATTCCACTATCATGTTTGGTGATTATAATGTGACCAAATTGTTTGCAGTTCAATCACTTCATAGTTGGTTCCTGGAAGCTGTCTTGTGCAACAAACGGATTTTCCTAGTTGTTGTATTATTATTATGACACTTTTTTAAGTAATTTACTTTGCAGTTTATAAGACACGGTCCATACGGGATCAGCTAATATATAAAAAATGAGGTTTTCAAAGCTGAAAGTTTTACCCCATCTGAGGCAAGAACGATGAACTGATCTCTCTCAGTAAGTATCCGGTGTGAGAACTCTGGTATAGAGATCACTCCATAATCCTTTAAACAGAAATCACCAAAGGCTCGAGCCATTGCTAACCCAGGGGCATCATCAAACGGCAACCATACTCGTGACACTTCAGGCTCATCTTGCAAAGCAAATACCCTACCCTTGCACCGTTTAATTCTTTCAGCTTCCCCTATGACATTTACAAAGCATCAACCAAGTAAGGTTCATACAACAAGCAGGCAGCCAAAACATTGATGAAAAAACGATAATAATATCACTCATACTTGGCAGATCAGGCTTTAAATCAACAGTTAATTGGATTGCCACCATGGAATCACTACTGTCCTTTGATCCCAGGATTGCTCGGGAATCCCCAATATAACCCATGAAAAGATTTGACCCCTGTAAAGAGGATCAATAAATAACAAAGCAAACTAAATGGAAAATAAAGAAGAGCATAGAAGGTGCTTGCTGCCGTACCTGTTTGACTAGAGTGACAGCAGTGCTACCACTGCAGAAGCAGTCCAAATTAGGATGGGACCTCAGCTCCTTGTCCATGGCCTTGTATGACTTCAGGAAAGCCTCTCTCCATGTTACATTTAATTTTTCCTCAGCTGAAGCATCCTTCTCAGAATCTCCACCATCTGATCTCTTTAGGTTCCCTTTGAAACATGTTTTACTGGACCCATTTAACCTTGATTGATAAGAATGCAAGAAGGATAGCAGCTTTACTGGCAATGCATCCCTCACTTTGCGTGCAACAAGATGACCATGTGGACCATGGCCGTCAAACACGCCACAAAATATCGCATCTTCTGACATGAAATCCTTCAAATGAAAATAAAATCAAGAGTTCAGAAATTAACCTACCAACATGTTCAAATATTATTCCCACTGTGCAGAAGAAACTTACTTCCCACACAACCATAGCATCCTGGTTTATGCCTTTGCGACCCTGCTGCGTGAATATGCAAGAAGCTCGGCTCTTTCCATTAGTAAAAATGCGTTGGGAATGGAGTGTAAATTCTGGAGAGTATATACATGGTCTGAGAATGTCTTCTTCGTTCTCTTTTGCCCACAAAATCCAATCCCCAAGAACGAGTGAGCAACTGTCTCTCCATTGCTCCTGCTACTACGAGTACTCCGACTACTAGTCGAAACGCAAGCCCCCATCTGCTCAGCTCCACAAAGAAGACATCTGACGTAGTAAAGGATAAAATTCCTCCTTTTGCCAAACAGAGCTCACATGAAATTCTGAGTTTGCTCAAATGGTCAACCGAGCAATAGACTATCCAAATACCAAAGATTCCAACACACCAAACCACAAGCCACTTTACCAGTCCATATAGAAAAATGAGGTCATTTTATCTTGGTCAAATGTATTCCGTGGTTCGATAGCAAAACCAGCTGAGGAAAACGAGAAGACATTAGTTTATGAATTGTTTAGTCTTTGGTTACACAGAATGCAAAAATGGCTGCATGTAAAGAAACTGAAATGCATTAAAAAAACAATTACATGTGAACAAGGAATAGAATATACTTAAAAAGGCTGTCCTGATTCTTTGCCCTTCATGAGGACTCACAGTGATACAAACCAAGGGGTAAGATTTTCAGCAATTTGAGTCACATAAAGACCTTACAAAATAGAAGCCAATGGAGACAGAAAAAAACAGAAAATCTGCCCTGTATTCAGTGACTGCGAGATTCAGACCCAAAAAATCAAGGGGATTAACTATGAATTTCTCATTGTCTTTTCCTCCTATGCCGAACCCACCATCATTCAATAATTTACGAAAATTAAATACATGTCACCTAAAACCCATGTAATTCTTAATAAAGCAAAACAAAACAAAACTACGGCGAAAGAATTTCCAAAGACACAGCCCAACAAGTAGTGCATAGAGATGCAAAAACGAGAACAAGAATGAGACTTTCCAAAATCTTGCCTTCTCCTCAGCTTAACTAGAAACCAGTAGCACGAACAAAACAAACTCAGAGAAACCCAATTTTGATAAGGTTGCTCACAAAGACACGGTACAGGAATCTTAAGAAACCCAGAAAGACATACTCTTGACAGCTTGGAATGTTATGTAGAATATTTTTCTTTCTTTTTTTTTATCCGCTTTCACAGTAACCAAACAGATCATAGAGTTCGGTCAACGAACTGTTTCGGAGAGAGAGAGAGAGAGAGAGAGAGAGACGGAGGGTAAAAAGCAATAATGAAATTTGTACGAAACTGTTGCTTTCCCACTAGAGAGAAATCCGAGAAGAGATAAAGCAAATCGGAAAAGCAGGAAAAAGACGAAAGGAATGATTTTTTTTTTTGGTCAAAAACATAATCATGTAAAAATTACGTATTTATCATACAAAGAAAAAAAACAGGATTAAACCATGTTTGGTTACTGAGAAAACGCCAAAGAAAGACTACAACTTTTGAGCAGAAAAGATCTCTAAAATATTACAGGATCATCAAAAAGAGCAAACAAAAAGTAAAAAACAAATAACAAACAATCATCAAATTTTCTGTTAAGTTGCTAGAAAAATGCAGGAAAAGAGAATGATTTTAGTTAAACTAGAAATCTGAAAACTTTTTTGAGTGAGACCTGAGTAGACAGAGACATTAACTTGACTGAGCCTGCTACACCAGGCTAGTTAAGCTGAAATTTTCAATCTTTACAAAGAAAAGCGGCAGAAAACATGAAATTTAGGATGTTTAACTCTCTCTCTCTCTCTCTCTCTCTCTCTGAGTTTTCCCAGCTACCCAACTGAACTCCAAACTCAAAAGATAAAGTAAAAGATTAGTGTGTGGAGAGATAGAGAAGTTGTACACACAGATCTTCCATTGCTCTGTGTTTGTAACTCTAAATCACTAGTAAGTTCAACTCAAATCAAGAGTGCAACAGTCCAAGAGTTCAATAGATAAAGAAAAAGAAAGAAAACACAAACAAAGAAGAGCATCATTGATCAAAGAACTTAGTACTGTAACAAACAAAGCACTAAAAATTGGAGCAAAAGTAGAAACTTTAAGAAAAGGGTATGAAGTGTTCATTGAGTACATAGGATCCATTACCTTCTTCTGCAATTTTCTATGGCAAGGTTTGAGCTTTGGGATCAGAGTGAAGGAAACAGAAGAGAGCAGAAAGAGAGATATTAATATGGTGGAGGGGAGGGAGGGTGGTGCATTAATTGCAAAAGCAGGGCAGGACAGAGTAGAAACTAGAGAGAGAGAGCAGTTACTGTGGAGTAGCCGTGCACCTCCCGGTTGAAAAAATGATTGAAAAATCAATCTCATGATGCAACTTACACTGTTCATTACACTCAACTTATGGCGCGTCCAATCCTTATGCCATTTTCTTTCCCTTTCTTTCCCTTTCTTTCCTTTTCTTCTCATTTTCCTACCTAAAGATCGAAATTACATTTCTATACTGTTTGTTACTTCAATTGGACCAGGTCCTAGTATGAGTTTAGGAACATGTTTCTTTCCCTTTCATATATTCATTGTTTCCTGAGTTGTGTTACAACTAATTGCTCGTTTAGGCGACACTCATAATGTATCAAATGTTATAAATCACACATACGCATATTTGATTTGCTAGTAATTTATTTTTTGAATATAAAAAATAGAATAAACTGCTTTAAATTAATCTAATTTAAATTTAAAATGAGAATGATTTGAACTTTGATGCAAAAGAATGAACTTACCATTCTGGCCAACTAAACTAATCCCCATTCCTAAAAATAAGTCTTCGTTGTTTAGTATTGTATTGTCATTCAGGCTCATATGCACTACTTACCAACAGTAGGAAAAAAAAGAAAAAGAATTACATGACTTACTGACCATCATTTTGGAGTGAAGATGAAGAGTGTGAAAACTTGAAACCAGAAACTGGTGCCGCTCGAAATTAAAAGACAGAAAAGCACGCCAAACTGACACAAGCTCGGGACACGTGACGTGGCTGAATGTCCCGCCCTCAACTCAAAGTAAACAAAAAGTTGACAACTTGCCAACTCTCCTCTCCTCTCCTCTCCTCTCCTGCTCCCATCCGTGTTAGCTTTGCTGTCGACCTTCTTTTTCCTTTATTTATTTTCTCTTTATTTTTATCTCTTTTTATAAAGATCAATGGTATGATTTAAATGGGAGGGAGGGAAGAGATGGGCCTAGGCAATGGCAAATTGGCAAATATGAGAGCAACCCAACTTAAAAACTTTTAAAAGGGTGACAGTCCGACAGATTACTTGAAAGCTTTTTAGGGTTCTCCTAAACCCAAATCATGGCATGAGATTAGGCTTTCTACCAAACTTGTCTATTACTTAAACTCCTTATACAGTTGTCTCAATATGATGTTGAAGATAGGATAAGCATAATTTTTGAAAATGATGGTACCTAAACCATTATTGTGAGTTTGTGACCCACTTATGGTGTTGATTTACGGTTCTTAATTTTATGTATGATTAAAAGAACTTTTATCACTCATAAAATCTTCGCTTAGGTTTTGAATTCAATCCTGATTAACGAGTTAAACTTGCATATAACATATTCCATACAAACCTTGCAGTTGCATGTATCAATTCAATATGCAAGTTGCAAGGCAAGCATTGAAGAGAAATGTGAGAAAGAGACCCTCTGGATTTATGAGTCTGTGACCCAACCAAATTTTGTGCCACTTAATTGCGAAGAGCTGGAACTGCTCTAGACCTAGATCATGTGGGACTGAAAAAGGAATAAAGGGCAACCCAGCTCAAAAGTAATTGGCCTTTTTTTCTCTTTTTTTTTTCATTTTCTGTACAAAAATAATATCAAAATGTGCTGATATACAGTTTCATATACCAGTTGTGTAATGATCAGTCGTATATATGCATAGTTCTCTGTCAAATGACAAATTCTGCCCAAATACCTCTACATATTTTTCAAAAATGTACCTCCACATATTTTAGAAAATTATCATAAAATTTTGTTTTCTTTGATAAATGATAGGAACACGTTACATTCACATGGGACATGACATGACTGAATTCACACTCCAGCTTTATTTGAAAATCAGGTCATGTCTCTAAATCCAAAAGATTTTTTTTCTTTTTTTCTTGTTTTCTTTTCTGATATTCTATATCCAGAAGGTATTGACCAATCAACATCGGTTTACATTTGTTTCTGTATCCAAAATACGAAAATAATATTGATGAAAATGTTGAATGAATATAGGTTTATAATTTAATTTATTTTCTTAAATTAAAAGACCTCCTTCCTGTTTCATGGTTCTGTTTGTTTTGCCTTGGGGTTGTTTTGAGGGTTGTTGGTTTATGCTTGCAGTTTGGTGGTGTTTATGTTTTTCTAGGGTTTTTGCTGCTGTGTTGTTTTGTTGTTTTTAATTTGGTTAGTTTTTGTCAATTTTAATTTTGTTTATCTGTTGATATTATCATTTGAACAGTCTGTTGCTCATGTTTATCGGATATTGCGAATTAGATTTGTGCTTTCTAACTGGATTGCTTATATTGTTGTATTTGTGCCATTCGCTTTTGGGTGAGTTTTCGTAATGAAATTTGATCCTTCAACAAAAAAAAAGGTCAAGGATATGTTCTAACTTTTTATGATTTCCTTTAGCCTTTTTGCTATATTTGTTTATTTGGGAAATCCAATGCATCAATCCAAATTGAAATTGAATCCCCATTTTCTTTTCCCTTCTTCCTGTTGTTTCATAATTTATCAGAATTAGAAAGAATTAAAATATATTTATTTATATATCCTTTCCACAAACTTTCAAATCATGGCTTTACTGCTGCTCTTTATCTTTACAACAAATATCCTAAAAACAATTCTAAAAATGTAGGCCCTTATCTCAACTTTGTTATGTTCTACCTGTCTACTGAATTTTATTGTCTACACATAATTAATTTTTTTAATGACAAATGATTATTTAGTCATGATTAAGGATCATAACCATACGGAATGACCATACAAAATATTATAATAATTCTCATTTGATGCTCTAATTGGTAATTACCACCCTTAATATTCATTTACACACATGTCCTTCGGATTCTTTTTAGTTTATTTTCGATTCTTTTTATGATTTCAAAATGGAATTTAATGACAAAAAAAAGGAAGAGAAATATATATATATATTTATATGGAATTTTACATTGATTACTTTGTATTTTTAGTCAAAAAGTTGGGGACACCTTCCTTTTTAAATGTATGGATGGGTACAAGATAGAATGATGAAAAGTGGGAGCACAAATGTTACCCTTGGCTTCTTTATGGAGTAACAAGTATGTACCCAAAAACTTTTTGCACCCAAATTATATTTTAAACAATAAAAATAAAAACTGAGTGGGGTTCATATATGATATGCAAACTATAGCATAAAAAAAAATATTGGAACTAAACCCGAGGTTGAGTTGTAAATAAAGTTGAAAAGTAAAATTAGGCAAGCACTGCCAGTGAAATGAATCATTTGAGGAACAAGACAGGGGCTGTAATTTCCTTTTTGTGCTATGAGAGTAGAATGCATGTTCTCTAAAAAGCTTTTTCTTGGACTGAGGGGTTTAGCCCTCGTTTGGTGGGTAGGATAAGTAGTAGAATTGGATTAGCTTAATCCAATACCATATTTGATGCTAAAAAATGAATGTAGATAGGATAAAAGATAATTCTACCGTAATTATATTATGTGCATTTTTGTATGATAATTTATCTTACAAAAGAAGTGGGATACATAATCCCATTACTCCAACCTCTTTGACCTTGAACTCAAGATTCGGGAGCCATAATACAAACTCGGGACAATAGTGCCAATAAAAGATATTTATCATTTCCAATTATACCTCCTAATCCAATCCAATCCAATCCAATCTTAGGGCCAGTTTGGCATTGCTGTGCTGTGAAAATAATCGCTGTCAGATTTGCTGTGAGAGAAATCAGCTGTGAAATAAAGCAGTTTGGCGTTTGGTAAAATTTTTGTTAAAAGTGTTGTTGGTATTAATTTTATGCATAATCAGAAAATGATTGCCGCATAATCATTAAACCCAGCGCCTCTTCGAAACTGATTCCTAAATAATCAGAAAATGAAAGCACCTCATTAGCTGCTTTCCCTTATAGCTTTCTCTCACAGCAATTTTTAACAATAAGTGATTTTCTCACAGTTTACCAAACGGGTTGAGCTTCTCAAAATTTTTTAAAAATCACTTATTACCCCAAATAAGTAATGTCAAACTAGCACTTAGTCACTAAACATGACTTTAGAGATTAATTTGAATTTGGATTTGAGAACTTGTATTTGAATATAAATGTATATATATATATATATTCATATAAACTAAACAATAAGCACAGTTTACAAGCAAATGGGGAGGCATACCAGACTAGCTATGAGAACAAAGGATTTGAATATCATGTTGTGTAATAGGAGAAAAGTGTGAGCTGATATGCTGAATATATTAACCATCCAAGTTCCAGAACAAAGTTACAATAACAGTCTGAATAAACAAGGACAGCATGGACAGAGTTGGCAGACCACCAGCTCAAAACAAAGGAATCTGGATTTGGTCTGAAATTACGACTTGGATTTTACAAGTTAGAGAACTCTTTTTGGTCGTACAAGTTATAGAACTCAGGAATCTCAAATTATTAAAACGAATGCCAATAGGGACTTGCAAATCAGTAGTTTCATGTTTGAATCATGGCACATTGGTAGTGTGTTTGAGAAATTCCCCTTTTTCTTGTAGTTTAAACTATCGCTTGTATTTATTCGAGATTAAAAAAAACTTTATTAAAATGAATTGAAACATTACATTGATGATGAAGTGTCCTAAGGATTAAAATTCTCTTTGGGCCCAAGTTCTTTACCAATATAGGCTTATAGCCTGAGGTCTTTTTTCCGTAAGTTCATTTAGGCCCAAAGCTTTTGTAGCTTCCTTTTGGGTTGTTCTTTTGTAGCTTCCGTGTGTTCTTTAGTTTCTTCATGCTCCCAAGTCTCCAAACCAAGATTGTTGTCCTTCCATAAAATTTTGTGCTCTTAGTTTTGCTGTTTTAAATGCAGCCAGTCAAAGGCCTCGCAAGCTTCAAGTAGCTTGAACCTAACTAAGAACACACACACACCCCAAGCAGATCTATATCTAAGATCTCATTGGGTCACCTCTCATCCATAAGACCAGAAACTAAGATAAGGTGATAAGCACACGTGGCACAAACCCAATTACTGCTCTACTCCTACAAACACAAAACTCTCTCCCTCCTCCCAATCCTCTCTCCCTCCACTCCCCCAACTTACCAAACCATGGCCTCACCCACACTCCTAACTCCCACCTCTAAACTCAAATCCCTCCCTCCAATCAAGGCCACCAAACCCACCACCACCGCCTCCACCACAACCACAATCCCACAACCCCGCCGCCGTGAATTCTTATCTTTCGCCGCGGCGGCGGCAGCAAGTCTGTCGTCACCAGCATGGCTCTTCCCACTGACACCTTCCGCACTTGCGGCTTCTGATGAAGAGTACGTTAAGGAAACAGAGGAGGTGATCAACAAGGTGAGAAACACCATTAACATGGACAGGAACGATCCCAATGTGGCTTCTGCTGTGGCTGAGCTCAGAGAGACATCAAATTCTTGGGTGGCTAAGTACAGGCGGGAGAAGACTCTGCTTAGCAGGGTCTCTTTCAGAGACATGTATTCGGCAATCAATGCAGTGTCAGGGCATTATGTTAGTTTTGGACCAACAGCTCCACTTCCGGCAAAGAGAAAGGCAAGGATTTTGGAAGAGGTGGAAACTGCAGAGAAGGCCTTATTAAGAGGCAGGTAAATTCAAAAACAAAAGACAAAAAAGGATTATTGATCAGTACTCATGGAGAGAGGAGCATTTTTTTTTTTGTATCATTAATATAATTAGTATTTTGAACTGTTGCATTTTTTTTACATTTTGTTTGTTAATTATGAGGTTACAGAGTGAGATTAATGGCGGGGTTTTTATCATCATGAAAACCCAGTTTGATACATTTACTACATTCATATCCTCATCATGAAAACCCCTGTTACACATTGCTCAGTTTATGTAACTTTCGTAGCTAAAAACTATCTCACTGCGCTGAAAAGTTATGTGCATTGTATGTCATGGCTTGGAAAGATTCAACATAAAAAGAGGTTGATAAAATTTATATAAATAAATAAACAAGGCAACAGTTTTGTCAAATTTAGA
This sequence comes from Prunus salicina, assembly GCA_020226455.1. Lineage (NCBI taxonomy): Eukaryota > Viridiplantae > Streptophyta > Magnoliopsida > Rosales > Rosaceae > Prunus > Prunus salicina. The sequence continues at coordinate 24,621,386 of CM035344.1, forward strand.
AAGAAAATGAGATTTTCTCACACACGCACACTGCCAAAAGTACAATGGTTCAATGTGTTGTGAATTTGGTTTGCAAATTGTTCGGTTTTCGGCCTCATATCTGTCCAACATACATGGCCATCTCTCACTATATCCTAAGGGGCCCGTTATTGGGCCTAATTGCTAGTATCGATCCATTCAAAATGTTCAGCATCTTTAGCAGAAAGACCCAAAATGCAATTCAATTTGGTACCTTTTTTTTTCTTCTACTGTTGGACAAACAAAAGGGCGTAACTTGTAAGAACATGTCTCCATTCTGTTGCAACTATTTGGTAAGACTTACAGAGAAGTCAACGAATATATAGACGCAACCTTTGGGGTGGAAAGCTTCAAGCATAGTGGTTGCGGTAGAGAAATTTCTTAGGGTGTGTATGGTTAGGTGAAGTGCACAAATTAAACAATACATACTTGCATATGGGCGGCTAATATATATATATGAATAGTCCCGATCTCTTGGACCACAGGAGTCCAAGAAATTTTGGTCACCCACCGTTGGATATTAATCCAATGGTTTAAAAAAGTTTCTTAAAAGGAGTGCAAGAGTGAGTGAACCGTTGAATTTACATCCAACGGTGAGTGACCACAAATCTCTTGAACCCCTGTAGTCCAAGAGATCAGGACTGTATATATGAATAGTAAGAAGATGGTTACTACTGAATTGGGTATAATTATTGGGCCTTAACAAAGACTGAAAGCAATAGTTCGAGATTGCTCTTAAAGATAACATTGTAGTGATGGTGAAGAAGCAATTTGTTTGCTGGCATGGGCTATCTATCCTCGACCACAAGCAATTTGGTGACGTTCTCTCTCTCTCTCTCTCAAAGAGACTGTTGATTAGTCAATTAAGGGAAGTAATTAGGTTTGGTGGTCTCTCATTGTTAACAATTTGCTTAGCTTCTAGTCTTCGTATTTTAAATTCAACATGGTCATGCACATTAAGCCGAGTCTCAATTAATTAACAGCACGAATCGAAACCGTTAAACATATCATAATTGTATTTTGATCACACTAAAGAATTAATCGACATGATCCAATATTTGTTCAATAGTTAATTTTACTCACAACGCAACACGTGTCAGAACTTTCTTAAGAGTCAAACAATTCCTTGTACCCAAGTGATAGAATCATGTTGATACTCTTGCTTCCTTTAGCTTCACGGAACTAAGAGAGCAGGCAGATGAAGTTAAAGATAAAGACCTAATAATCTGGACCAGATCCATGGTTTATGTGAATCTAGAAATTTAGATTAGATAAACCCTAATTGACTTCTACATAGACTTTTACTTCATCAAACACCAGAGGCCGCCTACATATAGTCCGCTTCACGCATTGCATTATAGCCTAACGGTTTCGTTAGTCCATGCTCATAATTACAAAATATACAAACCCATTTGATACATTCCAAAAACTATGGGCATGTTTAAACTTAGCCACTGGAAAACGAAAATGCTATCTTTATTTTCCATGGGAACTTACTCATTTCACAAATTTGACAATTAAGAAATGCTTAAACGGGGTGGGACTAGACTATTTTGGACTTATCCAACTTTGACAATTACTTGGACTGCATGGCTAGTTTGAGGAATTTAAGGGAAAATTAGGAAGGGATGCTTAAATGGTTTTATGTATTTGACCCCAGTGGGGGAGGGATAGATTTGGAAAGGACTAAACTTCGGTGGGATTTAAGATAATAGGGACACTTGCGGGTCCATCCACCCAAGCCCATTAGATGCTACAATGACCCAACATACCCACCTTCTTCTCTCTCACGCACGTTGCATTAGGTTATATTTTTTTGGTCTATAAGCGATATTGGAGGAGGGGGTAATCGAACATAAAACCTCAGGTGCATGGATAATTGCTCTTAACCACTATTACGTCTTTAAATGTGTTTTGTTGACATTCAATACAATAACAAGATAAATACCTGTAAATGACCCACTAGTGTAGTTGTTTACAGCAAATGCTCCATCTAGGAAAGGTCTTGGATTCAAGTCTTATTATCTATGTAGTGTGTATGAGTTTAGTACGCTATCGCCCCTCTCAATAGGAAAAGTCCTTAAAAATAAAATAAAAACAAGACAAATGCCTCAAAACACTCGTTGGCAACCCAAAAAATAGCACATAACAAAAGAATCATTCAATTGGTTTTTTCCCATTTTAATTTCGGGATAAAGATAAGAAATACTTAAAGTGTGGAGTCAATTAAGGCACCATCTCCAATTTCCTTTTATTTTTCCATCTTCCCCACGAATATTTTTAAGCTTCCCAATTTCCCTTCAATCGCGGTAACAAGATATTCTTTTGTGGAAATTTTCTTTGAGAACAGTCTCATGGACCCGGAGTTTGGAACTTAGGCGAAGTTGACGGGTGTTGAGAAAAGTATTCACGCTTAAACTACACCGGCATAAAACCTTGAGTTGAAAGCATATTCTTCAAGAGTGAGAGTACATGTTTTGGAGTTCAAAATGGACAACCAAAAAAAAACAAAAGAGAAAAGCCCCCCACTTTTATTTGTTTTTACTTCCTTTTCTATCTTCTTCTAGTGTCTCTTTCTTCACATGTTCTAAACTTTTTATGCAAATCCAACGGTTAATATATGAGGCAAATCCAACGAGCATATGTAAATAAATTACACATATGTCTCTTATTAGCATTCTCGAAAAAGCTACCCCCTTTGGGGTATCCTTCAGATAATTCAGGACATTTGCTCATTTTCCTCTTCTGTCAGCCATGTTCGCTTCCAGCATGTTTTTAGGAAGGCTAACTTCACGGTTGATGCGGTTGCAAAGTTGGGGCACGAGCTGTCCTCTCAAATTTTCTGGGAGTTTGGTTTGCCGTTATCGGTATATTCCCCCTTTTATTTCGATCTCTTTGGTACTCTTGCTTGAGGGGCTTTGTCTTGTAATTTATTTCTCGTATAAAAAAAAAACCCCCACCCACACACACACACATAATGAGTGTTTTATTGAAATACTATATATTAGATAAAAACCAATCGGGTTTAGTCCAGTGAAAAAGGGCCTTGACTGACACAAATGTCTCTAATTTAGACTATCACTTGTATTAAAAAAACAAAAGTATATGGTAATTTTATCTGTGTCTGGGATTAAACAATAATTATCCTACACTTGACCATTTTTTCTTTTTTTTCTTTAAAAAAATTTCCCTCACCACCTGAATAGTCCCAAGAGCTCAGTAAACGCAAGAGTTTGGTTTTATAGTTTACGTTCACGTTTTATAGCTGGAATTGAACAGTTTCGAAAACGTAAGAAGCAGAAGTGCAAAACAAATTAAATTTGTTTTTCTGTAATTTCTTCACAAATCAGTTGTTATAAATTTATTATTTGAATTTAAGAAAAAGGAAACGATTTCATAATCTACTCGTGAAATCGAGTTAACTTACTAGGAGTTTTTTTTCTTCTTCTTTATTTCATTTAACACCTATAGTTCTATCGCTGTTAAAGATATTTATAATGTAATTTAATTTATCACTTAACTAAGCAGAAATTACCTCTAATCACCCAGTATAGTTGAAAGGACACCACATTTGTGACCTTTTATGGGATTCAATGCTTTCAATTTCAAAGCTAAGCACTCCAAAATTGCCCTATGCCTTCAATCATGGGTAAAAGTAGGACAATATTTTTCGATTATTTATTTGTACAATATGGTTGTTTGACTATTTACCTTCCTATAGTACTAGGTCACTTACCTAAGAGTTCGTTCGATAACCATTTCATTTTTCATTTGTTTGTGTTAGAATATAAAGGAAAATGAGAGTGCGGAAGAGACTGAGAGAGAGGATGAGAGGGGAGGATGGAATAACGGAGTAACAAAAGTGAAAACAATTTTAATTAGTTTTTAGTTTTTGTTTACACTTTTGTTACTCCCATCCTCTCCTCTCGTCTCTTCCCTCTCAATCTCATCTCCATTCTCCCTCTTTTTCCTTTGTACTCCAACACAAAAAATGAAAACAAAAACTAAAATTGAAATGGTTATCAAACTGCCCTTAATTAATCAAACATGATCAATTTCATAGAAAATTTCATATCATCTTTATTTTATTTATTGGATTGTGATAGGAGTTGAAAATTAGTACATGCACACAATTGGAGTACACTTATACATTTTGCGACCTTTTATGGGATTTAATGCTTTAAATTTCAAAGCTAAGCACCCCAAAATTGCCCTATGCCTTCAATCATGGGTAAAAGTAGGACAATATTTTTCGATTATTTATTTGTACAATATGGTTGTTTGACTATTTACCTTCCTATAGTAATAGGTCACTTACCTTAGGATTCATTTGATAACCATTTCATTTTTTGTTTTTAGTTTTCATTTTTCATTCATTTGTGTTAGAGTATAAAGGAAAATGAGAGTGCGGAAGAGACTGAGAGGGGAGGATGGAATGAGGGAGTAACAAAAGTGAAAACAATTTTAATTAGTTTTTAGTTTTTGTTTACACTTTTGTTACTCCTCCCTCCCATCCTCTCCTCTCATCTCTTCCCTCTCAATCCCATCTCCACTCTCATTCTCCCTCTTTTTTCCTTTATACTATAGCACAAAAAATTAAAACTAAAAACTAAAATTGAAATGGTTATCAAACGGGCCCTTAATTAATCAAACGTGAATTTCATAGAAAATTTCATATAATTTTTATTTTATTTATTGGATTGTGATAGGAGTTGAAAATTAGTACATGCACACAATTGGAGTACACTTATACATTTTGTGACCTTTTACGGGATTTAATGCTTTAAATTTCAAAGCTAAGCACCCCAAAATTGCCCTATGCCTTCAATCATGGGTAAAAGTAGGACAATATTTTTCGGTTATTTATTTGTACAATTTGGTTGATTGACTATTTTCTTCTCATTGACCTTCTTATAGTACTAGGTCACTTACCTTAAGGTCTGTTTGATAACCCCATTTCAATTTTAGCTTTTAGTTTTTATTCTTTTGTGCTAGAGTATAAAGGAAAATGAGAGTGCGGAAGAGACTAAGAGAGAGGATAAGAGAAGAAGATAGGATGGATGAGTAACAAAAGTGAAAATAATTTTAATTAGTTTTTAGTTTTTGTTCATACTTTTGTTACTCCTCTCTCCCATCCTCCCCTCTCAATCCCATCTCCACTCTCATTCTCTCTATTTTTCCTTTATATTCTAGCACAAAAAATGAAAACAAAAAAAAATACTAAAATTGAAATGGTTATCAAACAAGCCCTTAGTTAATCAAACGTGAATTTCATAGGAGTTTTCATTTTTTTTTTTAAATTTATATTTTTGGATTGTGATAGGAGTTGAAAATTAGTACATGCAGACAATTGGAGCACACTTATACATATTTTTTTTTATGGCAAAATTAAACCACAAAAATATGAGTACAATATATAAGTGAAAAAAATTTTGAAATAGTGATTTGTATTAGTAATAATAATTTTCAATAGCATCTAAATATAATAAAAGCTCATTTAAAAGTGCTCCTGAAAGGAGTAAATGCGTCTTCTAACAAAATAAGGAAGTCAACTATTACTATACCAAACACCGACGTAAGTTTCAACCAGAAACGGTTGAATATACACTACACAAATTGGATGAATGGAGGATTTGTTTTCCCAACTCCCAACCAGCAGCTAGCTCACTACTTACCAATTCAACTTTAATGCATGGGCCATGAAAAGGAAACCCTACTTGTTACTTGCTGACCGCGACTGATCTAATATTATATTACATTTTATTCATACATTTATTTATATAATTTCTAAAGAAAATAAAATTTGAAAAAAAGAATTAAAACAATATGAAACCTTTGGCCTATCGTTCATTCCTTGTTGCTCCTTCTTCTCTTTCCTTCAGCATAATTTTGGAATTTCGAAACCAATAAATAAAAATTAAAAAAATTAAAAAGATTGAACAAAAGTCAGATGCACACGTGTTAGTCTTACGCAGTCTGACTTTCAATCACAATATGGAAAACGATAGTGGTAGCATCGTAATTATAGCACTTTGTTTTCCATATATTCATTAATGTGCGGATTTGTTTGTTAGGAAGTCTTGGGTTAGATGTGGCATGCACCTATCTAATGCACATGTACAATGCAATGAAGTTATATCACGGTTTCTTTCTTTTTTGTCGGAGGAATGAACATGTCATTACCAAGTAGAGATTACGAAAACACTTCTTTCTTGAACTGGGGAATTAAGAATTTAAATTTGAGACATTCCGAACGAAATAAATTGAAGACTTTTCCAATTGGCATGTCAAATTAATACAAGCTCTTCCTGGAAGAGACAAAAAAATCTAAGTGAAAAATGGTTCCTTCTTTAACTTTCACATAAATTCACAAATTGTAGGAATTGATTTGGACGTTCAAAATTGAATTTTCCAATCCAACTTGCACCTCTATTCACAACTTTTAGCGACACAGCTAGTTACACATATCCAACTTTCAAAACCGATCACATGAAAACAAATAAACTCTTAGGCTAAATAGTGTAGGCTTAGGGTTTTGTGTCTTCTGAAATTGACTTCCTCTAGGCTCTAGATCTCTTCCTTTAGCCAGTGATTGAGCTAAAAGCTTGCAGCGGTTAGCTAGGGTTGTTATATATATAGGCAGCACTTTATTTTGTTAATTATCTATGAGTTTCAAACAGTTTGGCAAAACTTTCAAGTGCTAGCAGACAGCAGATACATGGGGGTGGGGGCAAGTTGGCTTCGTTTGTTTTTCAGATTCTTATCATGATCATATTCATATATGTAGGTGGAAAGAATGCGTCAAATTAAATATGCAGAAAAATATGTTGCAGATGGGTCCCTCAGATGGGGGCCCTTTTGAAGTTTGGATAGATAGAAGATGCACCTGAAATTAAACCCAAGTCACATACATACATACAATCTTGCCAGCAAACGACATAAACGACATGTAGCACTGCTACCATTTGGAGTTTCACATCGGTCCCTAGTGTCATTTTCTTCTTTAGTGACCACCAAAAACATTATTGCCCGTCTTGTTCAGTAACAGAGTTGTGCAGAAGGAAAAAAACAAAGAAGAAAAAAAAAAGGAAAGAAAATAAACAGTAATTTTCTTTTTTAGTTCTTCAAATTTTTTTCTTTGAATTGTGTCTCTTAGTCCTTGAGGCTCTATATGGTATGATGACCCATTGGATTTTTGTTCGGGTTGATAATACTAATAAAATAGTTAGCGTTCTCCTCAGTATCATCTTCTTGTACTTTCTCATTATCATTTTGCTATAGGTTCAAAATAATGATCATTTGTTTTCTCTTTATACAGATGGTATTCTATTTTAATCTAATCTAAATTATCGGTAGAAAGATTCGAACTCGAATGCAGAGTAAGAACATACTTATTTAACCATGTTAGATAAACACTAAATTATCGCTGTATTAATTAAATTGCTAAATAAATTTCAATGTAATTTACTTATTGCTGAAACTGTCTTTAATTTTTGCCCTTAAAAAGAAAAGAATTTCGATCGTAGAATTCATTGGTGGATGAGGATGAGTTTGAGAAAGGAAGAAGAAAGATGAGGTGGCGAGCCAATGATATGTTACTTGAATTGAGAGGAAAAATTAGTAAAGCATGAAACGTGCTGCCAAATGACACATCAAGCCCCAGAAAACTTGCCTCTAAACTAAGATTTTAAGGGTCGGAAATGTCTTAATCCCCTGCGTTGTTGGATCTGATATCCACATATTCATACACATTACTGTCAGACTTATCAACACGATCCTAGCAAATCTACTGGTCAAAGTGGAGGGCCCACCGGGACCCACTCCAAAATTTCAGCATCACATTAGCTTACTTCCTCATCAACGCTACCCTGGGCCCTGCCGTACTGGATGTCTATCCCCGTGTTCAGACTGTTCAATATAATTGTGGACTCAAAAAAAAGAAAAAAGAAGAAGAGAAGAAATAAATAAATACTCAAAAGCTAATTGCTTCTGCAGGCATTCTACGTCGTCGTATTTTACGTATTTTGTGACAGTGTTCCTGTTGTTACGCCCACGCGGTTTGCCAAATGCCAAGCTTTCCTTCTTCTTCACGAACTTTTCCTTGCCTTGTAGCTATGGATATATATGATATTTTATATAAAATAATTAAATAGTGAAAAAATAAATAGTTAATGTCTCACAGCTGTGGAACAAAAATAGTAATTAACAAAATAATTAAAATGAAGTAAGTATGGTTCATCTTCAAAGTCATGCTCTCCGAGGCCTAAAATTGATATTTTCTCGGCACTTTTCTTCACATTTTAAATGAAAATTACGCGTTGTTATCAAAACAACAATAAAATATGAGTAGAAGAATTATAAAATCATAATAGGATGGAATAGATTGGTTTATTTGTTTTTATTATGTCAGGGGCCAGGGAATATCATACCAATTCATTGGGTACAAATTTGGTTAGCAAATTTGGTAGTTGTTACAAATGAGGACAAGCAAAGAAGGAAAAATACTATTGTTCATGCACTTATAAGGTGGAATGATAATATTATTGTACTTTCTTACTAAAAAAAGATAAAATAATTGTTATTTTTTGAGTCAATAATTTAGAAAGCTGTGAAAAGAAGACATGGTTGTTTGGATTTGATGAAATCTCTTTTTCAAGGATAAGAAGGTAAAGATGAGATCACAAATTTAGTTCCTCCTATAATTGGTTATATTGTGCATGTAATAGGAAATAATAAAAAGAAAAAAAGCTGAAACAATAGAACGTAAATCCAATGAATATTTGTGGAAACCTCTTCTCTCAATAGTTTGTATTAAAAAAAAACGCAAATCCCAAACACCGAAGTTAGAGAGAAATAAGTTTAAAAGAGTTTCAGTTAAAAACATATTATTTTTTGATCCTCCTTCGTATCAATTTTTATTTATTTATTTGGAAATTGCAGTGTTGAAAAGAAAAATATGAAGAGTTGAAAGATGATCATGCTACTTACCGAGCAAGCCATGGAGACCAAGTCCTACTGAGTGAAATCTTCAGCTGCAATGTATTGGATTAAATCTTAAGTAGGAAAATAAAAAGGATAGAAGCAAACAGAAAAGAAAATTCATGTGGTTATCTTTTAGAGGGAGGGACGTTGATTGAGACAGATGAGACTCTTAAATGATAAATCTGGTATTTTGATGCCTTAATTATTTGTTGGTATCCCAAAATCTCTCCATCTTTTCGCTGCTTTTTATCTCTACAAAATGGCTCTTTCTAGAACATAAAGCTCAACTGGGTCGTTCTGATATTTTCCTCTCTCTCTCTCTCTCTCTCTGTGTTTGTTTTTGCCTTGCTTGCTCTGCTTTTCCGGGAAAGTTATTTCCTTTTTTTTTCCCTTCATATTTCTGTTGCAAAACGTCTCCTTTGTTACCTTGTTTGTGCATACATCTCGAAAACTACCACAGAAAAAACCCATCAATCTCTCACTCAGAAAACTCTTTTCAAAACTTCTCTCATTTTCTCCGGATTTCTTTTCCTTCGAAATTCTCGGGGAAAGCTTGTTTCTTTCTGGGAATTTCGTTGGTTTTCTGGTGGGTTTGATTCAGCTTGAAGGGTTAACGTTGAATTGTCGTGACTTGATCAAGGACAAGTCCGTATCTTGAAAATCTACCAAACCAGAACCGGCTTGAGTTTTCTTTAAGGTTAGTGAAAGGAAGAAAAAAAGAGAGTCCGGAATTACGAAAACCAAGAAACAAGCGTAGAGAACTGAGTTTGTTTTCTCTGTCCGTGTACGGAGAATTGGCCGGAATTTAAATTCTGGGGAGAACGGAAATCAGTTGGGAATTGATAGCATTGCCAGCGAAGACTCTCTGTGAAAAAATAACAGAGGTGAGAAGACTTAGTACTTAGTGTTGCCCGTGAATTTTTCTGTCGAAACGTCAAAAAATAGAAGTCTTTCGTAGGCCCATTTCGCATTTTTGCCATTTTCTCTGTCTCTCTGTTTTCTAGGGAAATCAAATTCCGACAATCAGTCTCTCCCTTTCCCATTTCTCTCGCTCTCTCTCTTTCTCTCTCTCCTCTGTTTTTCTCTTTCTGTTTTTATAAGGTTCGCTCTGTTTTTCGGGTTGGGGTGAGAGAAATCTTTTTTGTTTTTGTTTCTCTCTCTCTCTCTGATTCAGGGTGAGCGAAAATCTCCAAGTTCGCTCTCTCTCTCTCTCTCTCTCTCTCTCTTAAAAGAATCACAGAGAAAAAAAATATGATTTTGGACAAAGGGTCAATGCAATCAAACCTTGAGTGCTTCCTCCATTGTACAACACCAGTGCTCCAATCCCAATTCCTACCCAAGGTTTGTAATTTTCTCCCTTTTTCTGTTTCTGGGTTGTTTGTAAATGATTGATTTTTCATCAAATTGCATGCTGATTTTGTTTTCTTGAACATGTTGGTATTGATGATCGTGCTGCAGTCTGAGATTAGGAACCTCAACCGTATATGGCACCCATGGGAGAGAGAAAAGGTTGAGTATTTCACATTGAGTGATCTCTGGAATTGTTATGATGAATGGAGTGCATATGGTGCTGGAGTTCCTATTGCCTTGGACAGCGGCGAGACCCTTGTGCAGTACTATGTGCCTTATCTCTCTGCTATTCAAATTTTCACCAGCAATTCATCTGTGAATAGCTTCAGGTATCAATTTCAGTTTTCACACATGCAATTCTCCTTGTGGGTTTTACTTATATCTGAGGTTGAATTATATTTGTAGTAGCTGTGCCTGCTTGGTTTGGTAATCTAATTGTTGGGGTGATCAAATTTGTGAAATGCTGGTTTTGATTGGCTCAAAACCAATATGGCATCATTCAAGTTTTTTTTCTTGGTCGAAAGCATCATTCGAGTTTGTTATCTGTGGTGGCTATTGTGTATCTGGTGGTGTTTTTGGATGTGCTGTACCATTGAAATGCTTAGATTCGGATATGGGTTAGTTGGACAACATTGATTTGGTAATACATGCTCTTCTGATATGGTTTACTTATTCCAACTTTATATAATTTACAATTGAATTCGGTATCTGTGTTTCTTAAACACCTGCAATGGCAAAATCACATTTAAATAAGTTTTTCAGGGAAGAGGCCGAATCGGGTGACTGTGAGACAAGGGATTCCTTTAGTGATTCATGCAGTTTTGAGAGTGAAAGTGATAAATGGAGATGGGATGGATGCTCCTCAGAAGATGGTGGGTTTGAGCAAGACAATCTCTGGCATGTGAATGATAGATTAGGGCACCTATATTTCGAGTATTTTGAGAGATCAACTCCCTATGGAAGAGTTCCTCTCATGGATAAGGTACCCTTTTTTTAGTTCATAAACCTCACTTTGTAGCTTTCTATTTTTCTCGTTCTTTCGGTTTCAATTGTGTCCTATCTGCTTACCCTTTTTCTCCTTAACAAGATGGATTAAACATAAGAGTAATCAAAACATTAATGGATTTGTTATAGTCATCTGACTACTTTCTCCTGTTTGTTAGGTATCTAAACTTTAGACACTAAATATTAAAATTGATATGTCCCTTTAATGATTATTCCTCCTCCTCTCTCTCTCTCTCTCTCTCTCTCACACACACACACACACACACACACAAAGAGAGACACATAGTTATCATTTATAATTTAAATTTGTTCATCTTGTATTTGTAACTATCATTTGTCTTCATGAGAATATGTTCTTGCCTTGGATGTTCTTTTCTCTTTTTGACTTTTACTGTTTTGGAAGAAGAATGTATGATTCCCTTCAAGACATGAGTTCATATTTTTTTGGATGGTTGTGAAAACTAATGCTGATTCGCTTCTCAGGTTCCGTTTTACCATCCGTATAATAAAAGCATATGGATTTGATTGACACTTTGTTCGTTCTACACTTTCAGATCAATACATTAGCTCAAAGATACCCTGGCTTGATGTCATTGAGGAGTGTTGATTTATCACCAGCTAGTTGGATGGCTGTTGCTTGGTATCTCTCTCTCTCTCTCTCTCTCTCTCCCCATGCACGCCTGAACACATGACACCCAAATAAATAACTACATTGAAGCAGAGTAGTAAAGCATGCTTCTCTTTCGACCAAAAAAAAAGCATGCTTCTCAACTTTTTCATTTTGTTGCTTCATAGCGCAGAGTTTGCAACACTTAGGAAAATCAGTCCCACATCAGCTTTAATTATGCTTTGTAGAGAATAATTACTGCTTGTAATACCCAACAAGTGACTCTAATTACACACATTAGCATGTTCCCTTATTAATAGAAATTCATATTTATTTTTAACATTGTCAATGTGATTATTTTCAGGTACCCAATTTATCACATTCCCATGGGAAGGACAATAAAGGATCTGTCCACGTCCTTCCTCACTTACCACACCCTTTCATCTTCTTTTCAAGGTATTCTCTCAGTCCATTTCACTTTGTTTTGTTTCTATGTTCATGCCATTTTAAATATCTAAATTCTCAGAAGGCTATATGCACAATATTGAACTAATTACATGATGCTCTCTCTGTAGACATGGACCTCGAGGACGATATGGAGAGCGATGAACAAAGGAAGCGAAAGAAAGGGGAAAGCATCTCTCTCCCTCCATTTGGCTTGGCCACTTACAAGATGCAAGGGAATGTGTGGGTCTCAGGCAATTGTGGAAGGGACCAAGAAAGGCTCATGTCACTATTGAGCGTGGCTGATTCTTGGCTAAAGCAACTTAGGGTCCAGCACCACGACTACAACTACTTCACGGCCATTCGGCGTGGTGGCCAGTGCCACTACTTTTGAAAGAGAAAAAGAAAAAAAAAAAAAAAACCTCGACTGATTGACCACGCTAAAATCCTCACTTTGGATAATTTGGTTTTTGTTGGCCTTTGTTTTGGAGTAAATTGGCTACAAGTCTTGAGGATTTTGTGGTTGATTTCTTCTTCGTGCCGTACGTAATTGGTTATTGATAGGGTGTTTTAGTGTTCATCCCCATGTATGAGATAAGTAGAGGGTATGTGATGACTTTGACTCCTTTTGTTGGGCCTTTTGTATTTAGTTAGTAGGGAGAGGTGGGTGAGGTTAGAGAGAGGCTCTTGAATTATGAGTTTATAATAGTGCTTTCTGTAAATTATATTCCCTTGACCATTTTATGAAAAAAAAGAAAAACCTATGGGAGATGAGGAAAATGCCTTCTGGTCCTGGTCCTGCAACCCTTTCATTTTTATTTTTAAATTTAATTTTTCTACCAATGTGCCAAATCTGTGATCATTTCTCATGAGTCCATGACCGCATATTGGTTGGCACACTAGTCTTGGTTTCTCTCTCTCTCTCTAGGAAAAAGAAAAGTACAAATGGCTGAGTCTAGAAGTAGAAACTAATAATGCTTATATGGGGATTTGTGGATAATCTAACTTACAAAACTAGAGAAGTGGGGTCCACGGTTGTGTTGTGCTTGCATCAACCAAAACACTTTCTGGCCTTGACTTGCTGTGTCTGTCATTCTATGAGCCATTGAACGTCCGATGGGTCATCAAGTTGTTGTTTTTAGTAGATTGGTTCCTCCAAGATATTTAATATTTGGGTTAAAGAGTCATAATCAAGGTGCTAATAGTCATCAAGGCGCAATAAAATGCTTGATCTCACCCTGTCAATTTGTGGAAAATTGAATCATGGAAGGATATGTTCATTTTTTTTTGTCAGGGTTGTGATTACCATCCAACAAAGTTGACCACAATTTTGGGAGTTGTTTGGGGGTTGGAATTGGATCGGCAAGGTGAATTTATATTAAGTATTAAGTATTTAATTAATGATTTTTAATATAATAATGCTATTAACAAACGTTTTAGGACATAAATAAATATAATCCAAAGAGCTAGTGGCATTTTTCAGTCATGCTTTTTGAGATAGATATCGGATAGGACCAGACCTGAGAATGGTGCGGCAGGAATTGTGGTACCTATTGCTTAAGACATTGAGACCAAAACATTCTAACTAGCTTACCGTGTGAAAAGAAGGTTTGGCTGGCTACAAGCCTAGAAGAACTCTCTTTCTCTTAGATGTCCAAGTCTCTAGTGGGAAGCAGGAGGTTATAGCTTTATTAGTGTCCTAAAAGCCAAATGCAATTCACCTTTAATTTGTCATACAACTTTTTTATTTTTTATTTATATAAAGAAAAAACAGTTGTACGGAGTGAGGAATTAGTCTCAGATTCGATGAAGCGGATACAATATTTTAATCAACTGATCTATCCCATATTAATAGGTTTAGAATAATATACTAACTTACTCAAGCTCTAGCTAGGAGGAACTATTTAGGGTTTAAGTGTTTTTGAATGCCATTAGCTAGTGCTCCATTGCTTATCTCTTTATATCCCCATGCCATCCAATAATGCACAAGACCTAAATCTTAAAATATAAAAAATTGGATAATGAACCCACGCTTCCATTTCATCAACCCAAATTCAGATTTATGAAATTCTTTATTGTACTGTACATGGCACATGTACAATGTTAGTGGTTTCTAAGACAATCCCATTGACTAAGAGGAGGAGGGCTCTTTTCTTAGTGCAACCGACTATGTGATCCATTTATTAGGTTTTTGGTTGACAAAGTGGAAAATCCCAAACTTCACTATCTTATCTAGACAAAGAACGTCATTGATCTTAAAAGTGCAACCACTAACCATGCATATATATATATTTGTAGTTTTGTGTTGTGTTGTGTTGTGAACTGAAATAAATATACAAGGACTTTGGAGCCCAACTACCAACAAACATCAAATTGCACTACGCATGGGCATTCTCCATTGGGGCTTTGTTTTGGTCGACAGACATTGACCATGGATGGATTTGCTGTATTGCACTTGGGATGTTACTTCACTAAATTTGATGATCCGTTTGACATTATAATAGCTTGCCACATGCCATGCTAAGAACTTCTCTCCTTTCAACGAGACATTAAACTTGTAATATAACCACATCTAAACTACTATTTTCGCACGTTTAAATGTGTGGATCAAATTCATATTCTAACAAATTGAGCATTTATTTGACAATTTAAGTTTCGCAAGTGACAACTTCTCTAGTTTTAAAGAATTTGTTGTGTTTCGGTCATTTTTTAAAAGATACGCACTGTTATACAATATTCTCTTCTCTCTCGAGTTTGTAAAGAGTAAAAACCCTAGAGACTAATAGCAGTTGCAGCCTCCTTTGGGGGTCGGTGGCTTCTCCACCCCCCCTTTGTTTCCTCTCCTTTCTCTCCATTGTCGTTTCTCTAACTCTCTCTCCCTCCTCCAGTCTTCCCTCCCTCATTTTTAGGGAGACTTTTGGAGTTGAGATCCGTTTGGATCTTGGATCCTCTTGCTAGATTTGTTTGGATCTTGGAATTTGTTTTGTGTGTTTTTGTTGTCGGTTCTTGGTGGATTTTTTATGTTGTTGTTGGATTTTTTACTTGATTGTGTTGTCGCTGGGATGGATGGGTTGTGGTAGCTGTCGACCCAGCTTCTTTTGTTTTGCTGTGTTGTTGAAGCAATCACTGCAAATCACTGTAGTCACCATGATGTAGTTTCTGCTTGGTCCACGCACACAAGGTTTTTCTACAGTTCTGGATTTGGAGCTTCAAAAATGAAAGTTGACGGTTTGTGTTGGATTGGGTTTTGCCTGTGCGGCACTATGGATTTAGCATGAATGGCGCTATGAGTCTTTTCGGTTTGTCGGAGAGGACGTGGAGCGGTGTTCTTGTTTCTTTGTTTGTTGTAGTCTAATAATTCTCAAAAACTCTTTAGAAGTTTGTATTTTACTTTTCGACTTTTTGACACGGATTTTCCATTTTTGCCGTTGCACAGTGGATCTGTATTGCAAGTTTGAGTATGAGTGCTTTTGTCTGCCGAATCGGAGTTTTAAGGCTTTTTATGTTTATGCGTAATTCTCTTCGGATTAAACCAAATTGTTTTTGTGTTTGGTCACTAGAGATATTATACTCATATTTGTTACTATGACTGCTATGTACTTTTTTTTCTTCTATTTTTATCAATAAATTACTATCCCTTTTTCTATAATAAAGAAAGAAAAGAAATTGTTGTGTTTTATGAGTATCTCGAGTCGAGTGCAAATATGTTCAAAGTTCGATATTATCACGGTATCACCTACTAATATTTATAGTACATGTTCAAGTATAACTCGGAACTTTCTCAATTTTCCACATGGAATCAAATTTGTTTCTTTGGCAAATCGAATATAAATATTATGCTCTTAGATCAAATTTGTTCATTTGTGTATCGTACGTATAAGTTGAAAGCTAGTAAATAATTGGTTTCCATAAGATGGCTGTTGATTTTGTCAAGTAGACATTACTCTAAAGTTGTGTTTTGTCAAACGATGGTGATTGATGAACAGCTTCTATTTTGGACTTGTAAAAATCATAAAACACCCAATTGAGGGAGGCCTTACAGGGCTTTTAGCCTGCAGCTTGGTGGGTTGCGCACAGCCCAGCAATGGTTGAACAAAACCTTATTTTGAGCTTCCAATTGCACCCATCAATTTGATCAATGCACCCTCAGCAGCTTCTTCCATTCAACTTCACTTATCTCCTTCCCACTTACGGTTTGTGTCATCATCGTTAGGTCGAACCTTTGATTCAGTGGATACTGCACAATTGGAATAATCAGAAATGCATTAAAATTCTGAAGAATTGTCGCGAAGCTATCTCTGAGAAAATTGGGAAGGTGGTTATTGTAGATTGGAAACATCTCATGAGACGTGAGAGGAGATATTGAAGGTGAGGCGATTTGTGTGCAATTTGAGACAAGGTCTTGGCCATGAGAGTTTATGATTGTTGAAAAATACATGAGTCCCACATCGAAAACTTAACACAATAGAAAGTCCCATATAATAAATGGTTCCACTCCTAATAACATCGAGGCCTTTTGTATAAAACCCCACACCTGCTAAATAGATTGTTAAGTTGGGGACAATATCGATGTTGCTAGAGGTGGGCCAAGGATCCGTCCCTTTGAAATCTTAACATGGTATCAGAGCGGGTCGGTTGACTGGGCCCGATTAAACCCAAATCAAACAAACTCAAATCAAACAAAAAAACCCAAATTGAATCAAAATCAAACAAACCCCAAATTAAAATTTTTTTTTTAAAAAAAAGTGATTGATGTGGAATTGATTGCACGTGTGGTCCACCAAAAAAAAAAGTGGTCACACGATCTCTCTTCAAAGAACTAATAAAAAACTTTGCAGGGATTAGATATAATGCCTAACTTACTAGCGTTTCCTTACGCGATTTGGCATATGAATTCCTTGCTTATCTATATTGACTTGACATATGACCTAATGTTCAGTCTGAATCGTGTATTTTCAATTCTACTTAGTCAAGAATGGATTTGCATCATAACCAGGATAAGCTAACATGCTGGTATATTTTTATTGTTTTATGGGTTGGTGATAAGTCCATATTTTACATATATCTTATGCTTCTTTTGTTTATTTATTTATTTATTAATTTTTTTGGATTAAATTGTTGGGTTTAATGTATTTTGTGAGAATTGTGTAGTTGGTCCCTAATTAGAGGAATTGGATGAAAAGTTGTCAAATTGGACTCAAAAACCTTTAAGATGTACAACAAGGATTAATTGGAGACAAAGAAAATGTTTCTTAGAAGGCAATCATCCGGTCAAAGCTTAAAGGAGGAAGTTTGGTCAAATCCTTGTGGAATTTGGAGAAGCAATCAAAGAGATATTGGGAAACCTATTTTTGGTAGTATTTGATTGTAACTAGGTTAAGGATTTGTGTATTATAAATAGCATAAGGCTGGCCTCATAGAGGGGATCCATATTTTTCACTACCTAAAAATACCTAATTCTTGCGAAGAGAAGTCCTGCTGCTGCCGGCCACCTTAGAGGTTTTTGGGAGTTTTCGAGTTCATCTTCATGTCTACTATCAACCACTCTGTGATTCTCAGTAAGTTTATCATGTTCTAATTTCCTTTTGCTAGGGCTACGATGTAGCCTAGCCATGAATACCTTATTTCTGTGTTTATGTTAATTTGATATTATTTTCCATATTAAGTATCTTTTACCGTTCTTAATATTTGATCGGTGCATAATTACATATCTTTTTATACCCTTCTAACTTATGATTTGGTTATGTTTTTGAGTTAAACTTGTGCTTTTAATCAAGTTTGTGTATGTTTCAGTGTAATAAGGTTGAGACTCATTACATACATTTTGAAGACAATTTAGCTTAAAACAGTGTCTGCAGATCATTCAATTTCACGGATTAACCTGTACTTGCTCAAGAAGAACCAGATAATGAGCCATACATCATTGGAAAGATACGGAAGTCTAGTTTCCGTAGCATTTTACGGTTCATGATTCGGAGTCTTCTAGAGGAAGTTATACATGATCAAGGTCAAAATTCGGCAGCATCTGCGTTGCTGGGCCATAAATGACATTTGAAGGTCTTTCCAATTTTTCCTTGAGTTGGGCTGCATATGGTTGGAAAGATAAGACAAAGGGCTTGAAAATCCATATTTTTCCAGAATTTTATGAATGTATTAACAAGCCCAAAACGAACCCAAAAGAAGAGTGCAATGCATTGTCATGCATGACATATGCATGATGAAATGCACTATCTAGTGGGAATTGTTGGTGAAGTGCACTATCTTGTGGGAAGGTTAGGTGAAGCATATTCAAGTCTTATAATTGAAGTGGGAGCTGCAACACTAAGTTTAAAGAAAGAAAAATTGTTTTCAAATGTAATGGTGTGTTAGGTGAAGTTGATGAAGTGAGTGGAAAGCAATATTTAATTTAGATTTTCAACTTCCTTAGGCCTATAAATAGTGAGGTTTCCCAAACTTGTAAACACACCCCAAGGGGGGGAGCTCTCAAACATTTCTCTAGAGCTCCCCTCCCTTCTCTCCCTTAAATTCTCTTAGTTTTCCTTTCTAGTTCTCAATTGTTGTAATAAAATTCTTTTGCTAATGTTTCTTTGAGTTTTTCTAAGTTCTTCTTAATTTTCCATTGCTATGTAAATTCTTTTCTTTAAGTATTCAAGTTTGAGTAGTTTCCAAGTTTCAATTATGGTTTTTGTTCTTATTCATTATGCTTATAAGTTAATATGCTAGTTTGAATGATTGATCACCATTAAGGCTTGCATGTTAGCTATCTTGATTTGAATTAAGAGTAGACACCATGCTTTAATTCGAATTAAACTATGAATAGGAAGAGTATGTATGGACATTCGACAACAGGGATTAGATACATGCTTGGTTGTTTAAAATGTTCTTCTATGCTTAATGGGTTCCTAATGCTTAATTTAGGTTAGACAACAAATGATCAAGTTAGGGAATTAGGAACACAATGTTAGGACCAGACACCATGGCTTAATCATACTTTAGTTAGAATCAATCCGTTAATCTAAATTGAACTTGGGAACTTATTCGCTTGAGTTAATTTCTTTTCTTTCTTTCTTGTTTGATTTATTTTCTTTCTTTTTTTTCATTTCTGTTTTGTATAGGGAATTGAATTAAATCAATCTATCATCAATCCTCGTGGGATCGAAATCGCACTTACATATGCTAAACTACCAACGGCTCGTGCACTTGCGAGTATCACAAGTTGAGGATGCAGCTGAATCTATTTTGGTGCCGCAACAATGCTTTGAGTGCTTGATCACCACTTAATTGATTTGATGCTTGAGTTGACGATAGGAATATCCAACTCAGGATTTTGCTTCTAGTAATTGATATCACAGGTTACTTGAGTGAACTGGAAGGTTAATTGAGGCTTGTGTGGTTTCCATAAATTTCCATAGAACTTAATGGGTTTCTACTTCTTAGTTCTTCATATAGGCATAGAGTGGGACGGTTGTAGGAATACTTTTGGTATAGACAGACATGCCATATTAAATAATTAAGGGAAATTTACCATTAACATACGTAATTTTATTATTGTTTATGTTAGTTCATTCTTGTTAGTTACTTACGTAATTCAAATCAAAGCCTCACCATTCGAACATCCAGATAAGGTTTAAGATTAATCATAATCAGTACTCAGTTAATTAGTCTTAGTATCTACGGAACGATACTCACTTACCACTACACTATTTTGCTAGGGCTTGTGTGGTTTCCATAAATTTCCATAGAACTTAATGGGTTTCTACTTCTTAGTTCTTCATATAGGCATAGAGTGGGACGGTTGTAGGAATACTTTTGGTATAGACAGACATGCCATATTAAATAATTAAGGGAAATTTACCATTTACATAGTAATTTTATTATTGTTTATGTTAGTTCATTCTTGTTAGTTACTTACGTAATTCAAATCAAAGCCTCACCATTCGAAAATCCAGATAAGGTTTAAGATTAATCATAATCAGTACTTAGTTAATTAGTCTTAGTCTCTACGGAACGATATTCACTTACCACTACACTATTTTGCTATGATTTTGTGCTCTACAATTTCGTTATCAGTTGGAAACGAAATAATAATAAACAAGAAGAAGGAAACACAGGACAGAACTGTCCAATCCAACTGATTAAAACTGGTTAGGTTTCGCCTGAAAATGGTCTGAGTTCGTCTTATAAATTTCCATCACGCAAATACACCATGACATGTGACAAATCAAAGTTGATACCTTTGGTGTGTGGCCAGGATTTCATGATCTCGCCTATAACATCTCCGGTCCCACCTCCCACATTCAACAATGATTTCAATACAATAGAGCTCATCTTTATACACTGAAAAGAAAGCCCTCGTCACGATCTTGACCTCACATGTGAAAGTTATATATATCGGATCAACATAATAACCATGACTGTCTGAAATTTGCTCCTCTTGTATGGTCTGGAAATACATAATTAAATTTTCTCGGATCTAGTCCAATAAAAAATAATCTTAACTTATAAACCAGTAATTTTAGTTCATAAACTTTACTTTGTGGCTTTCTATTTTTCTCGTTCTTTTGGTTTGTTTTGTGTCCTATCTGCTTGTCCTTTTTCTCCTCAACAAGATGGATTAAACATAAGAGTAATCAAAACTTTAGACCTTGAATATTAAAATCGTTATCTCCCTTTAATGATTCCTCCTCCTCTCTCTCTCACACACACACCCAGAGAGACACATAGTTATCATTTTATAATTGAAATTTGTTTATCGTGTATTTGTAACTATCATTTGTCTTCATGAGAATATGTTCTTGCCTTGGATGTTAATCTTTTCTCTTTTTGACTTTTACTGTTTTGGAAGAAGAACATATATGATTCCCTTCAAGGCACGAGTTTTTTTGGATGGTTGTGACAACTTATGCCGACACTTTGTACGTTTATCCGTATAACAAAACCTTATTTTGGGCTTCCATTTGCACCCATCAATTTGATCTGTACCCAGGACAACGAGGGAGAACTAAGAAAGTTTTTAAATCCTCTACAACTGAACTTTGACATTCCAAGTAGAGCCTTATTACATGATAATTAAGCACTTGAGCTGCTTATTGAGAAGCACTTGATAAAAACAAAACAACATTGATGCAATTCATTCAGGGTAAGCTTCTATGATTGATAGAAAGCTTGGGATTTTGATGATCTTATAGCGACCAAATCCTCCTTCCCTCAGAAGCTTCTTCCATTCAACTTCACTTCTCTCCTTCCCATTTATTGTTTGTACCATCATCGTCAGGTCGTACCTTTGAACAAAAGAGTCCCACAGTCCATTATCTGGAAGAAGAACCCCATCTACTATAACCAACTTCCCAATTTTCTCAGGGATAGCTTTGCGACAATTCTTCAGAATTTTAATGCATTTCTCATCATTCCAATTGTGAAGTATCCACTGAATCACAAATTAGAGTGTCACGAGTAAGTTTTAGTGCATACTTCTCACCAAACTTATTATGACTCTCAGACTATAAATCTAACATTCCGGTACACATTTAAATGACTAAAGATTCACGTCCAAAGTCTTAACAAAATAACATTTTTGTGAATGTAATGGATGGATCTTACCTTCATGAAAATGGCATCAGCCTTAGGAATGAC
Organism: Prunus salicina; assembly: GCA_020226455.1. NCBI lineage: Eukaryota > Viridiplantae > Streptophyta > Magnoliopsida > Rosales > Rosaceae > Prunus > Prunus salicina. The sequence goes on from CM035344.1 coordinate 24,643,425, forward strand.
ATCAAACATGTCACCACCCACATGGATCACACCAGGGTACTTTGGTGCCCTAGCCACCACGTCTGCTAGGTCAAAATTGATACCTCTTATATGTGGATGAGCTTTCACAATCTCAGCCACAGCCGTGCCTAGACCTCCTCCAACATCAACAATCAATCCCACGCCATCAAACCCTTGTTTATAAGTCGACAAGATTGCTTTCATGACAATTCTAGACGTGCATGCCATACCCTCTTTGAAGTAATTTCCCAATTCGGATTTCTCACTTGGGATATCATATAAGCTAAACCCATTTGCTTTCTGGAACCCACATCCACCTTCCTTTATGCATTGGCTTAGGTAATGCCAGGAGGCTAAGTGATGGGGTTGATTGGCCATGAGCACTAGAGGGGCCAGGCTTTGCTCCTCATTGCTCAAAAGCCACTTGGATGAACTTGTGAGGCCGTAGAGGGCGTCACCTGTTTTTGGATCAATGGTTGCCTCGAAGAGGTTCATGTGGACTAAAAATCTCATGAGACGTGAGAGGAGATCAAGGTCGGTTGAAGGCGAGGCAATTTGTACTGCAATTTGAGATAAGGTGATGGGTTGGCCTTGGCCATGAGAGTTTATGATGTCTGCAATGCCAAGCTCCACAGCACACTTCAAGGCCATGCTCTCAACAAAATTGTACGTGTAACGCAAAATGTCAACTTGGCCTTGTAGTATGGCTTCCTCTTCCTTCACTTCTAGCATTGCCATGATCTCTCTCTTCAAAGAACTAATAAAAAAAAAGCTTAGTTTATATAGTTAAAACTGTTGAGCAAATTAGAGTACACAACTCTAATATAGACTTGTTGGAGACAAAATAAGTAAACAATTTACTTGTATTAGACTCACAAAATATTACAATAAGACAACTCTCAAAAGAAAGACCAATTCTTACAACTTCTAGAGACAAAATCTAGAACACTCACACTTCTTACAAGGACTACTTAGCTCTATAGCTTATTGCTCACTCTTCTTATTGACACACTTACACAATGGAGTACATCTTCTATTTATAGGCATGTTTAGCCTACTTATTCTCCAATAACCGACTTTGTTCTCCACTGATGACTTTGGCTTCACCAAAATTCCTAGCCACAAGTGTGTGGTAGACAATTCTCCAAGCTTCAATACTGATGTCTTGCTTTTCAGACTTTGGATCTTACAATAATTATTTAGGGGTCGTTTCAGACTTTGGATCTTACAATAATTATTTAGGGGTCGTTTGGTACGGCGGACTGTTATGGATTGGACTAAATTCTAGGACTGTCTTGGATTAGTTCGAATTGGCCTAAGCTGGACCTATGTTTGGTTCTGTGTCGGACTAAAAAATAATTATGTTATTAATTTCTCTCTTTTTCTGTTTTATGTTTTTTTTTCCAGCCTTTTCTTCTTCTTTTCTTTCTCTCTCTCTCTTTTTTCTTTTTGTTATCATTTTCTTCTTCTTTTTTCCTTCCAATTTCATTCAAAAATATATTTTTTTTCTTCTCTCTTGAAACCTCCTACAGAGCACCCAAAAAAAAAAACCCTCTCTTTTTCCAACAAAAAAGCCCCCAAACCATTCAAAAACACTTTTTCTTCCTTTAGCTCTCGAAACCACCATATTTCTCTACACTAACCCAAAACCTTCATCTCCTTGATACAGAAAAAATAAGGAAGCTTGCTTCCTTGGCCTCCCTAGTTTTGATTTAGGGTCTTTCAACTGGCCTTTGGGCTAGCTAGATCTGCTTCCTCGTCCCCTTCTATTGTTGGAGGTCTTTATTGGCAGAGACTTGCTAGATGACAGAGCCAACTCATTGATTTGAGCTCTTTCTCTGTCTCTTGAATTCCACCAGGAAAGCTTTTCCTCCTTCCCTTTCAATTTGGCCAATGGTTCAATCATATTATTGGATATTGAACTTTTTGGTTTTGTTGGTTTCCTGAGTTTATGTCTATATATCAATCTGCCTTTTGACTAGCCCAAGCCAACTTGGAGCTCGCAACTAGAGCTAATTGAGACTCATCAGCAAGTTTCGATTGGAACTGTGGTGGTGGGGTTTTGATTCAAGCAAGCGTGTTCAAAATAGCGCTCTCGCTATTTTGCGCACCACATTTCGGCATCGCTATGTTAGACAAGCGAGTCCGGGGTTTTTTTACACTGATGGACTATACAATCCCACTTAAGTTAATCCCTTTCTTTACCAAACATGGGTTTTAAGTATTATATAGCATAGTCCAGTTCAGTGAGGTATAGTGAGGCATACCAAACATGCCCTGAAGGAATTAATTGTTTTATTAGTCTCTGAACTTAGACCCGATTTGCATTTGAGTCCTCAATTTCCAAAATCGTTCTCGTGGTCCTTTAACTTCATTTTCGTTAGGACAAATGGTCATTCAATCAATTTTGTTAACTTTTTCTGTTAAATGCAGGGGCAAAATGGTATTTTTGTATTAAATTGATTCAAATATGAATAAAAAATTTAAAAACTAAAAAAATTAAAATTAAACTCTCTATCACCCCCTCTATCCCTATTTTTACTCCCCCTAAACTTTATTTTATATTATTATAATTTTTTTGGTTTTTTATTTAATTTTCTTTTATTGTTATTTTAAAGATATGAATTTTTATAATTTAATGGAGTAAGTAGAACATAACAACCATTCAGGTGCAATACTAAACCTTTTTCTAAACGAAACTAAATGAACTTTCCACTTAGACCATCTCACCTTCGAATTTGTGACGTGACCTAACTACTCTCAGAAGCCAAAATAGAGGTAGTTGAAATAGAAGAAGGGTTTCTTGTGGCTGCTAGGAGTAGCCCCATGTGCTACCATCTATCAAACTCAAGCCATCAGTTCCTATCATCCTAATTTCTTGGTTTTAACTTTAAGGCAAATAAATATAAAATGCAGTTTTAAAACCAAACAAGATATATAAGATAAGATGTTGGTTTCTTTGAGGGTACTCTACTCATAATTTCTCTCCCTATTTTTTTTAATGAAAAAAAAAACGAGTAGTAGATAATTCTGATGACCAATAATTATTTAAGATACTGTTGAAGACTTTTCTAGACTACTATGCATGCAACCTTTAGCTTTGCATTGTCGGTGGAATCTCTTCTCCTCACTTCTAGATTTTTCTAAAGGATAAATTACGCAAATGGTCCTCAAATTTGTACTCGATTTACATTTTGGTCTATAAACTAAATTATTCGTTCAAATGGTCCACCAACTCTTTATTAATCAACACTTTGGTCCTACCATTACATTTTCTGTTAAATTTATTCATGTGAGCAGCACATGCTACATTTGTGGGGGTAAATAAGACTTTTGACAACTAAAAAATAAAAAATAAAAAAATATTATTTAAAATTAAATAATACAAAATTTTCTTTATTTTCAAAATTAATTAAAAAACAAAAAGTAACCCACCCTTGATCCTTCCATTTCTTTCTCCTTCCCCTTGCGACCCCCTCTGTCACCTAGCCCCCACTGCGATTCAAACCTCCATCATGTAACTATGAGATATTGCAGCCATTGAAGCTGAGGTGATGCCCTCCCCCCTCCTCTCTCTCTCTCTCTCTCTCTCTCTCTCTCTCTCCATCCATGGTTATATTAACAAATCTGCAAATAAATTCGCACAACTATTGTAATTAAACCTGTAAACTAAACCAAGAACCACCACCTCCAACCCCACGAACCCAGACCCAAAAACCCATCCCTTCCCTACGAATTTCTTCTCTCTCCCCATGCGATTTTCTTCTTCCTCCATCCCTAGAACAGAAAGCAAGCTCTAAAAGCCTTGAAATTTATTCTGCGATTGTTGACGAAGAGGGCCTAAAAATTCATTCAATTCAAACTCTCTCTCACTCTGTCTCTCCATTTCTTTTAACTCTTGTTTTCAAGGTTGTACATGGAGGGAGGGGAAGATAGGGTGGGCTTTTCCTTGGGCTGAGTTAAGTGATGTGCTTATGTTGATTTTTAACACTCCCCCTCAACTTTTCGAACTTGCTGATGCTCAATCCTTTTGTGAACAAGTTCACAACTTGATCATATGTACTAATGTGTCTCATCTCAGTCTCTTCTTGCAGAACCTTCTCTCTGATAAAATGGTAATGTATCTCCACATGTTTGGTTGTGAAAACTGGATTTTTAGCCAAACGAATTACCGATTGATTGTCACAATATAACGGCACTGAATAATCTACCAATTGATGTAGATCATTCATCAGCTGTGTCAGGCACATCATCTCTTGAGCTAGCATTGCTGTTGCCATGTACTCTGCTTCCGTGGTTGATAAAGATATTGTCAGTTGTCTCTTACTACACCAAGAAATTGTTCCTAAACCAAAATTAAACACGTACCCAGTAGTTGATCGACGAGTGTTGTGATCTCCAGCATAGTCATCATTGTAATAACCAACTAGCTTGCAATCTTTACCTTTCTTGTACAATAGACCATAGTCAATTGTACTCTTCACGGACCTCAGTATTCACCACATTGCATCTAAATGAGACTTCTTTGGATTTTGTGTTAGAAATATGCCCTTAAAGTCAACTAAGTATGTAATAGTTAGAGTTAAGGACATCTTTGATAAAAGACATTTATTGAGACCCAAAAAATCCATGGTTGGGCCTTGTTTGTGCCTAATAAAATATGACCGTAAGAAGGGGCCTCTTCTCGGCCTTGACACTTGTTCATGGAATAGAACGACCGCGTTTCTTTCAAAGTGTCTTGCGTTCCTAAAAAACACAAGACAAACACGAAGGCATGGTCTTCTTGGCCTCTCGACCGTAGCCTTATGGGCCGAGGCCGAGGACCATGCAAAGCACGACCGAAGATATTATGGTCAAAAGGGCACGTGGGCCCCACTCCCCATTTAATGAAGTAGTGCCTCTGTCCGTCACAGCAAATCCACTAGGGCATGAAGCATTTAATGCATGAGGGCAGAAGGGAAGTGATTGAAGTCAGGATTTGGTAATCAGAGTGGTTAGGTACAAACATTCTCGCAAATGTTCTTGCAACTGGCGGTCTCTTCACCAACCACTAAATCAGAGCATTTAATGCGTTCCCATGGCCAGAGGTGCAGAACCCACGATCAGGACGGTGGCCGAGATTTGTCGAGATTTATGGGGGTCACACCACTGAGTTTCACGATCCCAAATGTCGATTGGACTGACCCACTTGCCTTGATCAGACTCCACCATGCTTACTCTGATCAGACTCCATCATACTGGTCTTGTCAAGCCTCGATTAGCTCTCCAGGGCTCCTATAAATACCAAGCTCAAGATCACGTACAAAAGGGTCCAACACCAAAACCAAAAGCCTCCCACGGAGCAACTTATTTTTTCTGTAACGCACTTTCAATACCTTTACATGCTTTCCTAGGAGTAGTGGTAGATTGTAAGGAAAATCCATTCATCAATATATCATACGACCCTTGATTTCTCAAGGCGCCGGAGCACCATCCTTGTTATCGCCTCATTCACCTCATATATCATACGACCGTCGCTCCCCGAGCAACGCCCAAAATCCACCACCTACCCTACCACTAAACGGCCTTGTAGCTCAGGCCGTGAACCTGACGGCCGAGATAAGTTCCTCTCTCGGCCACAATCGTTTGGTTAGAAGTCCAATATCAAACAGGCGCATCATTCAAACATCTCCTACCCAAACCCTATCAAAACCTCGACGCACGGTAGACCGTGCTGGCACGCCCGCGCACAAAACGCACCGTATCCAAAAGAAGGACGTCACGTGTTAGTGCACATCCCCTCGGCCCGGAGCACCAGGCCGTGAGATTTGCGACGCCAACAGGCCCGGATAAATTCATGACCCAAAATGATACATTGTTCGGAAAGGCCCAATTTGGAGCATATAAAATCCGCCACGCACAAGTCACGCTCTGCATGCCATGCCAAATAAATAAATTTTTCATGCTAGGAATCGAGATTAAGATCATAAAAATATGTAGCTCTACAAATCCATCAAGTATCGTAATTAAAAAAGCATGCCAAGCAACACGCCATGCCAAGTGAGAAATTGTTATGTCACACCCAACCACTCTACAAGCCTAAAGTGGGCCCAAGCCATTTAAATGCCTGGGGCTTGCTTGAGTTGGTTGTGGTATGGATGGTAATAAATTGTTATGAGGCTCATCGATGGGCCAAGAAATGGAGGTTCCGGGTTGCTTGAGAGCCTCGGAACCCAAGCCCATTTCTTAGGCCCAAATATATGGGTGAGCACAAAAGGGAAAATAACCTAAATAGCCCAACCAAAAAGCCTAGTCAAAATGGCCCACTAAAACTAACCCCAATAGCCCAATATTTGATAAGGGTGACCCATTTGTTTGGTAGGTTGACTTCCCATCCTAGAAGACCCATACAATTAGAAGTAGCAAGCAGCAAAAACTCCATCTTTTGGATAAAGCCATGAAGAAGCATGGAAGACCACGTGAGTTGATGGGAAGGAAGAAACAAGTTTCAAAGCAAAAAACATGCAAGGACCCAAGGGATATTAGCATGAAAGCTGCCAGAAGGAGAAGCACCCTTCAAACCAGTGTGTGCACCTATTTGCTTTCCTTCATCAGATCTGGCCAGGGAAGGAGGAAGGAAAGAAGAAGAAATAGCTAAGAATGAAGTCTCCCACTAAACAGCTGCGGGAAAGGGGGCCTTGAGCTCCCAAAATTCCTGATTTTGTGCAAATAAACAGAGGAAATTTCACCAAGATAGGAAAAGTCAGGGGAGGAGATGAGAAAGGAAGGGAAAAGCTTAGCCAAATTGGGTAGAAGCCATTAGGGTTTCTTGAGAAAGGATAGTTTCCAGCTGCTATAAAATGGGGCCTCTTCTACCCAACAAATCATCCACATTCAGAGAGTAAGCTTCCTCTCTCCCTTGCAAAAGCCCAACAATTTCGTGTGTTGTTCACATTTCTTCCTAGTTTTCCCTCTTCTGGCAGATTGCTCTAACATTTGACAGAGTCACTGTCAAGCTGCCGGAAGAAGGACTTTAGCCACCCTATTCTCTTTCTCCCTTCTATCTTAGCAAAATCTACTTGCAAACCTTTCCCCTTTTACTTGGACACCCCTTCTTCCTCCCAAGAACACATAATTTTCTCTTTAGTGCTAAACTCATGCCAACTTTACTTCCATGCCACGATCTCCTCATTTTCGTTGGTGAAGGTAACTAAGGTGTTTCCTAAGAATCTACCTGTAAGCGGCCATGATTTTCGTTGGTGAAGGTAACTAAGGTGTTTCCTAAGGCTTTACTACCCTTTCGAAATATTTTGGGGCCTAATCTTTGAACTCAGACACAGGGGATATTTTTCTTCAATTTGCTTCTTATGGCAGCCCAGCTTATCTGTAGCTGCTAGAAGAAAAAGACCCCTACATAAATTGGAGACTTCACTGGGGATTAGGCCATTATCTTCATCGATGCCTCTAAGAAAGAATACCAAAAGCAACAACATGACCTCCCAAGAAGGGCCAAGCCATGGTGACTCGAAATCGAGGCAACATGCCTCATCTAGAGAAGAAGAACATGCAAGTGAGGGAACTTTCACCCTCACAGACCTTGTTGCAGCCATCCATGCTATGGGGAAGACCCAACGGGAGATGGCAGAGAAGATAAAGGAGCTAAAAAATTTGGCTCCAAAGCCAAGCGAAGAAAATGAGACACCCACAAGAGGAAGCTGCTGCTGCTGGAAAGGGGTCTAAACAAAAGGGACCATCTTTTGTCACCCAAGAAGATGTCATTGCCATGCTGGAAAAGGAACTGAGTCGAAGCCAAGAAGATTGGAAGTATCTTCCTCAGCTGCCGTATCCGTCAAGCTTACTCCAGCAGCCATATCCTAAAGGCTACGAAGTACCAAACTTTGTCCTATTTGACGGAAGGAAGGGGAGGCCGAAGGAGCATGTCAACTGCTTCATTGATGCCTTAGGACCACATGCTGGTGATTATGGTCTCCGACTTAGAGAATTTTCGAAGAGCCTTACCGATCGTGCTTACACATGGTATACGATGTTGGCACTAGGCTCTATCCGCTCTTGGGAAGATTTGGCAAGTAGGTTTTGTAAAAAGTATTTCCAGCATGAAGAAAGAGTTACTACCACTCAACTCAACAACACTTGCCAAAAACATGGGGAGGATCCCATGGAATTTGTGCAAAGGTTCCAGGACCTGGCCTTGGATTGCTATGATGAAAAGGATGAGGAGGCGCTTGTCGCAATTTGCATCAGCAATTCGCATCAGCAATTTGCGTCAATTTTCTCGACTGCTGGAAGATGTGAGGAAGACAAGCATGTCCGTTAAGCCGACGGGGCAGAGAGCTTGGAGAAGTGAGAAAAAGGAGGCGCACCAAGCATTAGCCATAGATGACAAGCCATCCAGCGACTACAACTCACGCAAACGGAAGGATATGGAGACATACTAGCCACTTCCTTGCAAAGACGAAGAATTTCACGCCATCCTTGACACGATGATTGTTGACAGTGCGATCAAGCCTCTTAGACCCTACAAAATTTCTACTAGAGAGGAGAAGAATAATTCTAGGTATTGCCGTTATCATAAATTTGTGGGGCATCCAACTACTGCCTGTTAGAGTCTAAGGAAGATTTTACATGCTAAAATACATGGGGGAGTCCTTGAACTTCCCTCTAGGAAGCAAACAATTGATGAAGACCCCTTGCCCAAACGAAGGGGAAAAGAGGTGGCCACCGTTATTACATGTTATGATGATTTGCTGGATGATGATAAATTGTGCCACACACGGAGGAATGACCTGAAGCCGCCGGAAGCTATGTGGAAACCTTGCAGAAACATGGAGAAAGCATATTGGTGCAAATATTTGAAGCCTTCAAGTTACAACATGCCATGGCCGCTCGCTGACGGATGGGGTGACGACTCAGGCCCGAAGTTTTCGTTTTAGAAATGCCAGAAGAATACTACTCGGGGGCTTCATCGGGATAGCAGGAAATAGCTGCTGTAACATTTCATAACCTTACGGAGGCTGAAACAAGTGTGATGGAGCGTTATTTAAGTCTGAAACAGGGGCCCACAGCTTCGCAAGTCCTCCAAAGATACCCAAAGTTCAAATCACTCTTTGACCAACTTGGCTTCGGGCCTCAAGCAAGAGAAGCAACTGTTGTAGCTCTTATGAATATCTCCGCGGAGTCTAATCCTCATTGCTTCACCTCTCAACCACAAAGGTCATTCTTGGAAAATGACAATGCTATCATCTTCACGGACGAAGACATGGAAGTTCCATATCCGGATCATCAAAGGCCACTTTACTTGGAAGGACAAATCAATGATGTGTTTATAAGAAGAGCTTTAGTAGACACGGGTTCCTCTGTCAACATATTACCTCTATCTGTGCTTACTGCAGCTAGTATTCCATTATCCAAAATTGTCCAATCACAAACAAGCATCAGCGGTTTCGGGAATAAGAGTGAGGTCACAGTCGGGCACATGCAAGTAAATTTGAAGGTTGGGCCAATTCGGTCACTTACCAAGTTCTATGTCGTAGACGTGGATGTGGCTTACCATGCTTTGCTCAGAAGACTATGGCTCAACAAGCATAAACTTGTGGTCTCTATGTATCATCAATGCGTGAAGGGAAAGATTGGGCTGAGGCCACTACGCATACTTGAAAACCAAGCACCGTTCAACAAAAATGAAGCTCACTACTCCGAGGCAGAATTTTACACCGAATGCACAGGTGCTGGAAGCAACCCATCCAAGGATTTCAAGACCTACCTACCTTCGTGGATTGAAATTCGTGATCTAAGCAACGAGGAGCTCATCACCATTGTTGATCGAGAAAGGAAGAGGCACTCGGAGGTCAACAACCATGCCTACGATCATCCCCAATGCTCGAAAGTGATGCTGCCCGATGGACGCACCGTGTACTGCTTATGACGGGATTGGGGGCTTAACCATGTCATACGAGAAAGCCCCGAGTACGCCTTGTGTTTTCCAAGAGCCAATGATAGCACCTAGAAATATGCAAGATGGATCAACAGCGGTAGCTGAGCAGCTGGAAACAATCGATTTGAGTGAGGATCCCTCTGCCCCAAGGCCCATCTCCATCAACGTTCATTTGACAAGTGAAGAAAAGGAGGCCTTGGTATCTTTGCTAAGAGAATTCTGAGATGTGTTCGCTTGGAGCTACGAGGAAATGCCTGGCTTGAATCCAAACTTAGTAAGTCACACTTTGAATATTGGTCTCGATACGAGACCTATTGTGCAGCCAAGGAGGAATTTCCATCCTGAAATTGAAAAGCAAATCAAAGTGAAGGTTGAAAAGCTGTTGGCCGTCAGGTTCATCAAGCCAATCAAGCATCCAACATGGTTAGCAAATATTGTTCCTGTGAAAAATAAGACCGGAGTAATTAGAGTATGCACAGACTATCGAGACCTCAACCAAGCTTGCCCAAAGGATGAATTCCCGCTGCCCAACATGGATATCTTGATCGATTCGACCTCGGGTCAAGACTTGCTGTCATTTATGGATGGGTTTAGTGGCTACAATCAGATCAAGATGTCACCTAAAGATTCCGAGAAGATAGCCTTTCAAACAACGTATGTGAATTTTTATTACACGGTCATGCCGTTCAGTCTTAAGAATGCTGGCGCCACCTACCAAAGGGCCATGATGGTAGTGTTTCATGATATAATGGGAAAAGAGGTAGAAGACTATGGGGATGACCTTGTGGTGAAGTCCAAAACTAGAGAAAGTCATCAAGAAGTTTTGAGGAGGGTGCTAGAAAGGTGTCGGCTGTATGGATTGAGGATGAATCCAAAGAAGTGTGTGTTCGGGGTTTCATCTGGTAAATTATTGGGGTTTCAAGTACACTAGCGTGGTATAGATGTGGATCCCGAAAAGACTAGAGCCATAATCTCTCTTGCGTTGCCTAGAAACCCAAAAGAATTGAAAAGCTTTATGGGAAGATTATCGTATATTCGACGTTTCATCCTAGGCCTTGCTGCCGCAATGAGTATTTTTACTCCATTACTCAAGAAGGGCAAGCCGTACAAGTGGAGAAAGGAGTGTCAAGAAGCCTATCAGTAAGTTCAACAAATAATTACCAAGCTGCCCACCATGAGAGCACCCATTCCGAGACTTCCGCTCAAGCTTTATTTGGTTGCAACAAACACAGCGGTTGGGGCTTTGCTTGCCCAAGACGATCATAGTAGAGATAAGAATCTCATTTATTATGTGAGTAGGCAATTAAGGGGAGCTGAAATGAGATACCCAAAGACCGAGCTCTTGTGCCTTGCTCTTGTCTATGCTGCACAGTGCTTGCGACACTACTTCCTTGCTCACAAGCTACAGCTCATAGTGAAGTATGACCCCATAAGATATTTGCTCACAAGGCCGGTGTTATCTGGACGTCTTGCACGTTGGTTGCTACAGCTGTCCGAATTCGATATCACATGCACTACTCCAAAAGCCATCAAAGGACAAGCCGTGATTGACATGCTAGCTCTATTTCCTGAAGTAGAAGAATCAATGCTTTCTAAGGAGGTTCTGGGTGAGCTACCGGAAATAGTTGCTATTGTTACAGAAGAGGAACCATGGAACCATCTACTTTGATGGGTCTTCTACATCGAAAGGTGGAGGAGCATGTGTAGTGCTCATTAATCCCGAGGGGCAAGCTATGGCCCTCTTGTTCAAGCTAAATTTCCCATGCACAAACAATAGGGTGGAATATAAGGCTTTCATTATGGGGATGTCTACAGCAAGGGAATTTGAACAAGGGGATTCGAACCCCTCTCAATTCCGAAACCTGTAGCCACTTTAACAGGTGGCGCCCTCTACGGCCTCACGAGTTCATCCAAGTGGCTTTTGAGCAATGAGGAGCAAAGCTTGGCCCCTGTTGTGAATTTTAGTCAACCTGAAAAATGGAGATTATAAAAATTAGTCTAAACACAAATTATGCTCGCAAGTGCACAAGGTCAATCGTAATATAGTATGGCAAATACGAGGTCATTCCCACGAGGATTGAGTTCAACTTCCAATTAGTCTAACCTAATTTACTTCACAAAACACTTTAACTACTCTAATTATATAAACAAGAAATTAAACATGTAGCATACTCACATAAACACAAAAGAAATTTTTGAAAGAATGATTTAATTAACAACGAAATTAACAGACAAAACAAGTCACGAAACACAAGATGAGAAATTCAAATTGATAAAAGCACTAGGACAATGAATTCACCACTAGTAAACTGATCTAGCTTCTTATCCACCTACCTATTAACTAACCATTTGATGTTGTCACTTAGTTTTCCTTTTTCATGAATTACCTATGATATTTAGGCTAACTTGTATATTCCTACGTGCAATTTGCCTATGGTATTTAGGTCAAATATCAACACATAGAAACTCATTAAGATCAGTGAAAATCTCGAACAAGCATGTAAACCCTACGAGTATGGTATTTACCCTAGACGAATTACAAATCCTAATCACAAGAAGTAAGCCTCAAATTAAGTATGATATTTAATCTAATCTGCATCCGATTAACTCAATTAAAAGTCTAAATGGTGATCAAGCATCAAGATAATCAACCAAGTTATTAAGCACAATGATTAAGAATCCAACATCAAACGGCAATCAATAGATAGGTAAAATAAGAAAACTATATTATCATACTAGGGCTACATCATGCCCTAGCAAAAGAAAATTAATTACACAAAATCATAGAACTCGACATAAGCAAAAACATAAGGAAGAAACAATAAAACTTAGTCAATTGCGGTACTCTTCCGACGTCTCCAATTTCTCCTAGTCTTTGCGTGTCTAACTCCCAAAGGAGTTGTTTCTCATGCTTAAATAAAACACCACATGTCTATTCCTACCCTAGCTAAAGAAAAATCTAATTAAAACATAAATCCAAAATGGGTAAGTAATTGACTCCTCTTCCTACTTTGACTGGGATAACACGTCAGTTATTTTGCATGCATGTTTGGGATTGTTCCTCCTCCAAAACAATTCAGCAAAAATATGTAATTAAATTGTAGGTCTTTGTCTTATCTTTCCAACAATATATTGCACGCCTTGAGAAAAAATTAGGAAAGTCTTCAAATAGTCATTCTTCCACAGCATCACAGTTCTGACTGGATTGCACCTTACACTGACTTAACTTCAAAGACTGCCCTCATTGTCTGCTCCGAAAATTCTATAAACATTCCACAATCATCTTCAAGATCTTAGCTTTCATCTCCAACTGGTCTCGTACTAAACTGTTGGCGTCGCAAATCTCACGGCCTGGTGATCCGGGCCGAAGGGATGTGCGCGAACACGGGACGTCCTTCTTTTGGATACGGTGCGTTTTGTGCGCGGGCGTGCCAGCACGGTCTACCGTGCGTCGAGGGTTTGATAGGTTTTGGGTAGGAAAAGTTTAAATGATGCGCCTGTTTGAACTTGGACTTCTAACCAAACGATTGTGGCCGAGAGAGGAACTTATCTCGGCCGTCAGGTTCACGGCCTGAGCTACAAGGCCGTTTAATGGTGGTGTAGGTGGTGGATTTTGGGCGGTGCTCCGGCGCGTTGCTCGAGGAGTGACGGTCGTATGATATATGAGGTGTATGAGGCGATAACAGGGATGGTGCTCCGGCGCCTTGAAAAATCAAGGGTCGTATGATATATTGATGAATGGATTTTTCTTACAATCTACCACTACTCCTAGGAAAGCATGTAAAGGTATTGAAAGTGCGTTACAGAAAAATAAGTTGCTCCGTGGGAGGCTTTTGGTTTTGGTCTTGGACCCTTTGTACGTGGTCTTGAGCTTAGTATTTATAGGAAGAGTCCTGGAGAGCCATTCGAGGCTGAAAAAAGATCTTCTAAAAATATCTGCCTGACGGAGTCTGATTGGGGCAAGCAGGTAGTCCAATCGGCATTTGGGCTCGTGAAGCATGGTGTTGTGACCCCCATAAATCTCGGCAAATCTCGGCCACCGCCCTGATCGAGGGTTCTGCACCTCTGGCCGTGGGAACGCATTAAATGCCCTGGTCTAGTGGTTGGTGAAGTGACCGCAAATTGTAAGAACATTTTGTGAGAATGTTTGTACCTAACCACTCTGATTACCAAATCCTGACTTCAATCACTTCTCTCCTGTCCTCGTGCATTAAATGCTTCTTGCCTCAGTGGTTTTGCTGTGGTGGTCAGAGGCACTACTTCATTAAATGGGGCGTGGGGTCCAGAAGCCATGTGGCTTTCTGACCATAATATCTTCGGCCGTGTTTTGCATGGTCCTCGGCCTCGGCCTATGAGGCTATGGTTGAGAGGCCGAGAAAACCTTGCCTTTGTATTTGTCTTGTGTTTCTGTTGAGGGAAATTGTGATCCTCCTAACATAATTTCACCACCACTAATTAATTAATGGGGTTTTATTATTTTAGGTTCGACCCATTCGAGACGTAAGTCCCTTAATTACAATCCCTTGTTTACAAGGGAAAAACCCTTTGATTCCATCATAAAGAAGAAACAAAATGTGTGTGTGGTTTTGCAGCTGCTCCCAAGTCCAACCTCAGGATGCCTACGTATCCCTTGCGGGAATCAAGCCACTCGTAGTTCAAAGATCCGCGATGAATAAATGACTCATTGCAAAAGGAGGAATTTGAATGAATCTGATTGATGAGTGTTTGAGTGAACTTAGCTGAATAAACCAGGGATTCGATGTGGAATTGTGTTTGGGGATGGTTGCATCTAGATTGAATCTCTAGATTGCCTACGTACCCTTTCAAAGGGATCAAACCAACGTAGTTCGGGAATTTGAAAATTAATGGGTAAATGTGGCCCACTAATTGAGAATTCGTGTCTTTGGGACATTTTGGGAATTTTCATAGGTAGATGACCTATGGGAAAAATTAGAAATTAATGGGTAAGTGTGGCCCACTAATTTAGAATTTTTATTTGGGATAAAACACGGATTTAAATTTGGTTGCGGTTGCGTCTATTGAGATGTTAGACTGCCTACGTACCCTTAACGGGATCAAACCGACGTAGTTCCAAAATTTGGAAATTAATGGGTAAGTGTGGCCCACTAATTGAGAATTTGTATTTTGAGACAATTTGGAGATTCTCATAGGTAAACGACCCCTGAGAGAAATTGGAAATTAATGGGTAAGTGTGGCCCACTAATTGAGAATTAGTGTCTTTGAGACAATTTGAAGATTTTCTCTTTGAGACAATTTGGGAATTTTCATAGGTAGATGACCTATGGGAAAAATTTGGAAATTAATGGGTAAGTGTGGCCCACTAATTGAGCATTTGTGTCTTTGAGACAATTTGAAGATTTTTCATAGGTTGATGACCTATGGGAAAAAATTGGAAATTAATGGGTAAGTGTGGCCCACTAATCGAGAATTTGTGTTTGAGATATTTGAATTTAATCTCATTGGAATTTTCATGGGTAGATGACCCATGAGAGAAATTGAAAATTAATGGGTGAGTGTGGCCCATTAATTGAGAATTTCTGTTTAGGGGATTTGAATTTAATCTCAATGAGATTTGCATGGGTAGATGACCCATGGGGAAAATTGGATGGTTTTGTACCATATTTCTCTTTGTCAATGTCCAAGAAAAATAATGAGCAATTTTGATGAACCCACTAATTCTCTACAATTGACATTTGCATTTGGGAAAAGTGTTTGGACGAATTTGGTTATGATAAAACCAGGGATTCAAATTTGGTTGCGGTTGCGTCTATTGGGATGTTAGACTGCCTACGTACCCTTGGCGGGATCAAACCGACGTAGTTCCAAAAATTTGGAAATTAATGGGTAAATGTGGCCCAATAATTTAGAATTGGTGTCTTTGAGACGATTTGGAGATTTCCATAGGTAAATGACCTATGAGCAAAATTGGAAATTAATGGGTAAGTGTGACCCAATAATTTAGAATTTGTGTCTTTGAGACAATTTGGGGATTTTCATAGGTAGATGACCTATGGAAAAAATTGGAAATTAATGAGTAAGTGTGGCCCACTAATTGAGAATTTATGTTTGAGAGATTTGAGATTAATCTCAATGAAATTTGCATGGGTAGATGACCCATGGGAAATTGGATGGTTTTGTACCATTTTGGGCCTCTGTAAATTTAATGAGTATTTATCTAATCACTCATTAAATATTTTGGGCTTTTGGAAATTAATGGGCAATATTAGATAACCCAATAATATGCTTTCGGGCCTTTAATGTGGTTTTTGTACCACTTGGGCTTCACTATGTTGATTGGGAATTAATGGGCATTTTAGAATTTAAGCCCATCATTCCATAATTTGTGGACTTGAGACTTTGCACCAACTGTTCACCAACTGGATTTTTTTTAATCGATAAGTCCGTTGGGCTGGAGATAACGGAATGAACCCATAAGTTTTGGAGAGGTCGGGTCTTGAGACATGGGATGAACCCATTGTGCCTTGATATCCATTTTGACGTCAGACCATTAGGTCGTGAGAAACGTCACTTTTGTATCAAAGAAGAAACCATATTGTTTCTTCCCTTCTGCGGCCTCACGTGGTGGGAGACCTTTTCACCACAAGGAATATTGTCTCCAGGCAGTGGCGGATCCAGGAATTTTTCAGAAAAGGGGCAATTTTAAAAGGCTAAAAGTTCAACAACAACAAAATTTAGAGAATCAAATATCCTTCAAATTTAAACAGTACTAATGTCTTTAATAATTCATGGAAAAAAAAATAACATTACAAAATGCATATTACTTTATTAATTAAATAATCAAATTGTAATTGATTATACCTCGAGCTGTGCACTACGCAACCTCTTCTTCTCTCTCGAGTTTGCTAATGATTATACAAATACAGAGAAAGCCAAATCAGAAATATATATATATATATATATATGAAAAAAAAACATATTATAAAAAAGAAAAAGAGAGAAGAAAAAAAACATAAGAAAGAAAAAATAGAAGAGAACAACAACATAAGCAAAAAAAAATCCCAAACCTTGCAAAAGGATTGGGTCTGAATCTGATTGCCGCAAGAGAGACTTCAACAAACAGAGCTTATAGTTTTGAATTGAATTGAATTGCTCCTCTCCGCTCTTTAATAGGGTTTATATATATAATATGCTATACTGATTCCGTATTGGGTAAGGCCCTGTGCACGTTTCTTTCTTTTTTTTTTCTTTTTTTTTTTTCCCTAGTCCAAAACGACGTCGTTTTGGGCCAGGACTTTAAAAAAAAAAAAGAGAGAATGCGCTGTGCGTGCAACACAGCAGCGCAACAAAAACACACAGCAGCTCATCAAATAGAAAGGAGTTTCACTCAGGCAAAAACACAAACAGTTGGTGCGCAAACCAGAGGGGCAGAGTGCGACACCACCACAGTGTTTTCCGGCGAGGGGAGGTGCCATTGCACCTCCTTGCGCCTCTGTGGGTCCGCCACTGTAGCCCACGCATGCATCTATTTTTAAATAGATACATTTGCATGGCAGCGAGCTTTCCTCCAGTAAAAGAAAAAGACATGGCTACTTTTCCCATTTTTGGATGGTTGAAGCAAACCACTTTTTTTAACTCATTTTTGCTTTTGACTGGTGTCTCTCTTCTTTCCAACCAGAAACCCGAACAAAAAGTGGCGTTCAGCCACTTTTTCTTTCCTTTATTTTTTTTGTTGCTTTTGACCCCTTTTTTTCCTTTTTGTGGCCTCCTTTCTTTCTCTTCTCTGCTGCCCATTTTTCGTTTTGTTGGCATACAGTCAAGCACAAGATGAGGACTTCAAGCAAGACGTGGGCTATGCATGACCTCTCCTCCAAACCTTTTTGTTTGCTGAATTCTCTATTTCCAAATGGGTCTGTATGACACAGTCCTCCCTGCAACATGGCTCTTGTTTTTTTTTTTTTTTTTTACAGACCTTCATCCTTTGTTTTGATTGTTTGCAAACAATCCCCAGATGAGAAATTCAAGGAATGGGCTGCACCACGTGGCCTCCCTTTTCAAGCTTTGTTTCTTTTCTTTTGTGCCCACAGCTGATTTTTGTTTGCTGTGAGATTATACCCTCCATGGTTTTGTTTGTGGGTTTTGTACCCAAACTGGATCTTCTTGAATTGAAACTGTCAGTTTCATTGATTTGGCTGTAGTAAGAGAAGCCCAGAAAATTCCGGGAGTTTCTCCACGTCTGTTAATGGCACCACAAACCAACTCTGGTTTTGTGATGGTTAGTCCATCAGGATAAGCCACCCTTACGGAGTGCTTGTGATATGGATGTTGAGCACATCCTGGAAGCGTCTTGGTGGAGCTGCATCTCGGAGCATATTAGGACTTGACCTCACGATGATTTCAATCATCTTAGCTGTCAATCCATAGCTGGGTGTCGGAGGTATTTGAGAAGAGGTACGCCTTAGGGTAGTTTCTTGACTTAATATGTGATGATTTCAATCATCATATATAGCCAAGAAGTCCCATGGGTTGATTGTACTGGATGTTGAGTGCTTCCTTGGCAGTCTTTGAGCAGGGTCTTGCCATAGAGAGATTCCTAACTTTTTTATGATGATAGAAGTCACCATAGCCAGGAATCCTCTTATGTGCTCCTCTTTGTTCCTGCGGCTCCTTTGCTTTGTATCTGCAAACTCACGGCTACCTCCTCCTCCTCCTCCTGCCTTTGTGGCCTCGCTACTCATTTTCAGCCTCCCTGTGCAGCCTGCCGGCTGCCTTTGTGGCCTTGCAGGCTCTTTTTCCAGCCTCCCATTTTTATTTTTGTCTCCTCCTTTTTATAGAGTGCTTGTGAGAGAGTTTTGAGATGGAAGAATTCCCATTCAGATTGGACTCCTCCTCCCCTTTATCTGATTATCTTCTTCCCTTCCTTTTCTCTAGGCAGAAGATTAGGAACAGACTTCCTAAGTGTTTCAAACTTGTTTTGAAAACAAGCATAAGTTGAGGGCCATATCCACGCAGCTTTGTAGGGCTTATCCAAACCCATGTTTGATTTTTTTTGTGAATTTTTTTTGGTTCAACAGTTTCTTTTAGGAGCGCAAGGCACTTTGATAAAACGCAGCCGCTCCACTCTATGAACAGGTGTCAAGGCCGAGAAGAGGCCCCTTCTCCTGGCCGTGTTTTATTAAGCACAAATATAAACTCTACCAAAAAGTCGTATTTCCGTTGAAAACCAATTACTTGCTCTAGAAAGCTGAAAATTGAGAAAATAAAGTAATAAGTTATTTTTAAATCAAATTCTCCTACAAAAACTAAGTTTAAAGAGTACACAAATGTATACATTTATGGACTTATCAGTCCCTCCTGGCATTACCTAAGCCAATGCATAAAGGAAGGCGTGGATGTGGGTTTCAGAAAGCCAATGGGTTTAGCTTATATGATATCCCAAGTGAGAAATCTGATTTGGGAAATTACTTCAAAGAGGGTATGGCATGCACGTCTAGAATTGTCATGAAAGCAATCTTGTCGACTTATAAACAAGGGTTTGATGGCGTGAGATTGATTGTTGATGTTGGAGGAGGTCTAGACACGGCTGTGGCTGATGTCATTTTCATGAAGGTAAGATGCATGCATTACGTGCACAAAAATGTTATTTTGTTAGACTTCGAATGTTATTTTGGTAAAGCAAAATGTCAACTTGGCCTTGTAGTATGGCTTCCTCTTCCCTTCACTTGCATTGCCATGATCTCTCTCTTCAAAGAACTAATATAAAAAAAAAACTTAGTTTATATAGTTAAAACTTTGCAGGGATTAGATATAATGCCTAACTTACTAGCGTTTCCTTACGCGATTTGGCATATGAATTCCTTGCTTATCTATCTTGACATGACATATGACCTAATATTTAGTCTGAATCGTGTATTTTCAATTCTACTTAGTCAAGAATGGATTTGCATCATAACCAGGATAAACTAACATGCTGGTATATTTTTATTGTTTTATATGGGCTGGAAACGAAATAATAATACACAAGAAGAAGGAAACACAGAACAGTCCAATCCAACTGATTAAAACTGGTTAGCTTTCGCCTGAGAAAGGTCTGAGTTCGTCTTATAAATTCCATCACGCATACACACCATGCCATGTGGCAAATCAAAGTTGATACCTTTGGAGTGTGGCCAGGATTTCAATAACCATATGACTTGATAAAAAAAAAATTATAATAACCACACTACAAAAGAGGTGGCAATTGTCACCATTATTTAGTGACATTTGGTAACTAATGTAAGCCTTTAGTCACCCCCACATTAGTCACAAAATGTCACTAAATAATGGTGACTGTTGCCAGTTTTTTTTTTTTTTTTTTTTTTTTCATTTTTTGTAGTGCCATGACCGTCTGAGATTTGTTCCTCTTGTATCATCCATAAATAAATAATCAAATTTTCTCGGGTTTAATTGAGTGAAACATGAGCTTAACTGGCAAACTAGTGATTTTAGGTTCGAATTCCTATAGCACATTGACAGTGTGTGTGTGTGAGAAACCCACCTCTCCTTCTAAATTTTAGAAAGAAAAAAGGATGCATTAGTTGACATAACGTAGCATGATTTAAGGTACATGCTCTGGTTTTCTTGTCAACAGTTTCTTATCATAGGGTATGTAAAAGTAAGATAGAAAAGAAAGATGTAATTAGTTTTTATTTTTTGGTGACACATAGGTAGGAAAGGCCTCAATGATGGAGGGTATATATGGAAGATTGGTGATTTTGTAACGAGAGAAGCCTCCTTTCTCTAAGAGCATTTCCACCCATTTGCCATGACAAAAGGTAAAGGGAGGTAAGGGCTGTTACTATTCACATGAATAGTGCCAGCCCTTGTAAAAGGCAAGTTGTATCCCATTGCCATAGCAAATGGTAATTACTATTCACTTAAAATTTTTAATTTTTAATTTTTATACTTAAACGATTAATTTGGATAAGATTTTTGGTTGTCACGTGTCAATATTTATTATAAAATTCACATATCATATTTCGGATAAAATTTTCGGATAAGATTTTCAGTTGCCAAGTATCCGTGATTGGGTAATGACCAACTTGGACCCAACACTCACACAACAAAACATCTTTCATGGTTGTCCATGACCCTCCAGTTTCAATGGAAGAGACTATTTGTATTTTTACACAAATGAAATTTAGTAATAGAAAATTTGGTGTGGAAAGTGAATAATATTGTTAGGTATTTATAGAAAAAAAGTTTAGAATTTTTTGGTTTTTTTTTTTACACAAAAAATTGGCAGTCGTTGGATTGGAAGAGAAATAATGGATTAGACCCCCCAAAGAAGCGCCACATGGTTCTTATCGTTGGGGGAAAGCAGGGCTGGCTTCAACGCATGAAATTTTGAATTTTTTTACTGTTGGCGTGTGCACATCACGCTCTAATGGTAAATTTTTTTTCAAACTCGTGCATTGACGCCAGCCTGGTGTTAGAGATGATGTCATCAACCTTCCAGCAATAGCACGAGCTGGATTTACCTTGAGCTTGCTTGGGTTGGTGACCCCCACTTGTTGTCGGGGCTTCCGCTCTGGAAGCGCTTTGCAGGCCTAGGTCCCCTCCTGCTCGGGCTGACCCCTTGCACTGGAAATGCTCTAACAATTTCTTCCATTCGCTTTCCGTCCTCTCCCTTTCGCTTGGTGTGTGAACCATCATCAACGAATCCAACACTAACCGCATATCGACCAATGGACTATCGTTCTCTGGCTCTACAACATTACAATAACGCTACGGGCACCAACTTATTTACCAACTTTTGGATACCAACACATGTGGCACATGACATGGCAACCCATGTCATCTGCCATCTCATCTATTTTAACTACATAATTTATTATATAAATAAAAGAATTTCTCACCGAAACCAAAAATAGTTAAATATAAAAAATAATTAAATTCTTTTATTTATATAATAAATTATGTAATTAAAATAGATGAGGTGGCAGATGACATGGGTTGCCATATCATGTGTCACATGTGTTGGTATCCAAGAGTTGATAAACAAGTTGGTGCCGTAGCGTTATTGACAACATTATCGATAATTATGACTTTTCCCCTTTTTTCGGGTATTGCTTTCTGACAATTTTTCCAAACATTCACGCAAACTTCATCATTCCAATTATGCAACACCCACTGCATGTAAATTTTGAAATTATGATCCCAATTCATTTCATTTGATGTGAAATTTCGTTTAAAAAAAGGGAAAAAAGTCACTTTCAGTCGTTATAATTTGTTTTAATTTTGGAAAGCATCAAAATTCGAGGACATCCCAATTTCAGTCTAATGTTCCGTCCAAAGCAATCCTTTCTAAGAAATACGTGCTCTGTCACGAAATTTCACTAAAATTTGGATGTGTTTGTAAATTGGTAACGTGGAGGCTCACATCACATTTTAATGCCATGCAGTTTACAAACCCAAACATGAGAGGCAAAATTAATTGTGTGACCTCTTACCAGTGTTTCATCAAATTGATATGCTTCCATTTGATTTCTCCTTCTCTCTCACACATACAAAGTGTTTGATACTCTCATTCAAAATTTGTCATGCAGCTAGATTTTAAACCCCCTTTTTACATTCATAATAAAATAAAGAAAAAATAAATAGACAAAGACATAAAAGGACAAGGAAGACGCCGCAACCGCCACCTCCCACGCCACCCTACTCAACCCCTTACCCAGCACTGCAGCCCCTTTCCTCTCCTTTCCTATCTCTCTCTCTAAAATTGCAACCTGTCTTGAACCCATGGAACCACCAGCAATATCTCATAAGCATTGAAAATGAGTCCAATTTTATTCAATTACCATTGACACATGATTTTTTCCGGATGGTTCTCTCTTTCTCCTGATTTTTCATTTTCTTAATTTTATTTCAAAATATAATAATTGAGTTTGTTGTCCAGCTGTAAAGAAAAATTTACTTGTTTTGAAAAATAACACAACAAATTTTGAATTGGAGTATCACAAACTGACATGGCAATACAATCTGATTCTACAATTTCTCATTAGATTGAGGAGAATCTTAACGTATCTAGTTTTTTTTGGTCATAAACGTATCTATATAATGGTTAGTGGACAATTAAAAAATCCGTTTCGATTCAATAGACGAGCATAAGGACAACTAGTAGGTATATGCTTGATTTGGTATGGATATGCAAACGTGAGCAATAAAAAGAGATTTCATATTTCTTCATTCAGAGGCGTTGGTTGCTAGGTTAGGTGCTATTTTTTAGGTGAAAAGGGATTGACTAATGTTATTTTTTAGAGTGATGTTCTTCAGATCGTCACATCAATTAGGCTCTCCGTTATTGGATCGTTTTGTCACTGGTTTAGTTGTGGAGGATACCAAAATTTTGCTTTCTTAGGAAACTGAGAGATGGATTTACCCATATTCATTGTACTGCCATCTTCTTGCAAAATGTGTGGTTCACTATGGAGGCCTTTCCATCTGATTTGAGGACCCTTCAGATTTCATTAATCATTATTGATATTTTTGGTTTGAGGATTGTAACTAGTGGGTTTTTGCGATTGAGACCCTAGGGGATTGGGGGGTGCTCTGTCAAGGGAAATGTTCTTTTTGATGGCTATGCCGAAGGAGAGTAAGCTACTTGGTTAGACTAATGACCGAACTTTTATGTGTAGAGACTTGCCTAATCCTCTAGGGATCAGCCGTTGTTTTTCACTTGTTACTTTCTCACTATCAATAAAATATTATCGCTTTCCAGACAATAAAATAAAATAAAATTCTATTATTATATTTTTTTTGGCTAAAATACAGTCCCGATTTGAAAAAAGAAAATGCCAGAAATATTCATCCGGGGACATTATAATTGAAACAAATCATAGACATTATAACTGGAAAACAAGGTTGGATAAGATCACGTCACAAATATAAGCTGCCAGTGCCATATTATTAATAACTACAACACTTCACACTGTGATTTAAATTTTAAATCACACAGGGTAGGCCTCAATAATGGATAACAGAGCTGGAATTTTGATGATTTTGTAGCGAGGGAAACCTCCTTCTTTCAATATCTTCTCCCATTCATTCTCAGTCCTCTCCTTTCCACCTGACGCGTGTGCAATCATCACTAGATCAAACACCAATCGTGTGTCGTCCAGCACCCCATCACCACTTGGCTCTAGAACTATATCAACGATCATGATCTTCCCACCTCTCTCTGGTATTGCTTTTCGACAGTTCTTCAAAATCTTGATGCAATCACAGTCATTCCAATCGTGCATAATCCACTGCATAATCTCAATCAAAAGTTAGTTATAATAAGCCAATAACCCCTAGCTTCTTTCTCGTACATTTTTTTTTTCATGACATACCTTCATGAAAACAGCATCAGCATTTGGAATATGGTCCTCAAACATGTCGCCTCCAACATGTGACACTCCATGGTACGCTGGTGCTGTGGCTACAACATGTGGCAGATCAAAATTGAAACCCCTGATGTTGGGGTAGGCCTGCACAATATCAGCCACTGCACTTCCGGTCCCACCGCCTACATCCACCAAGGACCCCACCCCATCAAACCCGCGTCCATATTCTGTGAGTATTGCCTTCATCACAATCCTAGCCGTGCAGGCCATGCCATCGTTGAACAATTTGTTGAACCCTGGATTTTCAGAGGCAAAGTCCCAAATCTCAAGCCCATGCGCCTTCTTGAAGGCCCAAGGCCCTCCTTCTTTGACACATTGGCTGAAATAGTGCCATGGCGCCATTAGGGAGGGGTGATTCTCCATCACAAGCATTGGAGCTAGGCTCATCTCCGAGTCATGTAGCAGCCATCGTGATGAGTAGGTCAACCCATAGACGGGTTCTCCGCCTTCGGATGGGTGATGAACGGCGAAGATGTTTCGGCGGACGAGAAGTCTCATGATGCGTGTGAGGCATGTGATGTCTGGAGAGGGTGCTACTAAGTGTGAGGCTATTTGGGACAAAGTGATCATATGATCAGTAGGAGCATGAGAGTGTATTATATCAGCTATGCGTAGCTCCACAGCACATTTCAAGGCCATGGAATCTGCAAAGCCAAACATGTACTTCCATATATCTGCTTGACCTCTAAGCATTGCCTCAGCCTCTGTTTCTTCCATTTTGATTCTCTAGAGTTCTCACAAACAAAGCATAAGCTATATATAAGCCTATAACATGGGTTATATAAAGAAGGGAAGCATAGTAACATACCGCACTAATGTCCAAACTTTTTGGTTAAATCTATACTCAATTGTTGGAGCAGGTACTAAGCACTAAGCAGCCGACAAATTACTTTTTATGACGTGAGAAATCAATTGCTAGATCCAAATCTTGGATTGATTGGTTGGTAGATGCATATCGATAGATTTTTGTTTTGTTTTTAATACAAGCGATAGTCTAAATAGAAAATAGAAATTATTGATTGGTCGAGTTTCTCATACACTGCCAAGGTGTTATGGAGATTCAAACTTAAGACCACTGCAAATCAACATCTTTTTTCATTGAGTTAGACTTGTTGATGCATATGCATACAATCTTAAAATGCGATGAAACTGCTAGTAATTTTTTATTGGCTTCATTTTTTAAAAATTTATTTATTTATTTATTTTCATAAATCGTTAAGTAGTCTTTTTAATCCAAATAATTGTGGATGCTCAAATCGATGTCATCTCGATTAGATCAATAAAATGGTGCAATGCATGTCTAGCAACCAGTCAAAGGCATTGCTCACACTAACAAACATGAAAGGGTTTCGATGTATCAATATCACCACATGCTTTTAACAATTCTTACGAGCTCTTCAATTTGGTCACATTATAAATCCCGAATGTATGGGGATGCAATTGAAATCATGAGAAAGATCTTCCCCTGTTTGTGGACAGCCATTATATATAGCGGAAATGTTTTAATACATTGGAAGATGTTCCTAGTTCGAGTAATATTCTAATGGATTTTGTACAAACACAAAAAGCTAGCTACTGGTACAATAGGTTGTAAGCTGGTAAATCATGTATTCTTTGAGTATCGTCTAAAGACAGCTCTCTCTCCAGTTGTGTCCTTGTTGCTTGTAGAACATCCTAAAAGATTGAAAGCAACAAATTAAGGGTTGGTGATTTGGAGAAAAAGATTAGCCTCATAAATTCTAAATTCTATTGTGAAACACATTAGAAGAAAAGAAACAGAAAATAGAAATCATTGAGAGAGAGAGAGAGAGAGAGAGTTTTACATTAAACTGCATGTGGGATGCATGCATTGCAAGCCACTGAGCATCAACCATTTCAAAAGCTATACAGTATAGTACATCGAAAGCGGCTTCATCTTCCGCATGCAATTCATAATTCAGGAGGTTAAATATTAGGTTGGCTTTTGGGGGTGGTGCCACCCCATGTGTAACACAATAAAGGTGATTCTGTTTACTTAAACATGACAGAAAAATAAACATGATAGGATAAGCTGAACATGGTCTGCATATTTAAACTTCTTTACTCTCAAAGAAAAAAAAAATTTCTTTACAAACCTGAACAAAAATCCGGCATTTTAATCAGCATTTTAAACTTCTTTACTCTCTCAAAAAGGTTCGATGTATTAATATCACCACATGCTTTTAAGAATTCTTATGAGCTCTTCAATTTGGCACATTATAAATCCCGAATGTATGGGGATGCAAATGAAATCATGAGAAAGATCCTCCCCCGTTTTATGGACAGCCGTGCTATATAGCGGAAATGTTTTAATTCATTGGAACATGCTAAGTCCGAGTAATATTCTAATGGAATTTGTACAAACCAAAAAGCTAGCTACTGGTACAAAAGATTGTAAGCTGGTAAATCATGTATTCTTTGAGTATCTTCTAAAGACAGCTCTCTTTCCAGCTGCGTCCTTGTTGCTTGTAGAACATCCTGAACGATTGAAAGCAGCAAATTAAGGGTTCTATTGTGATTTCGTGATTTGGAGACCTCATGCAGAGAAACAAACCAATTTGACCTAATTTCACTTGAAGTTGTGGATTAAATAGAGAGAGAGAGAGAGAGAATTACATTAAACTGCATGTAGGACGCATGCATTGCAAGCCACTGAGCATCAACCATTTCAAAAGCTATACAGTATAGTACATCAAAAGCGGCTTCATCTTCTGCATGCAAATCATAATCCAGGAGGTTAAATATCAGAAACCAGCGCAGTTTTTTTGCCGTTCTCCAATTCTTAAAGGCAGTTGAGCATTGTAACCCAAAAAAGACATTTGAGCATAACCTTGTTTGAGATGTACATTTACCTCCTAATAATCTCACGAAATTTATTCCTGGAAGACACCTTGGTTTTGCTGCAAAGTAGATCAGCAGACAAGGAAGATTCAGGAATAATTAAGATTCATTGTTTTCATTTATAAAAACCTTGTGTAACAAATGATAGCGATATTGAAACAAATCTAAGTTATCCTTAAAATCCCAGATTAATTTTTCTGAACTCGGTGTTGGGACAGATCCTCAAGAAAAAGATAATGCAATCATTTGAAACGTTTGAAGAAAGAAGATGATTTCAAGTTGATGTAAAAATAAAGGGGATTCTGTTTTCTTAAATATGATAGAAAACTAAACATGATAGGATAAGCTTCATGGTCTACATATTTAAACTTCTTTACAAACCTGAGCAAAGATCCAGCATTTTAATCAACATAAATGATATGTTTATTCCAGCAACAGCAAAAGGGTATTCCCAAGTTGCTCGCTTCCCATCTTCCTTGAACAATAACCTACGGAAAGACACCTTCATTTGGATTTTATAAAATTAGTATTAACTAATTTTTTGTGCACTTCAGAAATTAGGAAGGTAAAACACAAGGGCTTGGAGGGGGAGCCAGAAAAGGAAAATATGATTATTTGCAGGACCCACACAACAGGATAGAAGGCATACCGGATAAGTCCTGGCGAAAAACAGCAAGTTCTCCAGGGAGATAAAACCGCAACCCCTGCAGAGAGCATTTTACTATAAGAGAACTGTAGAACAAACTATCCTACTAACATTTCCTTTTAGCAAAGTCCTTTCTACATTCATGAAAATCATGAAACAAACTATAATTCAATTAGACAGAATTGTACCTAAAGTCAGTAGAAGGGTTAGAACCTTGCCACCCCATCTCTTTCCATTGCTCAGAAATTAAACCTTGCAGAGCAACATCTGGAAAGGCAGCACGCCACAATGCTTTCAAGGCTTCCTGAAGTTCATATAGAATAACATAATCTAGTCAATGATATAGCACCAAACACTTAATAAAAAGGGGGAGGGCGAAGCGGAATGGTAAACAACGTAAGAGCTGACAATTATGCACTTCTATTGAAGATTCAACATGAAAAAATTAAATTGAAAAATCAAATGGTGTAGTCGTGATAGCAAGTTGTTCCTCAGCAGCTAAGATTTATTAGTAAGCCCTAGTAGTGATAACCCCTATCAGACTCAGATTACAGATAACGAAATAACTGATGAATCGTCATCAAATTTAAACATAGCTCAATTAAACCAAATTAAACCAGAGGATAAAAGTGGATAAAAAGTGAGAAAAAAAAAACTGATTTAGCACCAGCATGAAGAATATACTTGATGATCAGGGCGATTCTCATCAAATGGAACTTGTAATCGTGCTTGAAGCCTCAAAAGTCTCTGTTCCTGTTTAGAAATTGAAAATTATATTGGAAGTCCGTCAAACGGATAACAGTGAAGAAAATCATTTCAGGAACTTTAAAAATCAACCAAAGCTAGAAGTGCACGTTTAAGTCTTCAGTAATTCCAAGAAAGTTCCTAAATACTAAGTCTGGTATCATCTATCAGAAATATTGTATATGACGACATCAAGATGATAATTAAGACTGAAAAAATACCAACTTGCATAAACCACATGAATGCCCAGAATCAACACGGTTTACTATTCAGACACTATGTCAGTTTCTCATATAGTTAAGTAGTCTAAGTAGATGGGAAGTAAGAGATGCAAGCTTGCATTCATTGACAAACTCAACATCAGAAGCAAATGTTAGCAAACACTGGAAACAAAAACCACTACTCGCTTCAACTATATACCTGAAGAGGACTCAAAGAGTAGTCACCATGCTTCTCATTTCGTTTGTTGCTTGAGCGGGTAAACAGTCCTGTCCATGATCGTGGTCCAACCATAGCATTAACTGCAACCATTAAACACTTGTTAGTGAAATATGAGAGTTTGTGTACAGAGTGGTATAGGAACATAAATGCACATTTTATTACAAATTTTTGGTAGTTTAACAAGAACATGGTCAGTGTAGCATTGGTACCAGTACACACAAGACCTATTATGTTTTAAGAGATTTTCTTCAAGCTCAAAATGCATACAATATAACAGATGAAAGATGTCCAGGAACTAAAGGCGTCCTATGAGACACACTGTTAGTGAGATTTTCTTCCTCATTTCCCAGTAAATTTTGTCGACATAATTAGTGAGAGAAAAAAAATCCATGAGACACACTGTTCCTCTGCTAACTTAAAACTGCCAATCCAGGAATCAATCCAAATTCCAAATAGAGCCACCAGTATTCACTCCACCATGAAGATATTGCTATATCTAACAATCACATTTCCCATGACCTTTAAGTTCATTGTAAAATACCAAACTTATGGTAATGACGTACAAGGTCTCCTCAAGAGACCTCAATATGAAACAATGAAGGTTCAACCCAACTATCTATGTTATTTCAAGACAAAGGAGGAAGTGACAAAGTGTTATGCTATGCAGAAGTGTCAGTCAGTTACCAAGAAATAAATTTCTTTAACCAATATCATCTTGTTTCTGTTAAGTAGTACTAGTAGAAATTGGATGAGCAGTTCATCACGTATGACAATGAAAAGTACGAATTAAAGAAATATGGAAATTCCGTTACATAATAAAAAGAAAATTAAGAGTATTCTATTGAAAACTTGAGAGAGAGAGAGAGAGAGAGAGAGAGAGAGAGAGAGAGAGAGAAGAGAGAGAGAGAGAGAGGGTGTGGAACCAAAGAAGGATTGAATTGGAGAAAGAAAAAAATCAACTCTACTCACTAAAACATTGAGCTAACTGCGATTTGACATGAGTTGAATCATGTGGCCATTCCAACTCCCCATCGCGTTTCTTATGTCTACGATAAATTTCATCCTCATCAACCTACATTTGATATTCAAAAAGGCATTTCAGTACTTATAAATCGTTGCATAACACAATATAGCATAGCAAAGGTTTTGAATTCATGGATAGATCTCATTCACTCAAGTGTCGTAACATGAAACGTTTAGAAGCTACAGAGCATGTAGAGCACACAAACAAAAAAGAATTACTTTAACTTGTTAAGAAATGTGGCAAACGCAACACAAAATAAAAACTTTTGGTTGATGTACACACTTGATAAAGAAAAAAAAAGCAGCAGACAGACAAACTATGGATTCTGATTAACAACAAGGCTGTCATGAGTCATTAGAAGGCTTGCATAGCAAAAGATCATCAATTAGAAAATTGAATCAGAGGATGATAATTTCACTTCAGAATATGAAAATACAGACTATTAACCATTGAGCAATCCTAAGGGGCTGTAAATCACCACCAGCATTGATCTACATTAATCTTCCATACACATACAGAACAACAAAGAGATGGGATGGATAGTTTACTCTGTGATGGGAAGAGCAAGAAGGAAAGCATTGCCTATGCTTCCTTAATCTCATGAGGGGGGGCAAAATCCAGAGACGGAGAGAGGGAGAGAGAATCTTTCACCCTTTTTAACCGAAAGCAAAAAGGCAAAAAACAAAAAGGAATTTGAAGAAATATGGGTGGCAAATGATTGCACCCAACTCATGCTCTTCAGTCTTCTCCTATAATTCAACCTCACGATTATTGAACTTTTCTTTGTCTACCCAATTTACTTTAAATAAAGGCCGAGAAAGTCAAGGAATGGCATATTGGTATAAATACAGGGGTGCCCAGAAGCTATGAAGATGGGAACTTTCTAAAGGGAAAAGATTAATGGCACAATTAAAGGGCTTTTTTTGCATAATTTATGATGGAAAAGATACGCAATATATAGAAAGATTGAAACTTTGATGGAAAGGTGAGGTGGGTACCTCTGCACGCATAGCATTGACATACAAGACAAATATAACATTGCAACATACAAAGCTATAGAGAGAGAGAGAGAGAGAAGAGAGAGAGAGAGAGAGAGAGAGAGACATAGGGACATAGACAAAAATACCTGCTATGGCATCTGAGGAGACATGTTGGCGGTGGTGGTGTTGTTGGTGATGATGGTGTCACGACGGGGCCCACTTGAAGAAAGTGGTGGTGGGAGCAGGGCTGATACAGAGAGAAGAGGAAGCAGGATGGCATTATCTCTTTTTTTTTTTTACAATGAAAAACTTTGCATCCAAAAATGGAGTCTATAGGGGTTGTTTTGTCTCAATCCGTCAATGGCACTGAAACCAGTCAATTTCCTGCAAACCAGCCTAGATACTAGCTATCAGTTTGGTTGCTTCTTTTTTAACCTTGGTGGTCTGTTCCTTGTGGCCACGCACGTGCGAAAACATTGTTATTCCAATTGGCTTACTGCTAGTATGACTCGTTTAACAAATCATTTTTGGAATCCTTTTTGGATCTATTTCGCAAATTTTACATATGGTACAACGTACAAACAATGTGTTTCTAATGAGAAAATCTTAAAAAAATTATAATCATGATTTGTAAATGTTTGTGGATCACATCACCTCATTGCGAGGTTTAACAAATACACATGATCATTTTGAAGGTTGTTATTTGTTACTTGAGGTCGTCACTCGAGTCATAATGTGTCAACAATATAGAATTTTTAGTGTTTGAAATGTGCGTGACTTAAGTAACTTTGTAATTTGTTACATAAAAACTGAAGAAACTGAAGAAACTAAAGGCGCTTTTTTCAAACAAATTTGAAACCACTAAACATCAAAAGGAAATTCCAGGTCCTGGTAATTTCATAACATTAACCATCATCAGTAACAAACTCTCTGATTACAAACAGGAGCAATCTTTCCCTAGCTAAGAAACTGGAGGGTCCAAAAAGAAGACTGGGGACACTATGTTAGACTAAAATTGACATAAAAATTAGTTGACATTTGAATCATATGAGCATGAACTAAGGAACAGGATAAGACTTGTTATGGCACATGCACTTGTAAGCCATGGGACACGTCTCAGCCTCTGCGATTGATGCGCAGAGAAAGCTCACCATCACAAGCCTACATGGTGAGCAAGATCCACAAGCATGGGAACAATCTGGCAAGCTCGACCCTGCCACTTGGAGTGTATCTGGCCCCCTAATTCTCTTATAACTAATTGGCCTTCTTTCTTCCACTGCACCCTCTCTAATTGTGCTCTTTGGTATTGACACTGAAGACTTCAGATGGCGCCCATGACCTGCATCATAATTAATCAACAGAAAAGGAAAATTAGAGAAATGTTTAACGATAATTACAATTTAATCACAACCAACAATTTTGATAGAGAGTATTTATACGTGAGTGAGGCCGAGCTATATGCCTAGCAGACATGGAATTTGGAAATAAAAGGAGAGCAACCATAATTGCAGCTACCCAAAATGAACCCTTCATGGATTTTTCTTGAATTTTTTTCTTTCTCTTTTGTTTAGTGACTGAACTTATGCAAAAGCTAGAGAAGGTCTTGAGTGATTGAGAAAATGGTGGAAAGAAAAGGTTGAAGCAGATGAATATTTATAGAAGGCAGGACCAAGAAGAAAGTATTGAAGCAAATCACAGGAGTAAGTGGTATGACAAGAGAAGGTCACATGAAAGACACAAGATTGCATGCTCACAGTCACAGATAGTCACAGGACTCAAGCTTTGCTTTTGTTGGGTTCCATGGAAGAAGGGTGATATGGCTAGCCTCAAGAATTTACTGAATTAAAATGGTGCTTCTTTTACGTGAACTACTCTGACTCAGACCTTGGCTCACATACATTATACATACCCATTAATGCAAGTTACATTAATTAATGTATTCTACAGAAAATTAAAAATAAAAGTTAAAAAAATTGAAGGCTCAAGGTATAATAAATTTGGTAACTGAGGGTCTGTTGTGACTGCCATTAATAACATGCGCTAGAATCTAGATAGCTGCTATGTATTTGGTGAACTTAAGAAGCTAGCTAGGATCGATGGTCCTTCATGGACCCTCTCAAATGTGAAGCCGCTTTGTTTGATGTTTACTGGCAAGTGCCAATATGTATCTATAGCCATAAAAATTCAATTGGAACATGCATTGACCTGTACAAGTCTTGCCAAACCTTATAGGAGAATCAACCTAAAAGCCTAAAAGGCCGACTGCAGCAGCTTGACCCTATTAAATTATGTGTGTGGATATGCATATACAGCTTTTGGTATTTGGTGGCGCTTTTGCTCAAGTATAGTTGATAAAGTGCTACATGGGAAGTAAGGGACTTGTAACTCAAATTGTTAATAGCATTTATTTTTGTATTCAAGGTCTTAAGTTCGATTCCCCCCTTTCCCAATATCGCTTGTATTAAAATAAATAAAATAAAATAAAGATTTAAAAATAAAGTGATACATTTGAGAATTGAGAAGATATAACATTCATTACGCTTCTTTTTCTTTTAATTCCCTTTTATTAACATTATTTAAACATAGAAACACACCTAAAATTAATCCCAAAGTCAACTTCTTGGGTGTGTTTATAAATGGGTTTTGAGTGTGTGAAATGATGGGTTTTGGGTGTGTTTATATGTTTAAATAGTGCTTGAGTTTTTTTTATAATTTCAACACCCATTTTGAATGTTTTAGTGAAACTTTCTATTTTTAATTCCCTTCTTTTTCTTTTACTAAGACTTTTTAAAGCAGTCCTCGTGAAAAAGGGCTAAGGATTTTTAAAATCAATTGCAATATTATCACTAACGCTTGAACATACTCACTCTGAGTCAAATTTAGCCAATTGTATCGACATTGAACACGAAAATATCATATATATTACCGATCTACAAATTCTTTATGACAGGGATCGTTTATTATATTGCTTTTCCTTGGGGCTTCCAAATTCAAAATAAAAAACAAGGACAACACAAAGGTACATATATATTGGCTCTTCTAGATAAAGACTAAAATATTTTGCTTGGAAATCATCGAATTCTAACATATGCTGACTACTTAAATTAAAAAATCCAACTACTTCTTGGTCAAAGGTCAATAGTGGGAACTACCTAACCTGATTACCAGGTAATCGAGTTCACCCAAAAACAAAATTACTCTAGGTCTTTTCTCTAGTCTTCTTTCCATGTTAGCATTGAAGGTTTGGTTGGACCTCCAAAAAAACCACCATTTTATGCATACGAATATGTGTCAAGTGTTGAGAAGAGTGATGCGGAGGATATACCTTGAATTAAAGTGGTGAACAAAAATATTCTCCCAAAAAACTTCAATTGTGATTTGTGACTATTTGACATGCCATGGTGCCACTTGTCATTTAACAAGTCGGTTGGAGATGCTCTTATAGTTAATTGGTTAACCTCCTTTTACTAAGGCTTTACATTTTCCACCTTGTGAAAAATCCAAAATTATTATCGAAACCCCCATTCCAACTAAAACTTAGGTATAATCTCCTAACTATGAAGAGCCAACAACATTCCCTAAGAATCTTAGATGGAGGATCACAAACAGTGGGTTTGCGCCACGTGTAATTATGTGGTAGTAGTAGAAATAAATATTAATGAATCTTCCTGGTAGTTGTTGAGCAATATTTGACTTGCTCTTCAAACATTACAATTGGCTTGCTAGAGGGTGGTGGCGCCAGCCAAGAAAGGAAAAAAAAGGAAAAGAATGAAATAACAGTCAACGGCCACTTCAAAAGTCTCATTCAAACAACTAAGAAAACGTGTAGAACCAAAAATAAATTTCTCTGCTTGATATTTGTATATAAGTTAGCAACTGAACTACCACAACAACCCAAAACTCTTCTCCAGCTTTATTTATAAATCTCATCATCAGTGTGTGCTCAAATTATAAGCATAGCCATGAACGGTCTAGTCCGCGGCGCCACCGCCAGTTTGAGCCGGCGGTTCGACGTTTATGAGCCGCTGGATCGAGTGATGAGAAGTGCAAGCAGGCGTGATGTTCGGCGGAGGAGATCAATGTCGTTTAAGCGTAAGAAAGTGGCACATGTTCCATTGAGAAATAATGAGGACAGAGCCAAGCAAAAGCGGCAGATATTTCTCAACTCCTACAAGTTTGAGTCACCCAAAAAATCTCAACGCTCAAGGTGTATGAAGCTCAACAAGGTGGCTCGTAAGGTTAAGACAGTTGTGGCGAAGCTAGTGTCGTCGTTCTTCCGAATTGGAGGTTTCCGATCTTGTAATTGTCATTTGGCCATCCATGCCTCCTCCCCAACGCCTCGTAGGAATTGATACTATATAAGCTACAAAAGTAGACTTTGATTGCATAGGTAAATACTCTTTACAACTAAAGTTATAACTTTGAAGAATCATCGGATTCCTTATAAAAAGTGTTTTTTGAGCTATTAATGAAGTGTTAATTATAAATAGTAAGTTAGGAATTCATCGAAATTCGTTATTTATGGATAATAAGGTGATCAATTTATTACAAATTTATAAAAAAAACCCAAAATGGGTGTTGAAATTATAAAAAAACCCAAGTACTATTTAAACTTAGAAACACACCCAAAAAGTGTATTAAAATAGTATTTGTTGGCTGTACTTTTTGGGGGTTTTGAATGTGTGTAATAGTACTTTTTGGGTGTGTTTCTAAGTTTAAATAGTACTTGGGTTTTTTTATAATTTCAACACCCATTTTGGGTTTTTTTATAAAAGCCCCTTTGATTTATATGTAATTCTCTATTAATTTGGATTCATTACAGCGAAGGCAGTAAATTTGTTCTCTATTAATTTGGATTCATTACAGCGAAGGCAGTAAATTTAGTGGTACTTTGAGCCTAAAATAGAAAACTGAGGAAACTAAAGATATAATTGTTTGAACCCAAAAAAATCGGTTTGACGCACAATTACAATACAAGGCACTGTCAATGTTTGACGATATCTACACACCACACAAAATATAACAAAGTCCTTAACCAATAGAAATCACCATATATCCCAACAAAAAATCCCACCACCCCTTCCTCGGCACATTTACGTTCGCCTCCAACTTCATAATCCAGCTGATAATCATTAGATTGAAGAAGAAGAAGAAGAAAGATCAAGTGCCCCTCTTTCTTCTTCGATCTTCTTATACTTATAACATAAGTACAAAATATGCATATGGATTAAGTAATTGAAGGGTTAAGTACGTGCGTACTCAATTCAATTGAAATCGCTACCTTAAGGAGTCATACCATTAAATATTATCATATACTATGCACTCTGGCCCTAATCACCCTCCACCGCCCCCATACGTGATGCTTCAAGATCAGGGTGCCCCCGGCCACTATCCAGGACCCCATGGTCGCAATCCTCCCCGGTTCAATGGCCAATACCGCCCCAACGGGCGCCGCAAAAATACTTGCTTGAGGTGCTATTGTTGTTTCTATTGTTGCTTTTTCATAACCCTAGTGGTGATCATCGCAGCTGTGGTCATCAGCTTCATCGTAATTAACCCACACGTGCCCGAGTACAAAATTAATGACTTCTCTGTCAAGGCATTCAATCTCACCCCTGATTTCAACCTCAACGCGCATTTTGTGATCACGGTAAAAGCTGAGAACCCTAACAAGCAAATCTCCATCATATATGGGAAGGGCAGCAGTGTAACCCTCTTGTATTCGGGGAAGAAGCTTTGCTCTGGGAAGGTACCAGATTTTACCCAACCCACAAAGAACACGACCATGATTAATGTAGACCTCAAAGGAGACTTGAAAGGGAGTGACTTTGGAGGCTCCTTGGGAGAGTCACTCATGGAGAAAATGAAGAGTGATAAAATCCCTTTGACTGTTGCGGTCAGGGTACCTGTAAATGCAGCGATGGGAAACATGCACGTGTTGAAAGATCCAATGGGGATTTATGTCAACTGCTCCATGGTCGTCAATAATTTGTCCCAACCAGATAAGAAAGTAGGGATTTCAGACACAAAATATGACGTTGATTTTTCATATAAGTTCAAGGATTGATGAAAACCCCAATGTTATATACGAGGTGGGAAGTTGAGCATTATGTTAGCTATATTCTAGCTAGCTAGCTGCTTAATTTCTGCAGAGGGAATTTCAATTGCAGGGTTAATTAATGTGTTCTTACACAAACAAATTTCTTCATTTTTTTTCCTTCCAAATGTAACGCACAAAATTATTGTATCTGTTACTTTAGCAATTTTTTTTCGAGCACGAAATTATAAATGGTACAGTACAGATGTGACTTTGTTTGCACATTATTTGGTGTATTATTACTTTTGTACAAGAATCGTTATTCGATCAATAGTTGCATCCCAACTACGGAAATTTTATGTTCTTCAGTTTAAGATGTTGAGAAACCTTCAAACTCCATCGTGGAGGTTAAAGCTGCCATCAATTACTTCCAAACAAAGGACATGGATGATGAGCTCGTCAAATTCCATTAATACGTGGAACAGAATTTGACATTCTTCTTCAGTTTTAAGATAAGAACACGTTAATTGTTCCTTGGCTCTCTCTACTTGTGATATAAAATTCTCTCAAAATATCTTGCAGATTTGTAATGCAGGTACGAAGAAGCTTGAATCATTAGGGAAGTAGAACTTCCTTTAGGGCCCGGTCCTTGACAGGATTACTTCTACAAGGTCTTAAGTTGGGCTTCCAAAAATAAACCCATTAAAAATTTTACAAACAGATCAAGGAGGTAGTGGGTGTGCCGCTTCTTTTTTGTTTTTGTTTTTTTTTTCCTTCTTTCTTTTCCAATTTTAATTTTACAATACATATGTTTTCTTTTTTCAGGATTATATTTACAATTCTGCCAAAAAAGCCACTAGTCACAAAGGGCTCCTCCACTAACGATCACACTGGATGAAAGAAACTCTTACATAGAAACAAATCATATGCTTTCTAAGTTGAAACAAATCCTATATCATTCTATTGTAAAGTAATTCAGTGAATTGTTCTTTTTTGCTTCTAATTAAGATAGAAACCTGGCGACAAAAAAGAAAGAGTCTACAGGGGAATTTCTTGTTACCTTTTCTTTATTTGCTTCTTTCTTGGCATATCTCTCCATTTTCTTTAATTAAAGAATTTATTTTAATTGAACTTTTTCTTGATCCTTTGGTTGCCCACACCACAGGTCATAACTCTTCTTGATAACACACACCTACTATATTCTCTAGTGAGAGTGACAGATTTCGTTCCCATGGGTCACAAGAATGGCAATATGGCATTGAAAGAAGATAATTAAGGCCCAATTAACCTGCTTAAACACTTTCTAAAGTAAGTTTACATTCAATAATATGGATGGAGAAAATTAACATTCCCGAGCTGAAATAAGAAATATTGGACTCTGTCACTGTGCAGCGTGCACTAGAGAGTAATTATTAGGACAAAAGAAACATTATCAAAGAAAGTTGTGAGAGTCAGCAAGTCACCTTTTTTTTTTCCTTTTGCTTTTCTTCTTATAATTGACCTGCATCATTGGAGCTTTACCTTTATCCACAAGGCTGCCTCCCCAACTCATCCCCCCTGCAGCTTGCATGCTCTGTGGCATCAGTTGGTCACCAGCCCAAATATACCTAAACTAGTTTATGAGAGAGAGAGAGAGAGAGAGAGAGAGAGAGAGAGAGAGAGAGAGGGTGGGTTTGATTACCTATTCCTTTTGAGTCTTTGACTGAAAAAACTACCAATCACGCAGCCATTTTGCATTTGTTTGGTGAAGCATCTTGTGTGCTACATTTTTCTTTTGGTTTCTTTTTTCACTTTTATCCGACAAGGCTGAGAATGAGCAGGTGAGGATGCAGTGTCAATGCGTGTGTGTTAAGGTTCTGTACAAATAAAATGATGTTCATCTTAGGCAAATTACAAGGGTGGTCACTTCTAGTGATCCAAAAGAGACCCCTAATTTAACTCAACCATTATCTTTCAACTTTAACAAAACTAACCTTTAAAAAGTAAAAAAGAAAAAAGCAAAAATGGAATAAATGAAATTCCATTACACTATTCATGGATATTATGGATTTTTCTGATATCAAAGTTTTCATAACCCATTTCTGCAATTCATCTTTTCATAACTGACCCTTTTGCCACTGAAATCTTCTAATTTTACCACTTCTAAGTCAATGAGAAAGAAATTTCTATTTTTATTTCTCATTTTGTCCCTTCGAGACTTCGAGTCTTCAATTATGTCATCATTATCCTTTTTTCTCCCCTGGATTGTCTCTTCAATGATCAAAATGATTATCCTTTTTTGGGTCTGAACACACACAATTACCAAGATCACAAAGAAACGGAGCTTTGCAAGAATTTCCAGCCCCATGTACTCTGCTCTTATAATGTGGCTTCCATAGTGGCCTCACAAGTGTCCCAAAACGACTTTCTAGTGGTAGTGGGAGCAGATTTTCCAGGAGACGGACAATGAAAGAATTGTCTCGTGCCTCTCTTTCTCTCCCCCACTCTTTCTCTCTCTCTCTCCTCTATTTCAACCTTTTCAAACCCACTCCTCCTAAATAGGCAACACCAACAACACCCTCTAAAGTGAACCCAACTGTCGTGTTGGTTACTAGTTCTGCTGCCTGCTTGTTTCAGTCTTTCACCTTTATCCTCTGTCTTTCATCAACTCTCACAAACTAAAAAAGGTCTCTCTTTCTCTCTGTTCCATTGCTCAAGCTTTAGCTGCAAATTAAGCTGGTGTTCCTCGCACCATTCTCTTCTTTTTACCTTTGAAACGGATAAAACAGAGACAACCCAACATGTTCGACATCTTGTTCGGGTGGCGAAAGGCTTCAAAATGGTACTCAGATATGAAAGTTCAGAAATTTTTTTTTTTTGTTGGATTGTTTTTATTGGGAACCAATTGTGGTTGCTTGTTATGAACCAAGAAGTTGTCTTGTTCTGCATGTGCATGGTCTTATTGTTGCAGCAAGAGGCTGATCAAACAGGTCCAGTGCCGGCTCAAGTTGCTGAAGAACAAGAGGCAGACAATTGTGAGGCAATTGCGCGAAGACGTGGCGGAGCTGATCAAACATGGCCACGAAGACAAAGCCTTCAACAGGGTAAAACCCCGTGACGGGATTCATTCATTACCCTTTTGTCAAATCAAGATCCCCATGACATCTCCTCTGTTTTCTTCTTTTTTCAATTACTCGTGAATTCTGTTCTGGGGTTAGTTCAAATTTTGCTGATATGGAATCTGGGTTTCCCCCACGCACGTTTTGGTGATAAAGTTTAGAGGTTAAAAGTGTTACCAGGAAATAAATGGATGATGCCAAGTACTTATCTGTAATTTTTAGGATTGTTTTGATCTGTTTTTTTCTCATTAATTTCTCTAGTTTTTGTTTTTGTGCTTTTCATACTAAACCCATTATTTAATTTCGGTCTCAGTTTTTGTGTTTAATCTTTACTTCATTTTTGTTTTGTTCAGGTTGGGCAGATAATCAAAGATGAATGCGTATTGGCAGCGTATGAATTGTTGGACAATTTCTGTGAATTCATCCTCATCCATCTTCCTTACATCCGCAGACACAAGTATGCCTCGAATTTCCAACCACTTTGCTTCCCCATCTAATGATCTGATTTTTTTCTTTCCTAGTCTTTTTTGTTTTCCCTTACTGTGATTTTAAATGATAGTATTCTTCTGTAATTTGCTGGTTCCAGGGACTGTCCAAATGACATAAACGAAGCAGTTTCGAGTATTATATATGCTTCTGCAAGATGTGGGGATCTCCCTGAGCTTAGGGTGATCAGGAAGCTCTTTGGTGAACGATATGGGCAGAAATTTGCAGTGACTGCTCTTGAATTATTCCCTGGGAATCTTGTGAACCATCAGGTTGTCAAGTTGTTACAATTTGCAGACTATTTAAGCGATGTTTCTGCTTATTTCATAAGGGCTCTTTGAGTGATGAATGAATAGGAGAACTAACAAAATCTGAAATCACAGGTGATTGAGAAACTCTCCCTAAAGTCAGTGACAGATGATATGAAGCAAAGATTGGTCAATGAAATAGCCAGGAATTACTGCATCAAACCAGAGGTTTTAGCAATTGAGTACTATTCTGAATGGCAACAAAAGGTAAGTGCATACTTATATCAACATAGTTAGACAAGTTTACTGAACTTAAACTCAAGTCCTTTGTTTTGTGAACCTTAGGTGGAAGAAATTAGCGAACATAGAGTACTTGATACAGATGTTCAGACATATCATGAAATAACTGAAAGATCTGAATTGCAAATTGTAAATGTGGAGGAGATAGAACGAGAAGTCGTAGATGTTGATTCTAATGTATCTAGTACTTCT
Source organism: Prunus salicina (assembly GCA_020226455.1). Lineage (NCBI taxonomy): Eukaryota > Viridiplantae > Streptophyta > Magnoliopsida > Rosales > Rosaceae > Prunus > Prunus salicina. Next base: position 24,684,816 of record CM035344.1, read on the forward strand.
GCTAGTTCTTCATTAGCTATGCAAGTTGGCCCAACTATATCAGAGTCTTTAATGCATGATAAGCCACAGATTGAAGAGAATTGTGCTGAAGTTGATTCTCCGAGTATGTCTACTGTGGGCACTGAAGAAAGTCAGAGCAGTACTGTTGGCAGCACAACAAGAGATGGAGATATAGTGATTTACATGGATGACATAGAAGAAGTTCAATCATTTACAGCAAGAAGAGATGGAGACTCCCAGGACCAAAGAATTTTCAAGTTCAAAGCTATCGAACCCAAGAGGGAGAATCTTGAAAGCAGTTGTGATCTTAGTTATGTGGATTGTTATGAAACATGGAGTGAGAGTTCAGAGTCAAAAAGCTCCAGGAGAAGTTGGAAGGGAAGTGGGAAAAGGCCGCGGAAGAGATCAGTGTGTCAGGAAAACCAATGCTTGAAGGATAATGAATGTTTAAGTTACTATGGCAGAAAGCAGCAGAAGAAAACTCTGGTGGGGGAAATTGAAAGTTCATATTCTGCACCGAAGAGTCTGAAGCAACCTTGTCACATGAAAATGGAGCTAACATTTTGTCATGCGAGTGTGGATGTGATGGAAAGAGACTAAGCTGTGGGTGCAGCCTTGAACATCCATGTTACTTTTGCACTGGCAATGGCAACAATGTTGATTGTGATGTTCTGCCATGGAAGCAAAAGAGAGGAATTACAACTAGGGTGGGAGTTTCAACTCATGGCCGTGAAGTACAATTGAACAAGGGAATGGAATGGCCTGATGTGCCCCAGGAACCAATGAGGAGGAGAAGCTGTGGCAATGAAGCTATGGTGTACAATGTTTTCACATATCCAGATCACCACCAACCAAATACGCAAAACAAAGCGCTCAGAGAAACCGTGGAGGAATTGGAATCAAGTATTCAACGTAGGCGTGCCTCGTATAGTTCCACCTCTCCAAATGTGGTTAGTTCTTGGAGCACAAGAAAAGAAATGGTGCCTCCTTATATCAGAGCTGTGACTATGCCACCGGAAAGAGCAAAGGACAATCACAAAGATGACTTCCAACGATCCTTTTCAGATGCCTTCCAATATCCTACTCATGTTCACCCCAAATTGCCTGACTATGATGATATAGCAGCTAAATTCATGGCACTCAAGAAAGAGAGACTGCAAAGTAAGCCTCATTGCAGCAACCGGCGACTTTAGCTTAGCTTAGCGCAAAGGCAAGTCTGCACTGTGTAGGTGTATGAAAAGGATCACTACAGCTTTGTATTCTTTCAATTCAGTTTCACATTTCTATTCTTGAGGATCTCTAGTTAATTTTCTTTCTTTTGGCCACTGCCCCTAGAACAGTTTGTTCTTATATAATGATATTTGGTAGGATTAATAACTTTAGCTTAGCTGGGCTAATCTGCTAGAAATTCTTACTTTCAGTGGGCCTAACCTAGTCCAAAGACCTTTTCTTGTACACAAAAACCATATCGCTTTAGCTACAAGCCCCTTACAGGACAAAAAATTTCAAAGTACACAACATAAATATCTACATGGATTTGTTGCAACCTCCTCATATTTATATTTATTGTGTAGAGTGGACCAGGTTTCACATTTAATTCCAATAAGCATTCCTCTCAGTTTTCACATCAATTTCATGTGTGTAGCCACTATGTTCCAATGAACAAGAACAGCCCCACACAAAACATGTCGCATTCTAGACTCCAAGACATGTTTTAAACTATAAAACAAACCGAACCAACACTTGGGTGAATTTAATAATCAAATCCTTATCCATGGATAATTATGAGAACAAACAGTAACTGGAATTCGATACGACGTCGCATTTGGACCTGTTTGCATGCGCAAGGCGATGCGTCCAATGCGCAAGGAAACGACACGGCCTTCCTACTGGGCCTAGCTAATGTCTGCAAAACCGTCCTTTTTCGGTTGAAACCGAAACGTGTCTGTTGGATAGAATCGAAACGTCTGTTTTGAAGAGAAGTAAAATGAGATGAGAAATATGAGAATTTTGTCCCTCCGTTGATTTACCGGGTTCCTGTATGTGCAAATTTCAACCACATTTGTACATCTCATCTCGCTCCACAAAGGGGTAAAAGAGTAATAAAAAAACAAAACTTAAAAGCTAAGAACGACTCGAGTAAATTAAAAACAAAAAACCAAGAGTCTTGATCTCTTCAATGCCAACAAAAGAGCTGATCTGAGCCGTCAAAACTGAACCGTTTTGGTTTCACCGCTCAAGCCACTAAATCAAGCCCCAACTCCATTTTACACCCGCCGTCGTCGGCTGAGGACCTACCGCCTAACCCATAAGCATCGATCCTCCTCTTCTTCACCGGCACCACGTGGTGCGCACGTGACTGCGGTTCCAGCCCCAGCGTTAGCTCCAGAGCCAACTCTCCTTCCTGAACCGGCTCGCTCCGCTTGCGAGCCGACTCCGGCTCCGGTCGAAATAACAGCTCAGCCTCAGCCGTTTCGGACGAAACCATGCTCTCCGTTTCCTTGCTTTCGCCGTCCACGTTGGCAGCCGCCTCGGACTGGTGACTCAGCGACGACTCGTGACTCGTCGACCGGTTGAACTCGTCCGCACAGCACCCCGTGCAGCTCGGTTTGGCCGAGTCGTCGGCTCCGGAGCCCGACCCAGACCCGACCGTGCTGGGCTTGGGCTTGACGACGGACCTCTTGAACCGGTACCGAGTCTTAGCCTGCTTCGGCTCGTTCGACGCGGCCGAGTTCTCGTCCTTGGACACGTGACGAATGTCGTAGGCCTTGAGAGGTGGGCCATGTCCATCAGCGGCAGCTTCAGATGTAATCGACGTGATCGGCTGGCCCTTCAGCACGGCTTCTACGGCGGCTTGGCAGAGCTGCCAGCTTCCGGACCACAGCAACCCGACCGACCCGTAAATGGGGTTCACAATCCGCCCGCATGCCTCGTATAGCAATGATCGAAAGATGGCTGTAACAGCAAAAAGAAAAAAATCGTTAGCTCCAGTTTCGGTTTGTTTCTCGAGAAAAGAGGAGAGAAAATGCACAAAAGAAAAATACTGACCAGGACGGAGGTGTTCGGGGCCGGCGTTGATGAGGTTCATGAGGCCGGCGCGGCCGTAGAACTTGGCGAGGAAAACGGTGGCGTTTGCTTGGGACTCGGGGCTCTTAATCCACTGCAAGCAAGGCCTGATGCTGCAATTCTCGCTGCAGCCTTTGCGGAGTATTCGGCATCCATTACAACTCATCCGCATTTTCGCTTCTTCTACTTGTTGTTCTAAACACAAAAGACTGATCTTGAAAGAGCAGAGAGAGAATAAAGATAGGATTTTTGTTGTTGGGTTTTTGGTTTGAGAGAGAAATGGTTTTGGGATTTTGGATTGGGAGAGAAAGGTGAGGTATTTAAGTGGGGGATGGGAGAGAATAGGAAGCGCTGCTGGGTTTAACCAGGTGGTCTGCCCACTGGGGAGACGCAGTTGTTTTTATTTTATTTTTCTACAGAGGGAAGGACACTGGTTTCCACATTCAAGGAGGGTTGGCCTTCTCTCTCTCCTCCTATCCTCCTATCTATCTATCTCTCTTGAACTTGAACAACAATTTACTCTATTTTATTCCATTTTCATTATTTTAATCAAACTCCCAATTTCCTCCACAATTCTCGGTCTCAGCGCGTGACGCCAACTCCCAATTAATGGGACTCCTTAGATGTTCTCATTGGGGTGGGGGAGCACAGCCCTCGTTGGGATGAGTGTCCTTGGTGAGAAACAACTTTGGTTCTCTTGTTATTTTTACCATTAAGGTGGGACAAAGGGCTGAGGGTAAAAAGGTCATTTGAGAGGATGAAGGCCAAAAAAGATGGACAGGTGGTGGGGAAGAGGCATGCAAATGGGTACAAAAATAGAGGAAAGAAGAGAGCGGCGCGTGGCAGGCACGGTGAGGTGTCAGAGTGCGGTCGAATCGCCACATATGAGTGGAGTGGGGCCCACGGAAGTCGATTTGATGTTTTTTCGGATTAAAATTAAAAAAGTAAAAAATGAAGGAGTAGAAAAAGGCTGGAAAAGAGCTCCTGGTTTTCGGGAGGTCGTACTGGTTTCGGGAAATAAAAACCGGGTGAAGTAGAAAACAGCGTACCGGTTTCCGGTTTTGGTACGGGACTGTGGGCGCGCTACGTGACCCATTCGCCAACGGTTTTGGAGGGTCTTCTACGTTCTCACTCACACAACACTCATTTTCTATCTCTATTTTTCGTTTTCTTTTATAAATTACAAAATTCATGCTTATCCTATAAGACAGGAGGCTCAACTTGGATTAGTTTACGCCACACCTGCATCCAAACACCACTCCCCACGTAACTCCATTTCTTTTTTTCTTTTTTTTTTCTTTTTTTTTTTAAGGAGGTGAAAAATGGAAAAGCTACACCAACCTTTTCACACGTTGGTTTTTTGTTTGTTTTTTGTTTTGGGTATATCCGATACTAAGAAATGGACAGCTTTCAATTCAATCAATATCGAATTCATGTTTTGGATTGAATCAAATTTGGATCTATGAGATTATTACGTCATGTCTGAAACATTAATTTCCCTATTGATAGAAGATTAGAGAGAAGATTGCTAACGTTCCTCATAATGTAATCCAATTTCTCGCATATATTGGTTTGTGAGTAATTAAATTAGATAAACCACATTAGAGCATGCATTGGCTAAATATTAATAATCATATCTACTCCAAATAAGTTAGTTCCAAGAGAAAAAAAATATCGAGGTGGTTTTGCAATAGTACAAGTTCGAATTCTAATATTTGTGTAATGCGTGTAAATTTAGTATATATTCCTCTCCATTTATATTTTATCCCTCCTAGTTCCTTACCAAATGTATGCAATAAGTGGGCGGCTAGAAAGACTTGGAAACAAATGAATTCCAGCTTCCTACCACATGCGACAATTAATTAATTAATTAATTAAAGGGCATAATGTTGATCAGCAGAATATTTGAATTTTTAATTGGAGAAAGAAAGGGCTTTGTGAATCTTCTGGAAAACCGAGGACAGACAAGTGGTTGAAGAGAAAGGTGGTAGCTCAGTTTCATGCATGAGGCGAGGCTCCAAAGTCGTGGGTCATGAACACTTCATTATATCACGGGGGCAAAACGACACCGTTGCACCTATCTAGGAGCTCACTCAGCTCCCCGTTTTTAGGAGGCACCAAATACCATTACCACCTTTCACAAAATCTGTGTCCTGTGCAGCTGGGTTGTGCCTACTCTCATTCATTTCGTTGAAAACAATGGGGAAAGGATGAGGTTGGTGGCTACGACGTACCCTCCTAAATTGGAAAATAATCTTCGTCGCATTAAAAAAATGTTTTGCACTTTAAACCAAACCATTAATTCATTAAGACGCATGTTATGATTATTAATTGAGTTTCTTTTTCTTTTTCCCCATTTTTAGTCGATCGATGGAAGAAGTTTTAGCGTTATTTCTCTCCACAAACTGCTTGATTAATTAAGGTTTAAAGAATATTAGTAGTCCATTTTTTCCGCCTTATAATAGTCATGACAATGAATTTGACCCTTTGTACTAAAATTCAAATCTCCTTTTCTGTAAATTAAATTAATGTAGAGTAATTTATAACTTATATATATAAGATAAATAAGATATTAAGTGGCAGCACTAGCCATTTAAAGGGGAACAGCTTGCGCATGTCATGTTTGATTAGGCACAACTTGCATTATCATATATATCTTTCCCAAATAAATAAATAAAACAAGTTGTAATATCATATATTAATTCACATTAGTTAGTTCAAGGTTCATGTGAATTCGTACACAAGATTTGGAGCGTCTCGTTTTCTTTTAATGATGGTTTGCTTAGTAAATAATTAACAATATTCCTTCTAATGATGGACGCACAACCACGTTGATTAATTAAGTTTTCATGTACGATTGTAAATAGGAACAATTAATGGAACACTTGTATTAGTTTAATTTAAGTTGGCTTTCTTGCAAAGGATGAAATCCACTAATATAGTAATTTAGAATACATATTTTTTTTTAAAAAAAAATCATGAGTTCGAATCCTAGCATTTTCAATTTGATCCGGTATGAGTCCTATTCATATTTATTTACGACCTGAATTATTGTATTCAACTCCCTTTGAAGTTTGAACCCAAATGTGAATCAAGCTTTTATACAGTACACGTAGCGTGAAAGACGATGTTCATGCAAGTTGCAAGAATTTCATAACCTGAGGTTTTGTACTATCTCACGTGATAAATCAATTTCTCTGAACATGTTATTGCAAATTAAGTGGCGCTAATTACAGCCATATTTTATGTAATTTGCAGTGCGCTACAAGATGGAGAATGTGTAAGGTGAAGGTTAAAAAAGAGGGCACGTGGTTGCTTGTGTTTTCCATGGGAAGGCGGAAAGTTAATTCTTCTTCTAATTAACTATATAATTAATTTAATTGCCTGACGCTGAGAAGTTGGAAGACAAAGACCTGAGTGCATTCTTTAAATATGAATAAGTTTGGCATCTAATCTTTTGATCCAACTTGGTGGGTTCAGATGAACACTAACAAGAATTACAACAACCAAACAAGGTCTTGAAGTGATGTGACTTTTGTCATACGATGTTGTTTTTGTTTATTATTTATTTCCCATCAGATTAAAATCGTATCCAAGTATTTAAAAATTCGATATTATCCTGATAGGCACAGGCACAGGCACAGGCACAGACACGGGCACGGGCACCAAACCAAAAGGGTCTTTTTCTTCCTTGTTCTGATTCTGAAGCAGACCGTGATATACGTGTAGGGCAAGCAGAAGGGACGGTGAAAATGTGCCCTCCATGCACAGGTCAGGAACAGAGATGAGATGTGAGGAGAGAGCGCGTGGCAGAGGGAGGGAGGGAGGGAGGGATCAATTGGCTGCCTGTCCAATCAGCCATGTGGGATGGTCGTCGGATTGAAAATGAAAAAGAACATGCCTATTTCCAAATTTCCCATATTTGGTGTCACAATTGAGCTCCTGGTTTTTGGGAAGCTTCTTCTCTCTTTGTTTTCAATCCAATGGTCAAAATTGTCAAGATGCTCAATACCACTCACTCTCCCCATTCCCCTAGTTTTTCTTTTTTGTTTTATTAGACAAGATTCCATCAAGGGACTTGAGTCTGTGGGCGCCTCATGTTCAACAGTAATACGTAGATGTAGTAGTTGTGGCTCTACCTATAAACAATCTCATTCTTAATTTCTATATTCTTTTCCTCCTAAGTTATATTCTCATTAATTGCCTTTGGCCTTGATCTAGTATTCAATCTTGAATAATGATTTGGGTGTTTCTTGTGAGAGATGTTAAGATGAGAGTTGAATCATTATGATAACCGTGTGCGTGAGTTTCCGTTCTTCCCTTTTTTAACTTCGGCAAACATTTATTGATTTTTGAAGTAATAATTATTCTTAAGTAAAAAGTCCACATTAACTATTAACAGCAAAGGATAACCATGGGCCATGGCCCAAAAGAAGATAAGAGATAACTCAGCCAAAAGAAAAAAAGACTAAGGACAAGAAATGTATATTACTATTTTACCCCTCATACAGTAATACTCTGGTCCATACGGAAAAGCAAACGGAACACACGAGAAGGTACAGGAAAAAGCCGTGGGTGCTGAAACACAAGGACGCGTGTAGGACGGAGAGGAAAAGATGGAAAATGTGGCATCCATGCAAATGCAAATGGGCTTCAAAAACACACATGAACACCACGAGAACAGCGCGTGACGACCACGTCAATTTGATTCAGAATGTCAGACTCCACCTCGCGTTACGTGGAAAAACGTCACCTGATTTTATTTTTATTTTTCTCTCCGCTCCGTCACAATTTTAACTCCTAAATTTTAGGAGGTTGTTTTATGCAATACCGCTCTTGGTTGGGGTGGGGGAGGATCTATCATCTATGGGCGCTTTCTCATCAAACCCAGGACCCAGCCGCTACTACTTTTGTTCTTCTCATTTTATTTATTTATTTATTGCATATGGCGTGCCATAAAAATCCAAGCACACAATATTTTGGTTATCATTGAATACAAAATTCAGCGTTACATTAGAAAAATGTGTTGACTGTGTTGATTAATACTCTACTAAGGTTCAATGTATTGACTCATCTCTGGTTCTTACATGCATCTGTGTTTCCAGCTGCTTTTTCTTTTTCTCTTTTTCACATCTTCATTTTGTTGGCTCATTATGTCTCTTTCCTCCTAATTAGGTGTATTTGTTTTTATCAGTAAAATTCACTCGTCTCGTTGAATTTTTAATGTTCTTAATATGTTTGTATGTAAGATAAATTTAGTCTACTCTATCTTTCCCTAACCATAGACCACTTGCATACATGGTAACAACTCTACCATTGAGCTAAAACTCCACTGGCAATTGTGCCTTTCTCGATCATGTTTTTTTTTTTCCTTCCTCTTATGGGCATGTTAACTGGAAAATAATTTTGTTATTTTTTCTTATTTGATTAGTGTCATTGTTCTTGTTTTAAGTCCGAAAGGGGGTCGATTTGAGTTGAAGAATTCATGGTTTAGTGTTTATATTTGAAAGATAATTTTAGAAATCCAATACCGCATGATTTTAGACACAAATATAGGGCCAAAGCATATGATTTAAGTTTTGGAGTGTCGGATTTAAAAGGATTGTATCATCCATCATGATTGGGTTTTTATTTCTCAATATGAAGGAATTTCATGACCCAAAAACTATAGCAAAATTGATTATATGGTCTAGCAAAAGAAATGATTGAATGTTTCTATTAATTCAAAGTTTCTAAGGCTCGGCCCAGAAAGGTTTGTTTGCCTTGGTGATTGCCTTTTGGGCTTTTTCTTTCTTTCTCTTTTTCGCCAGATAGGGCCCTTAAAATATCTCATAGATTGTTTCATACAATTCACTAGAGAAAGACCAAGAAATCTATAGTGAGGGCCTTATATATGACCATTAGGTGATGTCTATCTCTTAATTGTTGGATCAAATTGGTTATGATTAAAATTAAATTGGTTAGTCTGATCCAATAATTAAGAGATAGGATCTCACATAATGGCCATATATAAGGCCCTCACTATAGAATGACTCAAAGAACGACAATATATATTTATAAGGCTGGGCTAGAAAACCACTATCTTTGGTCATCCATCCTTCGTAAAAAAAACATAATTTCCTATTTTAACTAAAAATTAAAACTATTCTCTTGCAATTTTTCTTTGGATCAACTACGTAAAACTGCCAAGCTGTATAGGGTCATTACAGTTTCATGACTTTTAAAGACCCTACTACAATCAGATACCCAAACTTGTGAAAGTTTTACAAATTCACCCTTACATTGCCTACTCGTGCTCATTCCATATGGCTACTCGTGCTAAAACCATTGTTCGTAAACCTAATCCTAAATATGCTCATCATGCGTTGGTTTTATCTTCTACTGATGATACTGTTGAGCCTACATCTTTTTCACAGGCTAATAAGCATAAGGAGTGGCATCTTTCCATGGCAGATGAGTTTAATGCTCTTATTCGTTCCGGGACTTGGACTTTAGTCCCTCGTATTCCCGCTATGAATATGTTGCCGAACAAGTGGGTTTTTCGTGTCAAGCAGAATTCTGATGGCACTCTTCAGCGCTACCAGGCTTGCTTGGTGATTGATGACTTTCATCAGTAGCCAGGCCTTGACTATGATGAAACATTTAGTCTTGTTGCTAATCATTCCACTATTCGCCTTAACTTGACTATTTTTGTGCAATTTAGTTGACCAGTTTGTCAGTTGGATGTTCAGAATGCCTTTTTACATAGTTATCTTGATGATGAGGTTTATATGCGCCAACCCATTGGCTATGTTGATCCCATAAATCTTGATCATGTAAGTCATTTACGTTGCTCTCTTTATGGTCTTAAGAAGGCCCCTCGCGCTTGTTTCCATTGTTTCTCTTCTCAATTGCTTCAGTTGGATTTTCTTGCCTCTAAGTCCGACTCGTCTCTCTTTGTCTACATTCAAGTCTTCGTTTGCATTTATTTGTTGATTTATGTGGATGATATTCTTATCACTGGCTCTGATCATTCTCGCATCGCCACACTTATCTCTGATTTGGGGGGTCAGTTCTCCATGAAGGATCTTGGCCCCCCCAATTATTTATTAGGCATGGAGATTGTTTGTACTCCTTCTAGTCTTTCTCTTACTCAGACCAAGTATGTTGTCAATCTTCTTAAGCATGTTAACATGCATGAAGCCAAACCTGTGCCTACCTCAGCTGTTAGTGGACGTCATCTTAGCCTCTCTGATGGGGGTCATCTTCCTGATCCCACCGAGTATCGTAGTACAGTTGGGGCTCTTCAGTACTTAACTCTTACTCATCCAGACATTGCCTTTGCTATTCATCCAGACAATTAGTTAGCTAGAAGAGATATATAAGTCTAATTGTAAACTCTATAAATGTGCGAATGAGAAAATCAGTGTGAGAACTTTACTCTCTCTTGTTCTGTTTCGCTTACTCTCTCTCTCTCTCTCTCTCTCTCTCTCGATACTTCTAGTTTGAGAAGCTTGATCAAGTTCATCCATGGCTTCCTTGAAGAAAGCTTTCATGGTATCAGAGCGGGTTGCCCACGTGTGAAAGACCAACGGCCACACGTGCTCCACGTCACCCAATATGTGTTGTCCACATGCTAGGCTTGAAAATTCGCCACATGTGCAGGGGCGTGTGAGAATGTGAAAGTAAAAAGTCTCACATTGGAAAGTTGAGAAACCTAGCAAGGCTTATAAGGAGTTGGGCTACTCCCCCCATTGCCAATTGGTTTTGGGGTGGAACCTCAACTTCCTTCAACACACTGTTAAATCGTATTGATTGCAATGTTAACCTATATATAGGTATCAAATGGATATATGAATTGAAACTGGTTCATGTCCGAACCTATGAATTTCTAGAGTGCATGTGTAAAGAGATAAAAAAAGAAACACCTTCACCATGTGCAAGTTGCATTATTGCATGAAGCAATCTTCCGAGCTGTACAACGAGGGCATGTTGAGTTTATCGATCTTTTACGCAAAGCACATCCAGATATCCTACGGATCACTGATGGAAGAGGAAGGAACATATTCCAGTATGCCATCGGATCTCGTCAAGAAAAAGTCTACAACCTCATATACACGCTTGACAAAAATGAAAGAAATGCTACTATAAATTCTACAGATAAGTTTAACAACGGTATTCTACATGCAGCAGGGAATTTGCACAGTCAAATGATGTGCCCTAATTACCGCAATATTCGGAGTGGAATTCCACCCAAGATATTGATTGCCCCAAATTTTCAACCACCCAAATACATGAATTGCTGATTAAATTTGGACTTGCATGAGGTCCCCCCCAATATCATTTTGGATGTGTTAGAATAGTTGAATGGAAACAAATTTTGTCCTTTTTTTCCATAATTTGGTCCAAGTCTTTTTTGATTGCCAAGTCTTTTGCCAGTATTTTTCTAATTGGTGATTTGTAGCTTCTTTTTGGTCTTCGTTGATTTGTTATCTATAAATCAGAAGTGAGTTTGCCTATATCTATGTGCACATAGTGGGAATTCACAAGCTAGCTTCTAGCTGCAGCCTCTTTATTTTGGAAGACTGCCCCAACTCAATCTGTGAGTGTGTTTGTTTAATTTTCTTTTTCTTGTTTGTTCTAACATTTATGCTCTCGATTGACATAATATCACCATGGGTCAATTGGCAGATTGAACATGGCAGCTACAACTGTCACTAGTACAATCCCTAATCCCCCAGTTCTTAACCAGTATAACTATCAAGATTGGAGTTTCCGGATTAAACTCTACTTGTTAGCTGAAGATCTTTGGGAGGTTGTGGAAGCCACCACTGAACCTCCTAAACCAGAAGATGGTGAAGCTGAGTTTAAGGCTTGGAGGAAGAAAGATGCCAAGGCTTTAATTCTAATCCAGAATTATTGCGGGTCTGCTAATTACTCTTTAATCAGTAGCACAAAGACCGCCAAAGCTGCCTGGGATACTTTGGCCGAAAAGCTAAACCCAGCTCAAGGTATGTAGTCAAAACAAGCATGCATGTTTTACACCTAAATGACTCTGACAGAATGGTGGGCACATCACGAAGCGCGGCATCTGTATATATGTATGGTTCGATCTAGGTTACTGTATTTTCATTTTTTATTTTTATGATGGTACAGCTGCAGTAGTAAACATTATTTGACTGTGCAAAAGGCTGAGTAAAACTATATTGCAATTTTCTCCCTTCACAATAGGTAGAATATTCATATTGTGGGTGCTTTACGCATTTGTAATTGAATTTTGAAGTGTTTACTTGTATGTGTATGATTGCTAACAAATTTTTTCATTAAGTGTAGGACATATGTGGCTTAAATTTCTCGCAAATATATAAAATGGGTTTAAAAAAAATAAAAAATAAAATGGTCCCTGAATTTATGCTCGAGTTCCATTTTGATCCTCTAACTAAATTTTTCAATCCATTGGTCCTCCAACTCTCTCTTTTGTGTTAAATTAGTCCCTCCATCAAAATTGTGGTCAAATTAAGGGGTAAACTTATCAATTTGTGCTCTAATCTCCTCTAAAACAACCATTCCATCTTTGTAACGAACATTTCCCTCCATAAGACATTTCTCTTATGGGATAGAGTTTCAATTTGGGGGAGAGAGTAATGGCTTATGGAGGGAAATGTTTGTTACAAAGTTAGGTTGGTAAATTTAGGAGATTAGTCCCCAAACTGATGGTTTTACCCCTCAATTTGATGGCAAATTTGATAAAACTTGATTGGTGGGACCAATTTGACACTAAATAGGAAGGACCAATTAATGGTGTGAAAAATTTAGTTGACTAAAATAGAACTCATGCTTAAGTTTAGAGACCATTTCGACCAAAACCCATTATAAAATTATGGTTGTATTTCCTTCATCAATTTATACCTCGATGGGCCAAAATGGAAATAAAAGCATTATGGACCTTAATTAAAAACTCAATGGACTCGAACGAATATAGAAAAAGCAAAGGGAGATTCACTATTATACTCAATATAGAAGCCTAAATTATATATAAAAAAACCCTATATGAAATGGACCTTAGAAACACACCCAAAGTCCATTTACAACATAACAAAAAAGCTTTTAACTTCTTTTAAATTGCAAAACTGCCATTGATTTCTTGAAACAAACCTAACCCAAAAACCTCATAAAAAAACCCAAAACACTCAATAGGGTATCAAAGTAATTTAATAATCAAATTTAAATTCAATAGGGCTAGTTGTCATTTTTTGGGTTTGTTTATAAAAATTAAATAGTATAGGGTTTATTTATAATTTTAGTGCTAAGAATGGGTATATGACTAAATATCTCAAAAGACAAATGGACCAAATCCATTACCACCTTAAAAGGTTTAGAGATGGGACCTAGATGCCAATTGAGTGTCTATAGAATTACTCATTTTGACTTAATTAATTGATATTTTCTTATCATGTGTGCGATGCAGAGGAGTTGTTTCCCTTGGTGCCACGGGAAGACTTGAATATGAATCCGACGTCGAATGACGGTATGTGATCTCTCGTAAACACTTCTTTTTTTTCTTGTTCTGTTTCCCTTCAATATCTAATCTTTAACTTATCCACCGACTGACAAGAATTTTCAAGAATTTTGTTTGAGTGAGTTGGACGCTGACATTCTTAGCAAATAGTAATTTATTAAAACAATAAAAACTTGGCAGGAAATGAGAGTAACACCAGCGACTTCATTCTTAATGTGGCAAAGGGTGATTGGGATTTAGCGAAGGAGTATCTTAGTCGAAATCCCGAAGCAATCAGAGAAAGATATTTAATACCACGTATGACAGCTCTTCACTTGGCAGTTGCGCTTGAACATGTAAATATGGCGAAAGCGTTAGTGGAGTTGATGACGGGGGAAGACTTGGAAATACAGGACGTTGATGGTTTAACAGCTATGGCCTACGCTGCGATTAAAGGAATCACACAATTAGCTAAGTGCATGATTGAAAAAAACAAGAAACTGCTTATCCTTCCATCTCCTCCAGACAACAAAATTCCACTTCTCCTGGCTTATTCTATCGGCAATTGGGAATTGGCCCGCTACCTCTATTCTGTTACTCCACTCGATGCTCTGTTGCAAGACAACGGCTGCGGTGGCGCTGAGATTGTTTCGGAGAGTTTTAGGGCCAAAATTTTCGGTATGTGTTTCCAATTTAACCTTTTTCCATATAATAAGATTCATTCATTTTTCTTGTCACTCCTCCTCTACCCTACTGTAGATATTGCATTGGATTTAATTCGGCGTTGCCCAAACTTAGCCGTTGCTAAAAACTACTCTGGGTTGACCCCTTTACAAGTGTGTGCCAGTACGCGTTCTGGATTTTTAAGTGGAATGCATCTCAAATTTTGGCAACAATGGATCTATGACTGTTAGTACTACATTCTCTCTACTCTTTATTTAAAGTTATGTCCCATATTTTTTTTTGGACTTCATATAATAATTTATTTTTTTGGTCTAATTAAAATACGAAAGTAAAAACAGAAAATTAAAATCAACACCTCCTCTGAACTTTTCCCAATATCAGCAACCCACACTTTCCACCCAAGTCACCAAATTGATTTTCCCACCCAACCCCAGCAACACATCCCCCTCGGTTTTGATCTCCCTGGCAAGCACCAAGCCCAATCGATCTCTATCTCTCTATCTCCTCCCTGATCAATAACTCATGCACTATAGCAGCCAAACCACCGCCTGAGCCAACTTACCCAGGGCACTTACCCCCACACCAGACTCTTTCCGACGGACACAGAACCAGCACCCACGAACTCTCCAAGAATGCTACCAGTTCGTTATGGCTGGTATCCACCTTTTGGATCAGAGCCCGCAGCTGGTGATGGCTTGGGCTTCTGCCCTAGTGATTGCAGCAAAAAGCCCAGCTGAAACACAACCCAAAGCCTAGTAATTATCAAGTTTGAATTTTCATTTTCTCTCCGGTGATAAAGAAATGATTCCACCTTCTATTTGAAAAAAAATAAATGCTGTTAACTATTGAACTAAAAATTAATTACTTCAATTTTATTATGAAATGCTAAGAAGACCAAATTATTGTACCATGATGTGTGGCACGTCTCTAATAAAAATGAAACCTCTCCTTGTATTGGTACATCATATTTCTATTCAAGAGATAGTATACAATATAGTAAAATAATATGTTTTCTTAACATCACATATTTATTATTATTGTGTATTAAAGAGGTATGGTAAAAATAATGTGTTCTTATACCATCACTCATTCATTATTGTTGTATATGCACATGAACTTCCATGTTCACGACACAAAAATCACTATATAGGGGAAAGCTCTTACATCAAAAGGAAACATTTAACGTATTGATTAGGCATTTGTTCTTGTGTTGATAACTTGATAGGGAAACACGTACGACCTGGTTCAGCGGTTTATGATATTCGCATAAATGTTGAAAACGTTGAAGATGACCCAATTAGTGAAAGGGGTGGCTTAGGTATGATATATCCGAAAAGTGGCATTATGATTTTTGCTAGTAAATATTGAAATGAATGGGATTGTGAGACATATTACATGATTGTTTGTGTAACAAAAATTTCTCCTTAAAATGGCTCCATAGAGTAGGTCTTGACATATACTGAACTTTTGGTTGGTTTGGTTCTGCACACAACTTTTAAGGGTCTTTTTTTATTTTATTTTAAAATTTCTATATTGAATAAGGCCAGTTTTGATTGTTTTGAAGACCAACAATGAGGTTAAAACTTAACATTGTGATCAAATATCACATGGTTTATTTATTAAAATAAACCTATACTAAGCATTTAATATATGTGGGTTAGTTTAGTTGACTAGGCAATGTACATGCCTCCTTATACCTAAGTTTGTGTTTCTCTCCAAAGGTTATATTAGTTTAAAATAGCATATTGTCAACAAAAAATTAAACTGATGAATACCTATTTATCATCACAACATATCAGACACATCAATAGGAACATAGCAATGCTAGGCATACCACATTTGCATACCACTTTGTGTACCACTTCAATAATAAGGGTGGAGTCCTGTTTGTGCCTAATAAATCACGGTCATAAACTGACCGAATGGACTTCCTCTCGGCCCTAGCACTTGCTCATGAACTAAAACGGCCACGTTTCGTTAGGCAGTTTGTCTTCCTGAAAACAAAAGAAAAGCTGCAAAGGCAGAATCTTCTCGGCCTCGCGACAGCGGTTTTATAGGCCGAAGCCGAAGGCCGTAAGAGACACGGCCGAAGATACTGTGGTTAAATCACCACGTGGTCTCAGGGTCCCACCCCCATTTAATGAAGTAATGCCTCTGACTATTGCAGCAAACCCACTAGTTGCAAGAAGCATTTAATGCACGAGGGCAGAAGGGAGGTGACTGAAGTCAGGATTTGGTAATCAGAGTGGTTAGGCGCAAACATTCTCACAAAAATTCTTACAACTTGAAGTCATATCACCAACCACCAGACCAGGGCATTAAATGCGTTCCCACGGCCAGGGGTACAGAATCCACGATCAGGGCGGTGGCTGAGATTTACCGGGATTTATGGGGGTCACACCACTATGCTTCACCATGCTTCGCGATCCCAAATGCCGATTTGACTACCCACTTGCCCCGATCAGACTCCACCATGCAGATCTTTTCAGCCTCGATTGTCCTTCCAGGACTCCCCCTATAAATATTAAGCTCAAGACTACATTAAAAGGGTCCAACACCAAACCAAAAGCCTCCCACGGAGCAAATTATCTTTTCCTGTAATGCACTTTCAATACCTTTATATGCTTTCCTAGGAGTAGTGGTAGATTGTAAGGAAAATCCATTCATCAATATATCATACGACCCTTGATTTTCAAGGCGCCAGAGCATCATCCCTGTTATCGCCTCATTCACCCCATATATCATACGATCGTCGCTCTCCGAGCAACGCACTGGAGCACCGCCTAAAACCCGCCACCAACACCACTACTAAACGGCCTTGTAGCTCAAGCCGTGAACCTGACGGCCGAGATCAGTTCCTCTCTCGGCCACAATCGTTTGATTAGAAGTCGAACTCAAAACAGGCGCATCACTTAACCATATTCTACACAAACCTCATCACCATCTCGACGCACGGTAGACCGTGCTGGCACGCCCGCGCACAACCGCACCGCATCCAAAAGAAGGACGTCACATGTTAAACGCACATCCCCTCGGCCCGGAGCACTAGGGCGAGAGATTTGCGTAGCCAACAAGTCCACCAATACAATGAGGCCCACTAATAGATGTGGTATACAAAGTAGTATATAAACGTGATATGACTAGCATTTTTTATAAGAACAAAAGAGAGGGAATTATAAAGGTGTAGGATAACATGTTTTGATGTGGCCCACTAATTGCTCCTCATATATGTGTAAAATTTAATATTATCAGCACATAGAGTTTTTCTTGGGGAGATTCACTATTATACTTAATATAGGGGCCCAAATTATTTTAAAAAATCTATATGAAATGGACTTTAACACACCCAAAGTCCATTTACAACATAACAAAAAGACTTTTAATTTCTTATAAATTACAAAACTGCCATCGATTTTTTAAAACAAGCCCAACCTCAAAACCTCATAAAAAAAACCCAAAACACTCAATAGGGCATCAAAGTAATTTAGTAATCAAAATTAAATTAAATAGGATCAACTGTCATTTTTTGGGTTTTTGTTGTTGTTTGTTTATAGAAATTAAATGACGTAGGGTTTATCTATATCATTAGTGCTAAGAATGGATATATGACTAAATATCTCTTTTTCTTTTTCAGAATGAAAATAAATGAAACTAGAGCGTTTAAATGCATAACTATTTGAGGAACATCCTTTATAAAAACCATTTGTATAGTCAGATCAAGCAACAAATCGCGATACACTAATTGAAACATGTTTTAAGTACTCACCCACCCAACATGTTTACATATCCAAGTACTAAGAGGATCCACAATTATGCTCCTTATTTTTTAGTTAAAATTTAGCTAAAGACACTAGAAAGCTATTTTAGGAGCTCCTTATAAAATTTCATTTCCAACCATCCTCTCTAGTTTAGGGAATCATAAATGAGTTATTTCTTTTTTAAATTTAACTTAAATGCTCTCTCTTCATATCAAATAATAATAAAAAAAAAGTTAGCATTAAATAAATACTTAAAATAGCATTAAAGTAAAACATCATTTAATTATAGGGAGCCACTAGGAGTCCTTTCTCTCTCCTCAGATTTAGAAGCTCTTAGAGGTCTCCCTATTTTAGGAGTTGAATAGGGAGCATGGTTGGAAGTGGGTTTTCTCACTTCCTCCCTAAAATTTATCTAATGAGGTAGTTTAGGGAGTCCATTATGGATGCTCTAACATGCTACTGCGGAATATAATACTGGCCTATGAGACTAAGAACATACAACATAGTGTTTGGCCTTGTTCACCATGACCATATTAAAACAATTGACTATCCTAGCGTAGGAACTTTGAGGCATGTGCTTCCCCAATTTGCATTTATGTGGTCATATTTGTCAAAGAGTTCCTTTTTATTGAGCGATTTCTCAAATAATTTTATTTAAGAGACATCCTTTAGAGTCCCCTACGAATTTTTTTCAACGATCCAAACCATCTATTTTTTAAGTCTATATTCATAGATCATCCTTGCAAAAAATTAGACAAATTGGAAACCGTTTCGACATCTAATTGTGTCATACAAAATCAATGAATACGGTGCTTCAAGAAAGTACTAAAATTTCAATAACTCAATTGAGTGGTCACATGATATCGGATTCAAGTGATTTTTTTATAGAGATGATCTTTGAATGAATATCTACAAAATATACTGTTTGGATTAGTGAAATACAATACAGAGTGGGCCCTACAAGAGTCTCTCTCAAATAAGCTTATTTCAACTGAAGCTCATTGTATATGTATAATAGTCCCCTTCCATTGAGAGATCCCTATCAATTTTTTTTCAATGATCGAAAATATTTGTTTTTTAAGTCTACATGCATAGATCATCCTTGCACAAAATTAGACAAATCAGAAACCGTTTCGATATCCAATTGTGTCCTACAAAATCAATGAACACAATGCTTCAAGAAAGTACTGAAATTTCAATATTTCAATTGAGTGGTCAAATGATATCGGATTCAAGTGATTTTTTGTAGAAATGATATTTGAATAAGTATCTACATAAAAGACATTTCGGATTAGAGAAATACAATACGAAATGGGCCCTATAAGGGTGTTCCTCAAATAAGCTTATTTGAGGCATCCCTCAACTAAAGTTTCCTATATATATATATATATATATATTTGGAAGCATGTACACGGTACCGTCATTTCACTATTATGAATTCATTCTAACTTGGTGGGTTTACTGTCGTGACCAAGTGGCATTACCGACTTCTATATGTTGAATTTAGATTTTAAAATCAATGATTGTACATATATTAAAATTTGAATGAATTCATAACATTAAAATGACATATTCTTTGATGCAAACATATTTCGATTTGCAATAGGTATGGGTATATTGCGAAGACTTGTTCCAAATCCCCGTAAACCTTTTGGTACGTAATGTTAAATATCCACACTTTGTTAATCTTTTCCTTCGATTTTCAGTCGTATAATTATTCATTCTCTTAAATCTTATTTTGGTCTATTCTTTTGAGACTTGGTAATTAATATTGTTTTATTTATGCCATCCTAGGAATTAATCACATATATAAGATGAAATGGGCTCACGAAAGAACATCTGAAATTCTACATTCCATGTGCAAAGTGGTTAAGGGTAAAAGTCTTAAACAACTGCAAGCAAGTGGCGTGCAAGCAGCAATATTCGAAGCCATTAAACAAGGGCATGTTGAGTTCGTTCGTGAAATAATTGAAGCAAATCCAGTACTGATTAATCTCACTGGTGAAAATGGGAAGACCATATTTCAGTTTGCCATTGAATGTCGTCGAGAAAAAGTCTATATCTTTTTCTATAAATGTTCCAGAATAGCGCCTGATTTGTTAGTGACAATAGATCAGCTTAGAAATACGTTGCTACATGCAGCAGCGAGTCTATCCCCAGTTGCACAGCTTAATCATATCCAAGGTGCCGCGTTGCAAATGCAGAGAGAATTACAATGGTTCAAGGTCAGAATTTCTCTACACATTTCGAGGATTATAAAATATTCTTTTCCTTTTTTTCAGACGAAAAGCATATATTCGACCGATTAGAAAATCAGTAATTGCTTCAACGAAATGCAGGAGATTGAAAAACTTGTACCTCCCAAGATTCTTGAGGTTGTAAATGTTACAGATGGCATAACAGCACGTGATTTATTTACTAAGAACCACAAAGAGTTGGCGAAAGAAGGAGAAAGATCAATGAAGGAGATAGCAACTTCTTGTACGGTTGTAGGTGCTCTTACCATTACCATCATGTTTACTGCAGCATTCACACTTCCAGGTGGAAACAACGGAAATACAGGCATGCCCTTGTTCTTAGATAAAAAGTTGTTTATGGTGTTTATAGTTTCTGATGCCCTATCACTCTTTTCTTCCACGACTTCTGTAATGACATTCTTGGGAGTCCTCACCTCACGCTATGCCGAAGCTGATTTCCTTAAATCATTGCCAACGAAAATGATTATAGGCCTTTTCACCCTCTTTTTCTCCATAGCCACCATGATGATTGCGTTTGTTTCTACCCTTTTTATTATGTTGGGTGAAAAGTCATGGATCGTGATTCCAATCACTTTACTTGCTAGTGCTCCAATCGTCTCCTTTGCATGGATGCAATTTCCCCTGCTTGTTGACATCTTCATTTCTACTTATGGAGCAGGAATATTTGCCAAAAAAGGCAAACCTTTGGTATTACAAGATATTGCCAGATTTCTCTTGACATGAATCCATCTGTCTGATTCATAAGGGAAGAACTTGTATCAATATCTCAATTTCAATTCGAACATGGATTATTCACATTTGGATTTTTATGTCATTTTTGCTGATATTTGTTTCTATCAATTTTATGCAAAGAAATAAATGATGTACGTGTTCCGGTTTCCATAATAAAACCCAACTTGAATGTTCGTATCTTCTTTGATTTTTAATTTAATATTATTATTTTTTACAGCTTGTTTGTATCTTCTTTCGGCCTGAACTTCAATTTTTGTTTATGCGATGCCCAAACTTTGATACAGGTTTTAGTTTCCTTCGTTTCAAGTTCTACTATATTATTTCGTGCCCCTTTTATTGTTATTAATTCTGCCTAATTAATGGAACCCAGCCATCCTTTTTTTTTTTTTACCTTACACACCCACATACAATTTTAGTGAAATTAAAATGTTTTCTCTATAACGGTCCCTTCTTCCTAAATTACCCTCACTAATCTAAACTCATCACACATCACATAACATGGATTCATAATGAGAGCCTTGCACAATCTTGTAAACTGAGTACTGAAATGGTGGAGCCAAGATATATATTGCGTCAGTCAATTCTTATTAACAAGGAAACTGGACGGCAGATTGAATGAAGAACTTCGAAAACAGAAAGGACCATTATAACTTAATAAAATTAATTAGATGTGTATTGAACTGTTTGATTACTTCAAATATAAAGACTTTAGTAGGCTGTCGGTATCCTAAGAGCATCTGTAATGAGTCCTCTAAACCACCTCCTTAGACAAATTTTAGGATGGAATTGGAAAAATACAACTTCAACCATGCTCTCTATCAACCTCCTAGGAGCTCCTAAATCTGAGGAGAGAGAAAGGACTCCTAGTGGCTCTGTATAATTTAATGATGCTTTGTTTTATGCATATTTTAAATTTTAATTGATGTAGAACAAATGGCAGATTTTATCGCGGTTGAGCTAGAAAAAGGACATAGCGGGAATTTGCAGATTTGCCGTCCGAACTCCGATTAGGATGCAAAATATCATTTCGGAAAGGGAACGACGCCACGAGTCAAACTCACAGCTTTGCTGTGACATATGATGGATTTTGGCATCCTGAGGTCGTTTGGCCTTCCAAAACCGCATTCAAAGTTTAGTAGTTCATTTTCGGAATAAATTCTATTTTTTTCAGTTTTAATGTAATAACTTCCCTAGCAGCTCAAGGGTTGAAAGATGTGTATTTAGACAGATTTGGTGAACGTTTTTCATCATCTCAGATTTTAATAAAAATTATCCCAAGAGAATTCCTCTTAATTTCTGGTGGAATCCAGATTTCTTGTTACTCAAGGTTTTCGCTTGAAGCCTTTGGTGCTTGTGCTGCGTCATTAATTAATGCTAACTATTTTTTAATAGAGATGGACCAATTATATTGAATTAAAAAATATTTATAGTATTTATAACTCCCTAAACTAGGTATGATTGGAGTTCAAATTTTATAGAGAGTTCTTAAAAATAGCTTTTATGTGTTTTTAGCTAAATTTTAACTACAAAATAAGGAGCATGATTGTGGATGCGCTAAGTGAAGCAAGATTCGGCTCATATTAATAATTCAAAACTATTGATAACTAATGTTCACCTAAAAGCCCTAATAGCACAATTTCAAGACCGAATATGATTAGCATTATACCTCAAATGTAAAGTTACGATGGAGCCTAGAGATAAGCTCTAACTTACTAAGAAGAAGATGCTTTGCTAAACTACATCATCAATCTCCTTCATCCTTTATGAGTAAATGTTAGCCTACACCTCAGACCACCTGATTAGCTCTTTTGCCCATGTGCTGTTAGTTGTATATTGTGAGCTGGCATGTTAGTTACGATTACTAGTTAGTTGGTAGTCTGTTAAGTTAATCAGCTGGTTAGTGTTAATTAAGTTACTGATCTACATGTATGTATATATAAGCTGGTACTGTTTCTTTGAGACAATAATGAGAAATATTCCTTCAATATCAAATCTCTCTCTCGAACTCTCTCTTCTACCTTCTGTGATTGCTAAGCTTGATTGAGCTCTTTAATGGAGTCCTAGAGGAAAGCTTTCAGTAAATACTAGGTATGTTTGACCAATATAAGCGTATAAAGTTGAGTTACGAAGAAGTTGGTAAACATTATCTAGAATGTATCTAGGATAAGTGTGTGAGTACTTCTTGTAATCATCGTTCTATAGTGTATTTGTGTTCTATAGTGTTTTATTTATGCCATCCTAGGAATTAATCACATATATAAGATGAAATGGTCCCACAAAAGAACATCTGAAATTCTACAATCCATGTGCAAAGTGGTAAAGGGTAAAAGTCTTAAACAACTGCAAGGAAGTGTCGTGCAAGCAGCAATCTTCGAAGCCATTAAACAAGGGAATGTAAACTTTGTTCGTAAGATATTTGTAGCAAATCCAGTACTGCTTGATCTCACTGGTGAAAATGGGAAGACCATGCTTCAGTTTGCCATTGAATGTCGTCAAGAAGAAGTCTATATCTTTTTCTATAAACTTACCGGAATAGCGCCTGATATGTTAGTGACACTGACAATAGATCAGTTTAGCAATACGTTGCTACATGCAGCAGCGAGTTTATCCCCAAATGCACAGCTTAATCATATAAAAGGCGCCACGTTGCAAATGCAGAGAGAATTACAATGGTTCAAGGTCAGAATTTCTCTACACATTTCTAGGATTAGAAAATATTCTTTTCCTTTTTTTTGGTTGAAAAGCATATATTCGAGGATTAGAAAATCAGTAATTGCTTCAACGAAATGCAGGAGATTGAAAACATTGTACCTCCCAAGATTCTTGAGGTCGTAAATGTTACAGATGGCATGACGGCACGTGATTTATTTATTGAGAACCACAAAGAGTTGGCGAAAGAAGGAGAAAGATCAATGAAAGAGACAGCAACTTCTTGTACGGTTGTAGGTGCGCTTATCATTACCATCATGTTTATTGCAGCATTCACAGTTCCAGGTGGAAACAACGGAAATACAGGCTTGCCCTTGTTCTTAGATAAAAAGTTGTTTAAGGTGTTTATAGTTTCTGATGCCCTATCACTCTTTTCTTCCACGACTTCTGTAATGACATTTTTGGGAGTCCTCACCTCACGCTATGCCGAAGCTGATTTCCTTGAATCATTGCCAAAGAAAATGATTATAGGCCTTTTTACCCTCTTTTTCTCCGTAGCCACCATGATGATTGCGTTTGTTTCTACCCTTTGTATTATGTTGGGTGAAAAGTCATGGATCGTGATTCCAATCACTTTACTTTCTAGTGCTCCAATCGTCTCCTTTGCATTGATGCAATTTCGCCTTCTTGTTAAGATCTTCATGTCTACTTATGGAGCAGGAATATTTGCCAAAAAAGGCAAACGTTGGACGTATCAGAACGTCTTTGAAATGAATCCATCTGTCTGATTCATAAAGGAAGAGCTTGTATCAATATCTCAATTTCAATTCAAACATGGATTATTCAGATTTGGATTTTTATGTCATTTTTGCCGATATTTGTTTCTATCAATTTTATGCAAAGACATATATGATGTATGTGTTCCGGTTTCCATAATAAAACCCAACTTGAATGTTTGTATCTTTTTCATCTTTTTTATTTTTATATATAGCTTGTTTGTATCTTCTTTGGGCCTGAACTTCAATTTTTATGCGATGCCCAGACTTTGATACAGGGTTTCCTTCGTTTCAAGTTCTACTATTATTTCGTACCCCCTATATTGTTATTAATTAATTCTGCCTAATTAATGGAACCCAACAATACAATTTTAGAGAAATTAAAATGTTTTCTCTACAACATTCCTAAATTAACCTCACTAATCTAAACTCATCACACATCACATAACATGCACATATTCATAATGAGAGCCTCTCACAATCTTGTAAACTGAGTACTGAAATGGTGGAGCCAAGAGATATATATATATTATATATATATATATATATTAGATGTGAAGAACTTCCAAAACAGAAAGGACCATTTAGATGTGTATTGAACTGTTTTGTTACTTTTAATATATAGACTTTAGTAGACTGTTCGCATAGCATCTCCAACAACCTCTTTAAAGGCTTTGGGACACTAAAATAGGTGGGTCATATTAACAAAATCTTCTCCAATAGCATTGTCAAACCCACTCACAAAATCTATGACTCCTCTTTCACTCTTCAACACATTTATTAAGTTTCGGAGCAACAAAAGCTGTCTTGGAGTTATAAAAGCATACATGGGGTTGAGTGAACAATAATGAATTATTATTTAAATATTGATTTGGTATGATTTGTTAATGTATGCATTTTGAGTTTTTCTTTTGGCTTCTCTTGAATTTTGTAATAGGATTTTTATTGTGTTTACCAAGCTCAAGTTTAGATTAAGAATAGCTTCTCTAGGTGTTTTTAACTAACAACTATCCTATGGAGGTTCAAGCAAATTGACAGAGGTAAATTGTGCATTGCATAACATTGCTTTAAAATGTTTTCATAAAATGATGACTAGTCATCTGTTTCTCGTATGGCTAGTCATCTGTTTCTCGTATGACTAGTCATCCTTGCTATGTAGGATTTCTAGCTGGATAACCAACTTTTTTGTCCTATTCTCCTTTCTCTCTCTGCTGCCATGTGTCATTCTGACCTAAGGGAATTTTTGTGTGTAAAGGCTAAAGAATTCATCTTTTGGCAGCCATCTCTTTTGGGGTTGAAGTTTTGGAAAGTTTTGATTGCCATCTTTTTCTTCTTCTTCCTCAAGAGAGAACCATATTTACATATATAGTATTATTGTCTTAATTAATCTTTTCGTTTATGATAACTAATTTTTTTACTTCAAATTCCTATATATATAGATATTGGGTGGGACTTAATTCATCGTCGTCCAACCTTGGCAACTACTAGAGACAACTCCGGACAATCCCCTTTAAATGCACTGTTCTGTATGCCGTATGCATTCCAAACTCGAGGTCGTCTCAACTTATTGGCAACTATGGATTTATGACTGTTAGTACTACATTCTCCTCTTTATTATTCAATATCATAACTTGAGATATTTTCCAATATTCTCCTGTATATGGCTTAATTTGATTTTTGGCGAAGCTCCTGCAAATGGCCTTCGTAGTTTTTCTAGATGGAGATGGGTCTAATTTCATACATGGAGCTAGCCTTTGAGAGGGAATGACTGAAATTGGTAGAATGGGAGGTTTCCTCCCGCTTTTTTTTGGGGTCAATTCCTCCTACCTTCTTTTCTGGTGCTGGTGAAATGGCGTTCCGCCATTTCTCACGGCGGGGGATGACTTTCTCTGTCATGTATTTTTTATGAGAGAAAAAATTACAGATGACTTTCCATAAATATCTCCCTTAGCTAAAATTTAGGGATCTTTAACAGGAATGTCGAACCTTGGCCTTAGATTCCTATGTTATCGTATGTTTGTGTTCGATGTTGTTACTTTTTTCAAGAAGATTGTAAAGAAAAGACAATGTATGTGATGTGCTTGTTGGATCCTACAGTACACTCCAATACAATCCAACTTCAATTTCTATTTCCGAGTTAGTTTCACAAGCGCTCTGTATTATTATTATATTTTTGATATTCTATTATTGAACGCGAATCCAGCAGTGTTTGGAGTCTTTGGACATGATTTACACAAACACACATAATTAAACACACCAATCGTGCGATGTGGTCCACGCTTCTGTAGCAGATTGACAATTGATCATCTCAGAGAAAGCTTCATCAGAAAGACTAGCAGGACTGAGGTTCAAGATTGACTGTTGTTGTATTCCCATTCCTTACAATAACCATTATTAGAATCAGTTGGAGCCACAACAATACCATCAAGAAATCCAGATAGGCGATGAACTTTGAGAAATTTTTCCACTTGATAGCTCCATTGAACGTAATTAGTCTCATCAAGTTTCAGTGTAATGTAATCGCATGCATTATGAAGCAAATCCAACGGAGTAACAGAATTCTTCCCCCTTTTAAGCAAAATTAAGGTTTATATGGTAAAATACAGAGATTGAAATTGAGTTGCAGAAAAGGAACAAAGCAACAAGCAAGAATTCTAAGAGAACGAACAACAAGATGCGAAAATCTAGGAAATAGAGATGAGTCAACACAGAAGCCTTTGAAGAATGCAAAATCTCAAGCTCGAAGAACAGAGAGATTCGAATACCGGAGAATATAATGAACCACCGAAGCAAGGATCGCCGATGATAATCAGAGGCACTCCTCTGACACCATGATAGCTTCCTTCAGAGACTCCATGTGGATGAATTCAATTAAGCTTCACAAAACTCCCCACGTGAACAATACACGTGGCACAAGACTAAGGCTTCAATCTGGTGCTTTAGGATGTACACTAACATACAACCTGTAAATTTGGCTGTAACTGAAACAAGATGATTCACACTTGTATTTCAATTGAATTTGAGTAACATGCGCAACATTTTTATATTTCATTTTTGTTTTACACTAAAAAATTTATTTTTGATGCGCACATCTTCGTTTTTTATACAACTTGCCAACAATAATCTTTAATTCCCAAGTCCTTTTCCAAGTCTTTTGTAATTGCCAAGTGTTTTGCCAGTCTTTTTTAATTGGTGATTTGTTAGCTTGTTTTTTAGTCTATCTCTCTTTTAACTAATACGCATAAAATATTTCTTCCTAGGCCATATACGCATTATTTATCAAGGTGGCGGCCCTAAAATATTTTCATGAAGACCCCACTTACTACTCACCAAAGTTTGGGTCAAACGGGTTCTATATGAAAATTCAATTTCATCATTAAATAAAAAATTTAGTCAAATTGATCATCGTGTTTTTTAAAGTTTATAATTTATAGATATTTTGTTATCTTCAATTCAATGAAGTTTTTATTTTTATTTTTTAAGGAAGCACCTAGTCTTCTTCCTTTAACTCAACAAGTTAGGGTGTATTCTGTTATTATAACAAATTGGGGGAAATCATGGGAAGAACATAACGAAATGTTTATAAATTGTAAACTTTGAAAAATATAATGACTAATTTGGCTAAAAAAATTTCTCAGCGACCAAAAAAATATTTAACCCTAAGAAATTACTCCTCTAAATGCTAGAAAAACCGCACACTCTTGAATCTGAGTCCATTACTAAACAATTGATGGGATACTATAACAATATATAGATGCTTTATAAATGTTTTGTTCCTAAACTGATAGGAACTATATACGTTCTTAAGCTTAGTACCTCTTAATGAGGCAACACTTGTTGAACCTAATATACCTCTTCGTGAGATAACAGGTGTTGAACTTAATACCTTACTGAGATAATACTTGGGGTCCGTGATCGAGCAGGGCCGGTCGGAAATTTTTGGGTTCTCGCCGGGCTCGTGCCTGGCTTTACATACTTCTTTTATTTTTCAGACCGAACCAACATACAACCTGTAAATTTGGCTGTAACTGAAACAAGATGATTCACACTTGTATTTCAATTAAATTTGAGCAACATGCGCAACATTTTTATATGGGACTTTTATAAAAAAAACCAAAAATGGGGCTTGAAATTATAAAAAAACTCAAGTACTATTTAAACTTAGAAACACACCCAAAATCCATCATTACACACACTCAAAACCCATTTATAAACACACCCAAAAAGTTGACTTTGGGGTTGATTTTGGGTGTGTTTCTAAGTTTAAATAGTGCTTGGGTTTTTTTATAATTTCAAGCCCCATTTTGAGTTTTTTTATAAATTTGTATTTTTATATTTCTTTTTTGTCTGACACAAAAAAAATATATTATTTTTGATGCGCACATCTTCGTTTTTTGTACAACTTGCCAACAATAATCTTTTTTAATTGCCAAGACTTTTTCCAAGTCTTTTGCCGAAGTCTTTTTTAATTGGTGATTTGTTAGCTTCTTTTCGGTCTTCGCTGATTTGTTATCTATAAGTCAGAAGTGAGTTTGCCTATATCTATGTGCACATAGTGGGAATTTACAAGCTAGCTTCTAACTGCAGCCTTTTTACAACTCAATCTGTGAGTGTGTTTGTTCAATTTTCTTTTTCTTGTTTGTTCTAACATATATGCTCTCGATTGACATAATACCACCATGGGTCAATTGGCAGATTGAACATGGCAGCTACAACTGTCACTAGTGCAATCCCTAATCCCCCAGTTCTTAACGAGCATAACTATGAAGATTGGGTTTCCGGATTAAACTCTACTTGGTAGCTGAAGATCTTTGGGACGTTGTGGAAGCCACCACTGAACCTCCTAAACCAGAAGACGGTGAAGCTGAGTTTAAGGCTTGGAGGAAGAAAGATGCCAAGGCTTTAATTCTAATCCAGAATTATTGCGGGTCTGCTATTTACTCTTTAATCTGGGGCACTAAGACCGCCAAAGCTGCCTGGGATACTTTGGCCAAAAAGCTAAAGCCAGCTCAAGGTACGTAGTCAAAACAAGCATGCATGTTTTACACCTAAATGACTGACAGAATGGTGGACACATCACGAAGCGCGGCATCTGTATATATGTCTATGGTTCGATATAGGTTACCATATTTTCATTTTTCATTTTTATGATGGTATAGCTGCAGTAGTAAACATTATTTGACTCTGCACAAGGCTGAGTAAAACTATATTGCATTTTTCGTCCTTCACAATAGGTAGAATATTCATATTGTGGGTGTTTTACGCATTTGTAATTGAATTTTTAAGTGTTTACTTGTATGTGTATAATTGCTAACAAAATTTTTCATTGAGTGTAGGACATATGTGGCTTAAATTTCTCGCAAATATATAAAATGTTTAAATAAAAAAAATTGAAATGTTCCCTGAATTTATGCTCAAGTTCCATTTTGATTCTCTAACTAAATTTTTCAATCCATTGGTTCTCCAACTCTCTCTTTTGTGTTAAATTGGTCCCCTCATCAAATTTGTCGTCAAATTAAGCGGTAAAATTGTCAATTTGTGTTCTAATCTCCTCTAAAATGACCATTCCATCTTTGTAACGAACATTTCCCTCCATAAGACGTTTCTCTTAGGCGATAGAGTTTCAATTTGGAGGACAGAGTAATGGCTATGGAGGGAAATGTTTGTTACAAAGTTAGGTTGGCCGATTTAGGAGATTAGTGCCCAAACGGATGGTTTTACCCCTCAATTTGATGGCAAATTTGATAAAACTTGATTGGTGTGGGACCAATTTGACACTAATGAGAAAAAGTTGAAGGACCAATGGAGTGAAAAATTTAGTTGAAGGACTAAAATAAAACTTGTGCATAAGTTCATGGATCATTTCGGTCAAAACCCCAGTATAAAATTATGGTTGTATTTCCTTCATCAATTTATACCTCGAAGGGGCAAAATGAAAATAGAAGCATTTGGACCTTAATTAAAAACTCAACGGACTCGAACCAATATAGAAAAAGAAAATGGACTAAATCCAATACCACCTTAAGCTTTTGAGTTGGGACCTAGATGCCAATTGAGTGTCTATAGAATTTCTCATTTTGACTTAATTAATTGATATTTTCTTATCATGTGTGCGATGCAGAGGAGTTGTTTTTCTTGGTACCACGGGAATACTTGAATATGAATCCGACGTCGAATGACGGTGAGGTGTTGTTTCCCTTGGTGCCACGGGAAGACTTGATTATGAATCTGACATTGAATGACGGTATGTGATCTCTCGTAAACTTTTTTTTTTTTTCCTTGTTCTGTTTCCCTTCAATATCTAATCTTTAACTTATCCACTGATTGACAATAATTTTCAATAATTTTGTTTGAGTGAGTTGACGCTGACATTCTTAGCAAATTGTAATTTATTAAAACAATAAAAACTTGGCAGGAAATGAGAGAGTGACCGGGGTCTTCAATGATGAGTTTGCCCTCCATCAACCCCTCATTAATAATGTGATAAAGGGCGATTGGGATTCAGCGAAGGAGTATCTTAGTCGAAATCCCGAAGCAATCAGAGAAAGAGGTTCAACAACACGTGGGACAGCACTTCACCTAGCAGTTGCGCTTAAAAATGTAAAAATGGTGAAAGCGTTTGTGGAGTTGATGACGGAGGAAGACTTGGAAATACAGGACGCTACTGGTCAAACAGCTATGGCCTACGCTGTGATTACAGGAATCACACAATTGGCTAAGTGCATAATTAAAAAAAAAACAAGAAACTGCTTAGCCTTCCATGTCCTCCAAAAAACTCAATTCCACTTCTCCTAGCTTATAGTCTCGGCCATTGGGAATTGGCTTGCTACCTCTATTCTGTTACTCCACTCGATGCTCTATTGCAAGACAACGGCCGCGTTGGCGCTGAGATTGTTTCAGAGAGTTTTAGGGCCAAAAATTTCGGTACGTGTTTCCAATTTAACCTTTGGCCATAAAATAAGATTCATTCGTTTTTCTTGTCACTCCTCCTCTACCCTACTGTAGATATTGCATTGGATTTAATTCCGCGTTGCCCAAACTTAGTCCTTTCAAAAAGCTACTTTGGGTTGACCCCTTTACAAGTGTGTGCTGCTACGCGTTCTGGATTTTTAAGTGGAATGCATCTCAAATTTTGGCAACGGTGGATCTATTATCGTTAGTATTACATTCTCTCTACTCTTTATTTAAAGTTATGTCCCATTTTTTTTTTTTTGGACTTCATATAATAATTTAATTTTTTGGTCTAATTAAAATACGAAAGTAAAAACAGAAAATTAAAATCAACACCTCCTTTGAACTTTTCCCAATATCAGCCACCCACACTTTCCACCCTAGTAACCAAATTGATTTTCCCACCCAACCCCAGCAACATGTTGGCTGCGCAAATCTCTCGGCCTGATTCGCCGGGCCGAGGGGACGTGCGTTTAACACGGAGTCCTACTTTTGGATGTGGTGCGGTTTGTGCGCGGGCGTGCCAGCACGGTCTACCGTGCGTCGAGTTCGTTGGAGTGTTTGGGTAGAAGGTGTTTGGAGTGTTGCGCCTGTTTGGTCTGGACTTCTAATCAAATGATTGTGGCCAAGAAAGGAACTGGTCTCGGCCGTCAGGTTCACGGCCTGAGCTACAAGGCCGTTAGTGGTGGTGTAGGTGGTGGATTTCGGGCGGTGCTCCGGCGCGTTGCTCGGAGAGCGACGGTCGTATGATATATGGGGTGAGTGAGGCGATAACAAGGATGATGCTCCGGCGCCTTGAGAAATCAAGGGTCGTATGATATATTGATGAATGGATGTTTCTTACAATCTATCACTACTCCTAAGAAAGCATGTAAAGGTATTGAAAGTACATGACAGAAAAATAAGTTGTTCCGTGGGAGGCTTTTGGTTTTTGGTGTTGGACCCCTTGCATGTGGTCTTAAGCTTGGTTTTTATAGTGGGAGCCCTGGAGAGACAATCGAGGCTTGACAAGACCTGCATGGTGGAGTCTAATCAGGGCAAGCATGGCTGGGTCTGATCAGCATTTGGGATTGTGAAGCATGGTGGTGTGACCCCCATAAATCTCGGCAGATCTCGGCCATCACCCAGATCGAGGGCTCTGCACCTCTGGCCGTGGGAATGCATTAAATGCTCTGGTTTAGTGGTTGGTGAAAAGACTGCCAATTGCAAGAACATTTGATGGAATGTTTGTACCTAACCAACCTGATTACAAAATCTTGACTTCAATCACTTCCCTTCTGCCCTCATGCATTAAATGCTTCATGCCCTAGTGGGTTTGCTGTGGTGGACAGAGGCATTACTTCATTAAATGAAGCGTGGGACCCTGAGGTCACGTGGTGATCTGACCATAATTCCTTTGGCCGTGCCTTGCGAGTTCCTCGGCCTCGGCCCGCGAAGCTACTTGAGAGGCCAAGAAAACATTGCCTTAGCGTTTTTTCCTTTATTGTAGGGAAACAGGAAACAACGAAACGCTGCCGTCTCTTTGAGCCCATGAGAAAAAGGCCACGGCCGAGAAGAGGATTCTTCGGCCATAAAGGCCGTGATTTATTTAGGCACAAACATTGCCCCCACGTCCCTGGATTCTTCGGTCGCGGTCTGGGTTGGGGCCCAATGGATTCCAAGGGACGGGTCCTTTGCACTTCCTCGAAACAATGCGACGGACAGCTGGTGCCTCTTCCTTTTAAATGCGTCCGTCGGTTCGCGCATTTAATGCGCAGGCACGTCGCAGGAGCCATTATTGCCTTGGTTCGCACAAGTCGTCGCTTCGCTCTTGTCAGCTGAAACGATGGCCTTTGGACTTCTGACACGTCACTGCGCCTTCGAATATGCCGCCGGATTGTTGCGTTCTCCGAGGGGATCGTGTCAATTCACGAGAAAGAATTTATGCCTGCCTTTAATAGGGTATGCCCATTTTCGAGAGAGAGAGAGGAACGATGCCATTATAAAAGGCCTCATTCTCCCTATTCTCTGCCCCATGGTGGTAACCGCTTAAGTTTACGCTTTTTTGACGAAAAAATCCCCCTGCCTCCATACAGAACCCTCAAGAATCCCCCGCCCCCTGGTCAGGAAACTCCTTCCTCCATTCAAGCCTGTTATGGTGGGGCTGGGGTCTTTCTTTGATTGCGGAGGAGGGCGGTTCTTTCCTCAGCGAGGCCGTGGAGGAGACGTGTCGTGGTTGTCGGAAATAGAACCTGGCAGGATGGTTTACTTTGGCCGCATCCGGCCTGCTTCTTTCAGCCACTCCTGTGCCCAGAAGGGTAGCCCTCGCGTTGTGAGTGGCGGCTTTGACCTTAACTAAGCTCACCTCTCGGCCTCGGCGGCGTTGTGAGTGGTGGCCTTGACCTTAACTAGGTCCTTGGCCTCGGCTCCCACGCCGCCCCCTCTCCTGGCCGAAATGACGGCCTTAACCTTGGCCGCTTCCCGTGGCCAGAGTGGCGGTCTTTCTGGTGGCGGCCTGGGTGCTTACCCTTGCGCTTACCATGACCGGAGCGGTGGCCCTCCCTTTCCATCAAGATGCGGGTATGGTTCGGGGAACTCATCCTTCCACGTTCGGCGAGAAGACTGCGCTGTGGCTGTTTGTAGGCATAGGATGCACCTTTGCTCTTCATTTATGTATGTTTTATTCTGCCAAGATAGGCCGTTCCTTTGTAATCGTAACTTTTATAAAATATATAGTTGTGGAATGTTGTCTCTAAATATTAGTTTAACTAAATTAAAAAATATATAGTTGTGGAATGTATGAGTGTTGTACTATAGTTTTTCTCAAAATAATAAAATATGAAGGACCCTAAAAATATAGCCCTGCATGGCTGGGGATGGAAAAATTTAGCCATACGCTATTCTTTAAAAAATTAATATTTTAGGGGGCTAAATTTTTAGCCATTGACTACATTTAGCCATATGGCTGGAGATGGCCTAAGGGCTGGCAATGGGTCGTGTCGTGTCGGGATAATAAACGTGTCAAGAATGCTCAACCCGAACCCAACCCATTTAATAAACGTGTTGTGTCGGGTTCGGGTAGTCTTTTATCGTGCGGATTTTGAGTCGTGTAACGGGTTCATAAATAATAACATGCATGCTACAAAACTCATAATTGAAAAAATTTAAATAAAAAAACGGAGAGAGGAGAGAAAATATAAGGAAAAGAAAGAAAGAAAAAGATAGAGAGATGAGAGAAGAGAGAAGGAAAAGAAAAAAAATAGAGATAGAGAGAGAGGAGAGAAGAGAGAAAGAAAGAAAGAGATAATAAATAAATAAGAGAGGAGAGAAAACTAAAGAGAAGGAAAAAAAAGAAGAAAAAAAAGAGAAGGAAAAGAAAGAAAAAAAAAGCGAAGAGAGAAGAGAGAAGGAAAAGAAAGAAAAAAAGAGAGAGGAGAAGATAGACGGAAAACAAAAGAAGAAAAAGAAACATTATAAATATCAAAAGGCATAATATATAATCACAAAGCTGAATGTAGCATGGTGGATAAAGTGTTGGAGAGGAATGAGAGTGGTGGAGGTTCGAAACCCCTTGTGTGTGTGTTGAACTCTACATTTCTCTTTATTTTTTCGCGGGTTGGCGTGTATTACACGGGTTGACACAACCCGTGACACGACCCATTTAATAAACAGGTTAGACAGGTATTATAGCGGGTTGACCCGAAATTCACCCGTTTATTAAACAGGTCAGAACGGGTTGACCCGAAATTGACCTTTTTTTTATCGTGCGGGTTGAACCTGCTAATTTCTCGTGCGAGTTTTGAGTCATGTATCGGGTCGTGTCTAAAATTGCCACCCCCGGAAAAAATGTTCTTTTTATTTTATTTTATAGAAATATGTTTTGATATATTTAATTTAAACAAGATGGCATAATAATAATGTGAAGTATGATCCTTTGTACAATAGTTTGGAGCGTGGTGATTGGAATGCTGCAAAGGAGTTCATTGATCGATGCCCTGAATAGAGGTTCATCAAGCGGTGGGACAGCTCTTCGCGAGGCAATCGATAGGAAGCACTTTGACATTGTGGAAGAGTTGCTGAAGCTGATGACAAAAGAGGACTTGGAAATTGAAGATGGCAATGGTTCCACAGCTTTTTTCTATGCTTTGATAAGAGGAATGGCTCCAATAGTTGCTAGCATGGTTAAAAAGAACGAGAAATTAGTTACCATGCGTTTTAGCAACGTATCAGGAGGTATTCCTCCAGTTTTATTCGCTCGGTTTCTCTATTCTCGCACTCCAATCCAAATTTTGACAGAAGACAATAATGGCCGCGATGGTGCTGAACTTTTTTCCCAGTGCATTTTCTACATAAATAAATTTGGTAACGCTGGATCTATAACAGTTAGTATTTTGTATTCTCTTCTTTCTTCTCTCATCTCTCTTCTCTCATCTCTCTTCTCTTCATAGTATCAAACTAAATTTTTCATGTTAAAGTTATATATAAAGTGAGATGTACCAACTAAATATATATGCCTGATTTGATTTCTTTTGTATTGCAAGGATAATCGAATTGAGACTTAAAAAAAAAAAAAAGATATTAGTTACATTAATACGAAATGAACTTTACAAGAGCTTTCTACTTTTTCTGTTTCCTTCTGATTTGATTTATTATATATATATATATATATATGAAGAAGTGCAAGTGCATATTCATTAGCTTTCATTGTTCACAAGACAGTGTCTGAATTCGCGCGCGCACGGGGACCCGTAAATGGGCTGGCCCGGGCCAGGCTTTAAAGAGGAGAGAGGAAATACCAGGCCGGATTTTTTTAGAAAATTCAAAGCCCAAGCCCGACCCATGGGCAGGGCTTGAGAAAGCCCAATGGACCGGGCCGAGCCTAAATGGGCCTACTTCATTAAAAAAAAAATCATAAACTTAATCATAAGGGCATTTTAGTCCAAATTTGAGATTAAACTCACTTAATTCCAATATTTTCACATCAAACCAAATTCATAAAACACCCAATAAAATCACACAACTTAATAAGATTTTCTGCAAAAATAATAAAACCAAGTATTATTTTTTAGGTTATTACATAATTAGACCGTAATACATTTTAAAAAATAACAAGTGTCAAAAAAATATTTTTTTGAAGGATGGTATGAATAAATATGCAAATATTTGATTATGTGTTCAAGAAAAGCATGATTATATTTGGTGGTACGATTATGTTTCGTGATATGATTATATTTGGTGATGTGATATGTTGTTCATCTTATATATATATATATATATATATATAATTTTTGAACTAATAATTGACACAAATTAAGGTGCTAATCATCCAATTATAAACTAGGAATGAGTAAAGAAAAGTAAATGAAATGAAACAAATTATATATGTGATTTAAGTGATATAATCCTAAACCTAAACTCTTATTTATACAAAATTATATATATATATATATGCGGGCCTAACTGGCCAAGCTTTTGTGGGCGGGCCGGGCTGGGCTTTCTTGGACTTAATCGGGCCAGGCTTTTTTTTTTAATGGGTCGGGCAGGCCCTCATCGGCCATGAGCCCGTGGGCCAAATGATGAGGTTTAGCGCGCACACATATGTATATATATATATCATTATATAGAAATAGAATAATACTACTTCAAACAAAGTAGGAAAATGTATTGATTAGATTGTGTTGCTTTCTCTTTAGATATACACGTACAACAACCTCAATCTGCTCCTATCAACCCTGATGTTTGTGTAAATTTGGAAGAACTAGAAGATGACAAAAGAAATAGAAGGGATCTCATTTCCTCAGGTATTTCTTGGTTTTCAATATTGCATCCTTTGTTATATTTTATATAAAGTAATGGAAAAAAAAAACACATGTAATATTTTATATAACGTATCCTTCTAAGGCAAAGCTTGATGGTATTCATGTACACTGGGTTCAAAATATTCATCATATATAAATAGAGTATAGCAGTCGAAGTAAAAAAGTTCAATAAATATTTTTGTATGTTTTTCTTTCCTTTTTGTTTTTGTTTAGCCAACATCTACGGATTTCGCAATGCAGTTACGGGTTTCTTCAAAGGAGTTGTTAAGAATCTTCTCAAACTGTCAAATACGCTAGCTACATCCATCCACATTATTGATTCTTGGTTTAATTCTCACGTTTGTAATACGCTGTAGATTAATATTGTTTTCACTATTAACCTAGGAATTCATGACTTGCATGAAATGAGATTGCACCATGACCAAATTCTTCAAATTCTACCGCTCTTGTGTGATGTGGCAAAATGTACAAATCTTGAGTCGAAGCAAACTGCCTTAGTGAAAAAGGCAATCCTCCAAGCTATAGAGCGATGACAAGTGGAGTTTATTAAGGAGATGTGTAAGGCGAATCCAAGATTCACACTGGTGAAGTTGGATGAAAGAGGCAGATCAATGTTTCATTACGCCGTCGAATGTGGTCAAGAAAAAGTTTTTAATCTTATATATGGGCTCAGTGAATATGATAGGAATGCTATCTTAGCAACTGCAGATGTGTCTAACAATATTATCCTACATGTATCAGGGAGTTTATCTGCCCATCTTAATCATATTCAAGGTGCAACTTTGCAAATGCAAAGAGAGCTACAATGGTTTAAGGTCAGATATTAGAAAGGCCTCAATGTTATTAGGAGTGGAACAATTTATTATATGGGACTTTCGATTTTGTTAGGTTTCCGATGCGGGACTCGTATATTCTTCAACAATCCCTATAGACTATATATGTAATGTGAGTTTTCTTAATGAAATGTAGGAGGTGGAGCGTATTTAACCTAGGGCTGGCAATGGGTTGTGTCGTATCGGGATAATAAACGTGTCAAGAATGCTCAACCCGAACCCAACTCATCTAATGAACGTGTCATGTAGGGTTCGGGTTGTCTTTTATCGTGCGGGTTTCGAGTTATGTAATGGGTTCATAAATAATAACATGCATGTTACAAAACTCACAACTGAAAAGATTTAAATTCAAAAAAACGGAGAGAGGAGAGAAAATATAAGGAAAAGAAAGAAAGAAAGAGACAGAGAGAGGAGGGAAGAGAGAAGGAAAAAAAAAAAAAATAGAGAGAGCGAGAGAGAGAGAGGAGAGAAGAGAGAAGGAAAGAAATTTTTTTTTTAAAAAAAAAAAGGAGAGAAAACTAAAGGGAAGGAAAAGAACGATAAAAATGAGAGGAGAGAAGAGAGAAGAAAAGAAAGAAAAAGAGAGAGAGGAGAAGATAGACGGAAAAGAAAGAAAAACAAAAGAAGAAAAAGAAACATTATAAATATCAAAAGGCATAGTGTATAATCACAAAGTTGTATGTAGCCTGGTGGATAAGGTGTTGGAGAGGAATGAGGGTGGTGGGGGTTTGAAACCCCTTGTGTGTGTTTTGAAGTCTCTATTTCTCTTTATTTTTTCACGGGTTGGCGTGTATTACACGGGTTGACACCAAGGATTGAAATATCAGCCGATGCACCTATATATCTGTATTTTCAACTGTCGACATCGATATTGGGGGGTAAGACCATATCTTCCCATGTATCGACGATATATCCCCGATAAGTGCGATATCCTCGATATTTTGCCGATATCCCCGATATTTCCCGATACCCATAACATAACCCAAAAAAAATTTAAAAGTTTTAAAGGCAAGTGAAGCAAATTGAAACCCAAAAATAGCTAATCCTTGTCGAGAACCCTATAATATATTAATATGAAGAATCTATGCACAGTCCACTGCCCACATACCTCCAATCCATCTGAAGAGGACATGGCAATCAGTTTTGGATCTATGAGCATAGGAACTAGACCTAATACTAACTCAAATGAATCTTATGATGGCTATGGTTATGTCATGTCTCATTATAATGGAACTAGTTATGGAGCTCAAGATGATAAAAAAGATTATGGACCTACTAGTTGGTTAATCCTAACTATCCCATATATGGGAGGACAATAAGGGTCTTAAGAGAGACCTATGTGCACCATGTTCAAACATGGCTTATAAACTGCTCGAGTTACATGACTTGGTATGACTATCGTATGAATCTAGATGGTTGTTCCTCATTATTTGAACCTCATAGGAGCTCTTCATTTATGTAGATGGACACTTATCTAATTTGTAATCCAATGTTTAAACAAACTATGGATTTATGCATAGTTTATTCATTTTAATTAACATTTTATTTTCAAACTTTTCATTAACGCGCATTACATACCACTTATATTTCATCATATGTATATCTTATTATTAGTAAATTTTGAGTTTTATTTGTTCAATACATTCATTTATAATGTATATAACATCTATGAAAATTTTACACCAAAATTATGTATTTCAATGCCTATATCTGTCATTTTTGTTGATTTTTTCCCAATACCTAAAACGATAACGATATATTCCCCGAAATATCCGTAAATTGGAGGCCCGATATTATCTGCACGGCCGATATTTTAATCCGTGGTTGACACAACCCTTGACACGACCCGTTTGATAAACAAGTTAAACATATGTTTTAATGGGTTGGCGGGTTGACCAGAAACCCACCCGTTTAATAAACGGGTCATAATGGGTTGACCCGAAAATTACCCAATTATTAATCATGCGGGTTCGGGTCAAGTTTTTTCGGTGCGGGTTTCGAGTCATGTAATTGGTTGTGTAGGAAATTGCCACCCCTTTACCCCCTGGTACTTGGAAGCAAGAAATAAGACCGAGCAAAATAACATTATGAGAACTATTCACCAAGAACCATAAAGAATTGGTGAAGGAAGGAGAAGAGTCAATAAAAGGGACAAAAACTTCTTGCACAGTTGTAGGTGCCCTTATTGTTACCATTATGTTTGTTGTTGCATTTACAGTTCCTGATGGAAATGATCAAGATTAAGGTTTTCCCATCTTCTTAAGAAAAAAGTTATTTAGGGTTTTTCTAATTTCAAATTCTACATCACTCTTTTCTTCTACGACATCAGTGATGATATTCTTGGGAATTCTCACATCACGTTATGCAGAAGACGATTTCCTTTGGTCTTTGCCCACGAAAATGCTATTGTAGGAGACTTTTTCCTCCTACGGCTGAAAATGGGCTGGGCTGCTACAAGAGACAAACTGAGGAGAGAGCCCCCTTTGTTTAGGTTCGAAAATTAAGCCCCAAAATACCTCGAAAGGGCAGCAAGGCCTTAGGAGATATTTTGGCTATCTTCACCAACCAAAGTAATGTGGCTTTCATATAATTTTGGCATTTTTACAGATTGTCTTTTTGTCTTGGCATGAGTGGCATGTGGCATGGGAGCAAAATCAACATAAGTTTAGCACTAAGAGAGAGATTAGGCTGGGTTTATGGGAAAAGAAAGTGTTAAGGTAAGGAATTAGAGGTGAGGATTTTTGGCTAGGGAAAGAAGATAAGAAAGACTGAGTTCTTCTGGCAGCTGCCAGAAAAACGAATTGGAGAAGAAGATGAACAGTACACGAGTTGGGTTCTTGCAAATTATAGAGAAAACTTGCTCTCTGAAGGTTGTGGGTTGTTGTTGTTGGGTAGGGGAAGGCTCAATTTATAGCTGCTGGGAATGGGTTTTCTCTAAGAAACCCTAATGGCTTCTACTTATTTTGGCTAAGTTTTTCCTTCCTTTCTTCTCTTCTTCTCTGACTTCCCTTCCTTGGCAAAGATTATCTGCATGAATTCAGGGGGATTTGGTGGCTCAATATCCTCCTTTCCCGCAGCTGTGCAGTGGGAGCTTCCATTCTTGGTTTGCTATTTTTCTTCTTTCCCTTCCTTTGTTTTAACCAAATCTAATGAAGGAAAGGAAGTGAAGATGCCCCCTAGTCCAAGGGATGCTTCTGACAGCATGCAGGATAGCATTCGTTGGTTTTTTTTTTGGGTGTCTCTGACTTGGAACTTGTTCCCAGTAGCTGATGGAACCTTCTAGCAGCTTTGCTTGCTGGAGCTGCCAACCTCTCCTCACGTGATCTCTGTTTCAAACAAGAGCTGAGGTTTTGTGGGCTATTGTAGGATTTTGTATATGGGCCAAGGTGATTTTCTAAGTAAAGGAACCTTTATTTGGGCTTCTTAGTTTGGGCTTTTTATTAAACATTGGCTTTTTTGATTTGGGCTTATTTTGGTTGGGTTATTTGTTCTCCCTTGTGCTTACCCACATATTTGGGCCCGAAAAATGGGCTTGAGTCTCGAGGCTCCCAAGCAACCCGAGACTTTCCATTTTCTCGGCCCATCAATGAGCCTCGTGTTGATTTATTACCATCCATGCCACAACCCACTCAAGCAAGCCCCGGGCTTTTGAGTGGCTTGGGACCACTTAGGCTTGTAGTGTGGTTGGGTGCGAAATAACGATTTCATGCTTGGCATGGCATGGCATGTCGCTTGGCATGCTTTTAATTATTATGCTTGACGGGATAATTAGCATGGATTTGCAAAGATAATGCATTTTATAATTCTAATCTCAATTCCTAGCTTGACAGATTTTTATTTAGCATGGTGTGCGGAGGGAGAATCATGGATTTTTTGGGCCTCAACAGCTATTAAGCCTTTTCACCCTTTTTTTGTCTATCGCCGCCATTATGGTTGCTTTTTCTTGAACTCTTTTTATTATGCTTGAGGGAGAATCAAGGGAATCTATTCCAATCATTTTGCTTGTCGGCATTCCAATCGCCTCATTTATGTGGATGCAGTTCTACATCTTTCATTGATTAGTGAGTTGATTATTCTATCTTGTCATATATTCTTGCATCCTATCCATTGTTTAAAGTGAACTTGATCAAAAAAAATGACAAGCTATATATTGAGGTCTAGTCTACGTTTCATTGACAATCAATGGGGCCTGCAACGCTATTTACTTGTGTCACTGTGTTTGTTGTGTCCAATAATTATCTTGTTGCCTTCACACTACGGTTGTACTACATACTCTTTTGCTCTATCTTGGGATGAATGGGATACCCTGATTATTATAAGCCAAGCTTCTTTTTAAAGTGTGCAAGGAACTTCCTCTTTGCTATTTTCATGAACTTCC
Organism: Prunus salicina; assembly: GCA_020226455.1. Classification (NCBI taxonomy): domain Eukaryota; kingdom Viridiplantae; phylum Streptophyta; class Magnoliopsida; order Rosales; family Rosaceae; genus Prunus; species Prunus salicina. The sequence continues at coordinate 24,727,176 of CM035344.1, forward strand.
TCCTTGTTATTTATTATGTATATATGAAGGAGTGCAAGTTCGCATAATCATTAGCTTTCATTCTTCATGAGACAGTGTCTTCATATATATATATATATCATTATATAGAAATAGAATAATACTACTTCAGACAAGTAGGAAAATGTATTGATTAGATTGTGTTGCTTTCTCTTTAGATATACAAGCACAACAACCTCAACTTGCTCCTAACAACTCTTATGTTTCTGTAAATTTTGAAGAAGTATAAGATGACAAAAGAAATCGAAGGGATCTCATTTCCTCAGGTAACGTATCCTTTCAAAGTGGTCATCATACACATACAATTAGTATATATAGAGTATAACAGTCGAAGTAAAAAAGTTCTATAAACATTTTTGTATGTTTTTATTTCCTTTTTGTTTTTGTTTGCCAACATCTACGGGTTTCGCAATGCAGTTACGGGTTTCTTCCACGGAGTTGTTAAGAATCTTCTCAAACTGTTAGGTTCGCTAGCTACATCCAACATTATTGATTCTTGGTTTAATTCTCACTTTTGTACTACGCTGTAGATTTAAAAATTAAAAAAAAAATTCACTGTTAACCTAGTTATCCATGACTTGCATGAAATGAGATTGCAACATGACCAAATTCTTCAAATTGTACGGCTCATGAGTAACGTGGTAAAAAGTAGAAATTTTTACTCGAAGCAAATTGCCTTCATGCAAAAGGCAGTCTTCCGAGTTGTAGAACGAGGACAAGTGTATTTATTAAAGAGATACGTGAGGCAAATCCAAACATCCTAGGGATGCAGGATGAAAGAGGGATGACAATATTTCATTATGCTATTGAATTTCGTCAAGAAAAAGTTTTTAATCTTATATATGGGCTCAGTGAAGATGATAGGAATGCTATCTTTACGGATGCTGATAGGTTTAACAATACTATCCTACATTTAGCATGGAGTTTATCTGCCCATCTTAATCAAATTCAAGTTGCAGCTTTGCAAATGCAAAGGGAGCTACAATGGTTCAAGGTTAGAATTTCTCACTATACATATATGTCGGTAATTACCCAATTACATATGCCTAGAGGCTATATGTCTAAGTTTTGTTTAATGAATAAATGTAGGAGGTGGAGAGTATTTTACATCCCCAACATGTAGAAGTTATTGTTCCGAGAAAATGACAGCACGATAAGTATTCACCAAGAACCACAAAGAATTGCTGAACAAAGGAGAAGAGTCAATTAAAGGGACATCAACTTCTTGCACAGTCGTAGGTGCCCTCATTGTTACCATTATGTTTACTGCTACATTTACAATTCCTGATGGAAGCAATCAAGATACAAGTTTTCCCATCTTCTTAAGAAAGAAGTTATTTAGGGTTTTTATAATTTCAAATTCTATATCACTCTTTTCTTCGACCACGTCAGTGATGATATTCTTGGGAATTCTCACATCACGTTATGCAGAAGATGATTTCCTTTGGTCTTTGCCCACAAAAATGATACTAGGCCTTTTCACCCCATTTTTTTTAATCTATCACCACCATGATGGTTGCTTTTTCTTCGATTCTTTTTATTATGCTTGAGGGAGGAGAAGAGTCAATTAAAGGGACATCAACTTCTTGCACAGTCGTAGGTGCCCTCATTGTTACCATTATGTTTACTGCTGCATTTACAGTTCCTGGTGGAAGCAATCAAGATACAGGTTTTCCCATCTTCTTAAGAAAGAAGTTATTTAGGGTTTTTATAATTTCAAATTCTATATCACTCTTTTCTTCGACCACGTCAGTGATGATATTCTTGGGAATTCTCACATCACGTTATGCAGAAGATGATTTCCTTTGGTCTTTGCCCTAAAAAATGATACTAGGCCTTTTCACCCCATTTTTTTTAATCTATCGCCACCATGATGGTTTCTTTTTCTTCGATTCTTTTTATTATGCTTGAGGGAGGAGAATAGTCAATTAAAAGGACATCAACTTCTTGCACAGTCGTAGGTGCCCTCATTGTTACCATTATGTTTACTGCTGCATTTACAGTTCCTGGTGGAAGCAATCAAGATACAGGTTTTCCCATCTTCTTAAGAAAGAAGTTATTTAGGGTTTTTATAATTTCAAATTCTATATCACTCTTTTCTTCGACCACGTCAGTGATGATATTCTTGGGAATTCTCACATCACGTTATGCAGAAGATGATTTCCTTTGGTCTTTGCCCACAAAAATGATACTAGGCCTTTTCACCTTTTTTTTTAAATCTATCGCCCCCATGATGGTTGCTTTTTCTTCAACTCTTTTTATTATGCTTGAGGGAGGAGAAGAGTCAATTAAAGGGACATCAACTTCTTGCACAGTCGTAGGTGCCCTCATTGTTACCATTATGTTTACTGCTGCATTTACAGTTCCTGGTGGAAGCAATCAAGATACAGGTTTTCCCATCTTCTTAAGAAAGAAATTATTTAGGGTTTTTATAATTTCAAATTCTATATCACTCTTTTCTTCGACCACGTCAGTGATGATATTCTTGGGAATTCTCACATCACGTTATGTAGAACATGATTTCCTTTGGTCTTTGCCCACAAAAATGATACTAGGCATTTTCACCATTTTTTTTATTATCTATCGCCACCATGATGGTTGCTTTCCTCAACTCTTTTTATTATGCTTGAGGGAGAATCATGTATATCTATTCCAATAATTTTGCTTGCTAGCGTTCCAATCAGCTCATTTGTGTGGTGCAATTCCCCCTCTTTCTTGACATTTTCATGTCTACCACTGGAAGAGGAATATTTGACAAGAAATGCAGAGCTTGGGAATAAAATCTTGATTATGTGGTGTGATTTTTGTCTTCTGATGTCATATGATGTTCGTCTTTGGCTTTGTCACCTTTAAGAAGGTTTTATGAAACATGTAAAGAAACTTTCTATATATCTATTTCGTTCAAATAAAACCATCCTTATAGTTAACTTTGTTTGATGGGTACATTTTTATTTGAATGTTTTATGAATTATGTAAAGAAAAGACAATCTCTTGTGATTTCTACTGAAATGTTTCAGTCTTTTAATAGAAAAGGAAGAAGACAAAAATAGAAGACACTATGGTTTTTTAGATGTAATTCCATTACTAGGTACATGATTTAAGACATAAATATAAGATCGAGTGTAGAATATGTGAATCCATCCTAACCACTAAGGCCAATATTATATAACTTTTGGGCATTCTATTTACTAAGTTTCTAAATAAAAAATATAAAGTTTCTAAGGCTCGACCCAAAAGGCTCGTTGGGCTTTACCCACATAAGGTTCATAAATCCAAGTTAAAAAGTATTAAACATCAAATTAATATACAAGTGGGTTTGTCTAAAGATTGAAACACGAGGATTGGTTCAGTTCAACATTTTAATCAACATGTTAACCTATTTTCAGTTTGACTTGTTAGATCCTGGAAAACAGACGATTGAATATTACTATTAATTCAAAGTTTTGATGGCTCTGCCGAAAAGGCTTGTTTAGCTTGATGATTGGCTCATAATATTTCTCCTTGGGGATTTAAGCAAAAAAAGGCTTTTTATTTACTTATTTAAGGATTTCCTTAATAAATTCATTTTAGCATGACATAATATACAAACGTCCTTATAGAGTTTATCTGAAGTGAAAAACACAAAATTGTTAATGAGATCCGAGCTTAATTAGGATATTTATTTCCTAATTTATTAGGATTATATTTCTTTCCTTTTGTACAGATATTGTGTAATTAGGATTTTATCTTGTTTCCCAGTTTGACCTTACTAGGTTTACATCCTTGTACTATAAATACCGTCTTTTGGAGAATGAAATACAACCTGAAAAATATTATACCTATATTGTTTGACTTTGTATCAGAGCCAACTTTTCTAGTGACCTGTGTGTTGTGCCAACTCGTGTTCTATCCCCATATTTTTTTATCTACCTGTGCCATGTGTGTCCTCTTGGGTTTGTGTGTTGTGTTGTGTTGAGGCCCAAAATATCCATGGTTGGGCCCGAATAAATTTCTAACCCAAGACGATATATTATTGGACAAAGATCCGATTTGGAGCACATGAAAGTATGACATACATGAGTCATACTCCGCACACCATGCTAAATAAAAAATCCGTCAAGCTAGGAATTGAGATTAAAATTATAAAATGCATTTAGCTCTGCAAATCCATGCAAATTATCCTATCAAGCGCCATATTTAAAAGCATGCCAAGGGATATGTCATGCCAAGCACGAAATCGTTATTTCGCACCCAACCACGCTACAAGCCTAAGTGGGCCCAAGCCACTCAAATGTCCGGGGCTTGCTTGAGTAGGTTGTGGTATGGATGGTAACGAGTTGTCATGGGGCCCATCGGCGGGTTGAAAAATGGAAGTCTCGGGCCGCTTGGGGGCCTCGGGACTCAAGCCCATTTTTTAGGCCCAAACGTGGGTAAGCACAAGAGAGAGAATAGCCCGTCACCTTAGTAAAAAATAGTCCACAAAGCCCAAAATATTTGGTAAACTTAGCCCACTAGTTAAATAACTTGACCTTCCATATTAAAAGGCCCATGCAATTTGAATAAAGAAGGTCCAAGGCCCTCAGCATGTGGCTGAAACAAAAAACCACGAAGGGACCAAAGGATCCACAGGAGGAGGGGCTGCCAGGAGGTTCCCCATGGGAGGAGCAAATTCCAAGCAAAAGCATTAAAGGGGCCAAAAGATGTTGGGCCGCAAGGGATGACGCCATCCCTTGGACCAGCATGTATACCCACTTTCTTTCCTTCATTAGATTTGGCCATGGGGAGAGAAAGGAAGAGAAGAAAGGAAATGGGTGAAAGTAGAAACCCTCCTCAGAGGCAGCCGCGGGAAAGGGGGGCCTTGAGCTCCCAAAACCCCTGATTTTATGCAATGAAGCAGAGTTGACTTCACCAAAAGAAGATGATTGAAAGGATGAGGAGAGAAAGGAAGGGAAGAACTTGGCAAAAATAGGATGGAGGCCATTAGGTTTCTTGAAGAAGACCCATTCCCAGCAACTATAAATAGGACCCCTTCTACCCAACATCCCACAACCTTTAGAGAGCAAGCTTTCTCTCTCACATGCAAACCCAGGAATTTTCGTGCTATATCCTTCCTCATTTTCCTTTATTTCCCCTGTTTTGGCAGATTGACAGAAGCTTTGACAGAGTCATTGTCAAGCTGCCGGAAACTGCGAAAGTCACCCAAAACTCTTCACATCCTTCTCCCTCTTCATCAAATCTCCTTAGAACCTCTCTCCATCTCCATTAGAACCTCTGTACCTCATAGGAACCCACAGCTCTCTCTCCTAAAGTGCTAAACCCATGATAATTTTTGCTCCCATGCCATAAGTCACTCATGCCAAGCTAGAATATTTATATGTAATTTGTTTTCATTTTCATTGGTGAAGGTAACCAAGGAGTTTCCTAAGGCGTCATCACCCTTTCGAGACATCCTTGGGGCTTGATCTTCGAACTCTGACACAAGGGGACACTTGCATCAGATTGCTCTTTACAGCAGCCCAGCCCATTTGCTGCCGGAAGAAAAAAAGCCCGTACATGTTGTAGTGTTCGTGCCTCTACTGTGTTCGTGTCATTCATATCTTCGTGCATCTGCCGTATTTGTGTCTTTGCTATGTTCTATGTGTACTATGCTGTGTTCGTGCTTGTCTTTGTGCATCTGCCTTATTTGTGCCTCTGTTGTATTTCGTTGTATACTCTGCCGTTATTTGTTGAGTTTTTGCTGCAATCATGGGTGATAACTCCATTGTTAGTGTTGTTGCTGCTGCCTCAGAAAATTTGTGTGTTTCTGATTCTATTCCAGGTACTGGCTCCAATACTTGGATAATTGACACTGGTGTTTCTGATCATATGACTTATGATGCTAAATATTTTGATAAGTTGTCTAGTAATACCCTTGACCCATACATAACTAGTGTTAATGGCTTGCCCTCTCCAATTACTAGTGAGGGAATAATCTCTCTCACACTTACTCTGTCCTTGTCTCGTGCGTTATTAGTTTCCAATATCAATTGTAACTTGTTATCTGTTGGTCGATTACTTGATACACTTAATGCTTCTGCTACTTTCTATCCTACGCATTGCTCTTTTCATGATCTCAAGACTCACGAGACGATTGGGCATGGTAAACGGATTGGGGGGGTTATATTATTTGACATTGCCTTCTGCATCAGTTCGTGATCATGTCATTAATACTGTTCAAAGTTGCAGTGTCAAAGACAAATAGAAAATTTGGTTATGCCATTGTCGTTTGTTTCCATCTTTATTCCGCTCTTGTGATGAGTCTAGTTTGAAGTGTAAGACATGTATTTTGGGCAAGAGTCATCGCATTGTGTTTCCTTTGAGTGACAGTAAAGCTACAACGCCTTTTGATTTAGTGCATTCTGATGTGTGGGGTCCGGCTCACGTTATTTCGAACGAATTTCGTTGGTTCGTCACATTTATTGATGATTGTACCCAACTCACTTGGGTTTTCTTACTGAAAAATAAACATAATGTAACTTCCATCCTTCCAAAGTTTTGTACTATGATGTCTACTCAGTTTCATGCTCAGGGTCAAAGTATTTCGGACTGATAACGGAGGCGAATATGTGAATAACACTTTGGTATCTTTCTTCCGTGCTCAAGGTATTATTCACCAAACAATAACCTCATTTACTCCTCAGCAGAATGGTGTGTCTGAACGCAAGAATCGGCAGTTACTTAAAGTTGCCCACTCCCTTATGTTGGACATGTCTGTTCTCCATCATCTTTGGGGGCATGCTGTTTTATCTACTACCTATTTGATTAATCGTACTCCTAGCTGGGTTCTTTATCTCAAGACTCCACATGACGTGTTTGGTGACCATGTTTCCCCTGTCTTAGTCTCCAAGTTACCCCCTAAAGTTTTTGGGTGTGTTGCCTATGTTCATGTCTACTCTCATCAACAGAGTAAAATTGATCCTTGTGCTCTGCGATGTGTTTTTATTGGTTACTCTTCTACTCAGAAGGGTTATAAGTGCTATCATCCACCTACTCAGAAAGTGCATGTAACTTTGGACGTGACTTTGCATTAAGAAGTGCCCTATTATGTCTCTCCCTCCTCTCCAATTCAGGGGGAGAGGGGGAGGGAATTGGAGAGTCTTGGATTGGAGAATGATGTGTTTGAAGATACTGCTCTCGGGAAGGAAATTGATTTATTTATCTCATACACGTCCTGATATTGCATATGTAGTGAGTATAGTGAGTCAGTTTATGCATTCTCCTAGTGAACATCATATGGGTGCTGTGATGCGCATTTTGAGGTATTTTAAAGTAACTCATGGAAATTATTTAATGTTTTGCAAGTATGGTTATACATATGTGGAAGGGTATACGGATGCTGATTGGGCTAGTTCAGTCACTGATAGACATTCTACGTCTGGGTATTTCATATTTGTTGATGGTAATCTTGTTACTTGGAGGAGGAAAAAGCAAAAAGTGGTGTCTAGGTCTAGTGCCGAGGCCGAGTACTGTGGGATGGCTCAAGGTCTGTCCAAGTTAATATGGTTGAGAAGATTGTTGAGAGATCTTGGGGTTTAGACCCTAGAAACCCATGAATTTTTGTATTGTGAAGATAAAGCTGCAATTGCAATTGCGCATAACCCTATGCAACATGATCGTACAAAGCACGTGGAGGTTGATCTACATTTTGTTAAAGAGAAGTTGGATGCTGAAATTATTTCTTTTCCGTTTATATCATCCGAGTATCAACTGATAGATGTTCTTACGAAAGCTGTGTCTACTGCGGTCTTTCTCAGCTCGTTTGACAAATTTGGCGTGCGTGACATCTTTGCTCTAACTTGAGGGGGAGTGTTAGCGAGATCTCAGCTTAATTATGATATTTATTTCCTAGTTTATTAGGATTATATTTCTTTCCTTTTGTACAGATATTGTGTAATTAGGATTTTGTCTTGTTTCCTAGTTTGACCCTACTAGGGTTACATCTTTGTACTATAAATACCGTCTTTTGGAGAATGAAATACAACCTGAAAAATACTCTACCCATATTGTTTGACTAAAACTACCCACCTGTTATTTTCTAATGGGTTCTTATAAAATTTTAACACACCAAGAACCAATGAGAAAATAACAAGTGGCAAGTTTTGGATATGAATTTTTGTATAATATGTTATACTTTTGAATAAATATCATTTGGGGGGGGGGGGGGGGGGGGGGGGGGGGGGGGGTTGGTTATGTATTCTATTTCAATAAATTTTTAGATGTTTTTCTAATAAAACATTTTTTGCTAGAAACGCTTAGCATAAGTACTTCTTGTAGAAGCAGTCCGTCATTTTGTTATCATTTTCAAGCAAAATAAAATGAGTTTTTCTATTTACACCCCGCACTTCTCTTTATTCACGCCAACTTCTACTTCAAATTTTCACAATTTCTAAGAAAATCCCACTAACTTCCCAAACAACCCCTAAATACACACTCAGCCAAAAAAATAAAAAAATAACACATCAACCTCACACCCCACTATCTTGCCCCTCACCAATCTAATTCTTCCAACATTTTTCATGAAATGTTAAACCGAACTGTGTAGCCTAACCATGCCAGCAATGTTGTGCTTTTAGGAACCCAACCTGCTGGTTTCAACTAGTTTATGCGTGTAGATAACCATGCTGCTTTTGTAAGAGTCCAAGTTATCAAATGCTCCATTTTCTTTGTTTTTCTTGGTTATTGTTTCTTTCATTGTATAAACAATCCTTGTTTTCCGATGTTTTATTGCACTAGTTATAATGGATGAAGAAAGATGACATCGTTAATAGATTGAAACGAACAAAGGGAAGAGAATTAGATCATTACAGCCAACCAATCAACAAGCCTTTTCGATAGCCATGATTGACATTGTTTGTCAGCATAAAACATCTCCATCAACTACCACACAGCTTTTAAAGAGGTAGGCTCCTCAACGTTATACTCTTTAAAAGAGAAGAGTATTCTGTAGTAGGTATTTTTGGGTTGAAAAAGAAGAGTAATCGGGTAATAGGGTGTAGAAGAGTTTTTGTTTTTCTAAAACTTAATATGAAGAGTGATAGTGTGTGTGTGTGTGTGTGTGTGTGTGTAGATGTACTAGGGTTAAGTATTAGGGTGAACTAAGGAACAAAATATAAATATTTTCGCTGAAATATCGGTGAAATCATCATTTTTTAGGGGCAGCGATATTTTAATATGTTTCCATTTATTTATCGATAATTTCCTCGATATTTTCGCAATAATTTCAGTACCGATATTTTCGGTCGAATGGCAGCTGCAAATGGTCAACATATCGCGATATTATCGATAATATCACGATATGAACTTTCAAAAATGAAATAATTCGCTTCAAAGTCGCACAAAGGGGTTCGAACCCCTCTCCTTGCTTCCAACTTCAAAGACACTTAGCCATCACGTTGTGATTAGTATCTATCGAATCTGGTATTTATATCTCTTCCAAGCTGTTTCTCAAAATATAAAATAATTACTTATTGTTCTATATTGTTGATCAAATGTTTAATTACTTAATATAATTTATTTCCTTCCTATTTAATCCATTTAATGCTATTGCTTATTTTATTGTTCATTATAAGTACTTACATTACTAAATTCCCCTTCAAATTGTTGCTTAATTACTTAATTCTCTATAATCATTTTCTTTATTTCCTATTTAATTCTTCTTTGGATAACTTTATTTATGTTCTTAGTTAATTTTCAATCTTCACTATTATTTTTTAAGCATGGTAAAATGCTTAATTTTCATGACAAATCAAGTTGGTTTATATCTTTAATTATTTTTCAATTTTTGATAAATAATAAATATAAGAACGTGTACCATGTCATGATGTCCAGTGAATAACGTGAAATAAAGTTACTCATGTATCTTACCATGCAACTTATAGAGTGTAAAATATTGTAGTAAAAACGATAAATAAATTACTAGAGGGTGTTTAATTTTCTTTCATTAATTACTCTAGATTTTCTAAGTCACAGAGTTTGTCAGCTCGCAATATAATTAACTTAAATCACTCAAACATGCTATGCAATTAATGCATTTCCTTCCAATCTTTTGTGTTAAAATAATAGATGATTGACTAAATAAACTTTTTACAAAGTTTCATTAAAAATTTCCATGTATTTATCACAATTTCCTTGGTTTTTATCTAATTTTTATCGATATCGATATTTTCCCGATATTTCTGTGTTTTTGAATCACCGATATTTCCGAAACCCTCGATATTTAAGACCTTGATCCGGGCTATATATAGAAAAACATGGGGTTTAAATAGAAAGACTCAATAAAATGATTGTCATTTATATTCGGGTGAAAAATAATTGTTGTCGTTGCTATATATACTCTCTGCATCTAGAAAAACAAAATTATTATATGAGCTAGTCGTAAAACTGGCGTTTGATTGCATCATTCATGCTTATGTCATATCATCGACGGAAGCTAGGACCACTCCAACTTGCAACTTTGGCTCAATTGAACCAAGATGATTCTCACTTGTATTTTCAATTGAATTTGAACAACAGACGCAACATTTTTATATTTTTTTGGGTACTAAACATTTATTTTATTTTTTTTGTACTAAAGTTCTAAACATTTTTATATTTGATTGATACGTACACCCAACAATAATCTTTTTGGCCCAACTCCCAAAATAATTGAAAACGAAACAAATTATGTCATTTTGTTCCAAATAACTCCAAAATCCTTGTCAGCAGCCTCGTCAGCAGTTTGAAAATTTCATAATCTTAAAAGAGTCAGACATAATTAAAGACCTCAGATTAAAACAAAAACAAAAAAACACAAGTAGACTCATAATTTGGTTAATCATTCACCTCTTGCGTTATTTTAGTCACAAGTTGTTTGATTTTCTTTTGTAAGCAAAAGATGTTTGAATTGGAACGCTTCACATTCTTTTCTTGGACGGTAAAAAAACATCACATAATCTTCAACCTAAGTGTTCGGTGAACGAATATAACGAAAACATACAATATTGTTTATCTTTTTTTTGAACGAAACATTATTGTTTGTCTATAGATTAGAAGTTTGGCTACTGCATTTGGATGCACATAGTGGAATTTATAATTAAGCTCCATCCTTTTGAAGATTTCCCCAATTCTGTTTGTGAGTAGTTATACTTTGCTTCACTTCGCCATTCTCTTTTCTCTTGTATTTTTGGTCCTAATGTAGATTAGATTAATTTAGTCTAGTTTAAATTCTTACTTGTAAAATAAAATAAAAAAAAAAAAAAAAAAAAGCAAAAACGAAATGACAAATTGTCCAGACCAAATTGCAGGCCGGGCCTACCTTTCCCAATCTGCGGACAGAAAATTACTCCATTAATTATTTACGACTCGAATTAGTTGCAGTCCGCCCGTTATTTTATATATGCGTTCACATGACCAACTGTACCAATAGGAGTGCGAATCTTCTTGGTCTTTGGCCAAGTCTTTTTTTTATTAATTCCTGAGTCGTTATTACAAATGAAAATAAAGAAGAAGAAGAAAAAAAAACATATTGTGATCTATAAATCAGAAGTTTGGTGTGCATTTGAACTCACAAGTTGCAGCTTCTTGAAGATTGCCCAATCCAGTCAGCTGTGAGTAATATTATACTTTTTTCATTTTTCTTTGTTCAATTTCTTGCTTGTTTAGTTTTCTCATATGCTGGGCATAAAGTCACATTGGAATAAGTTGACAGGTTGATTGAGGATGGCGGCTAAAGTAGTCCCTAGTGCACTTGTTGGCTGAAGATCTGTGGGACGTTGTCAAGGGCACCACTACTAAGCCTCCCAAGGATGGTGAAGCTGATAAAATTAAGGATTGGAAGAAAAGAAATGCCAAGGCTTTGCATGCGATCCAGATTTCTTGTGGGGTTGAAACTTTTTCTTTGATCAAGGGCATCAGCAGGGCCCACTTTGCCTGGAATACTTTAGCAGAAAAGTTTAAGCCAGCTGAAGTGGAGCGTGATGTGGAGGAGTCAGATGATGAAGACTTGAAAGGGGAAGCGATTGATGATGGTATTATGCCTCTATCCGCGCAAAACATTTCTGTGTTGAATATTTAATTAAACGTCAATTATAGTAAACTTCAAAAATGTTATTTCGTTTAACAAGTTGACATGTTATATATTAATTAGATTGTTCATATGTATTATAGAAAGACATCGTCGCATTATCCAGTAATCTTTTACATTAGTTGTCTTAATTTTTTTGAATCTTAAATAGTAACAATCTTCTTAACCTTTCTTCTCACTTGCCTTGCCAGGATGTGAGAACAATGCCAGCAGCGACTTCGACCGCTATAAAGATTTCATCTTCGATTTGAAGCATGGTCGTTGGGATTCTGCAACGGAGTTTCTTATATCAGAACCTGAAGCAGTAAGATCGAGAATAACTCCAGAAGGAGATACAGCTCTTCACGTAGCAGTGAAACGGGCGAGACTGCAGGTTGTGAAAGAGTTGGTGCAGCAGATGAGGGAGGAAGATTTGGAAATAAAAGACGATTATGGTTGCACAGCTTTTGCCTATGCTATGGTTATAGGAAAAATCGAAATGGCTAAATGCTTGGTTGGAAAAAACAAGAAATTAGTCAGCATCAGAGCCCCTCCCAACATTGCAATTCCACTGATCAATGCTTTTCGTCGGGGCCAATGGGAAATGGTTGACTATCTCTATTCTCTCACTCCATTTGAAGATCTCAACTTATGGCAACGACGGATTTATCACTGTTAGTACTACATTCTCCTCTTTATTATTCAATATCATAACTTGAGATATTTTCCAATATTCTCCGGTATATGGCTTAATTTGATTTTTGGCAAAGCTCCGGCAAATGGGCCTTCGTAGCGTTTCTAGATGGAGATGGGTCTAATTTCATACAAGGAGCTAGCCTTTGGGAGGGAAGGACTGAAATTGGTAGAATGGGTTTCAGGAGGTTTCCTCCTGCTTTTTTTCTGGGGTCAATTCCTCCTACGTACCTTCTTTTCTGGTACTGGTGAAATGGCGTTCTGCCATTTCTTACGGTGGGGATGACTTTCTCTGTTTATGAGAGAAAAAAAAAACAGATGACTTTCCATAAATATCTCCCTTAGCTAAAATTTAGGGAGGAATTGAAAAAACCCACCTCCAGCCGTGCTCCTTATCTAGCTCCTAAAATAGGGAGGCCTCTAGCAGCCCTTAAATTTGAGAAGAGAAAAATGACTCCTAATAACTCTCTATAATTAAATGCTCTTCTTGTTGCTTTTGTGTCTGCAGTTTATTGTTGCTTTTATATTTTAATGTTATTTTAAGCATTTATTTAATGCATACTATTTCTTATTGTTGCTTTTGTATCTACAGTTTATTCAAAAATTGAATTAAAAAATATTAAAAACTTTATGACTCTTTAAATTAAGGAGTATGGTTAGAGTTGAAATTTTATAAAGAGCTCATAAAATAGTTTTATAGTGTTTTTAATTAAATTTTAACTAAAAAAATAGAGAGCATGATTATAAATGCTCACGTGTTAGCAAAAAAGTAAACCACACTTAGCAATCCCCATATATTTATTGAGGATTTTTTTGGAAGAAATCCTCTTGATCAATCATAGTTATAAATGATACCAAATAGAAAGAAAAAAAAATTCAGAATCTCCATAGAAATAGTTTAATGTATTTCTTGGATTGTGTTGTTTTCTTAATAGGTATACATATACCTTTTATGGACATGTACGATGATATTCGTATAAATGTGCAACCTACAGAACATGATCGAAATAATCAAAGGAGTCTGATCCGCTCAGGTACATATATATATATATATATATATATATATATTCATATAAATGTTCCAACTCTGAAATGTCGCTTGATTTGCGCTCCAGAAACCTTTGTTTTAACGTCATAAAACATCTTTGACTTAAGGTTTGTTTGGTAATTTGTAGGTTTTTGGTTTTTAGTTTTGAATACAAAAAAAAGTGGCAATAGTCACTATTATTTGGTGATATTTGCTGGGAATAATGGTGACTGTTGCAATTTTTTTTTTTTTTTTGGTAGTGTTTTTTTGAAGATCGAGGAAAAATAGATATAGAAGAAAAGGAGGGCTCTTGGTAATCATTTTATTAGTCCCTGAATTTAGACCCGATTTGCATTTGAATACCTCAATTTCCAAAATTGTTCCCATATGGTCCTTTAACTTCACTTTCGTTAGGACAAATGGTCTTGCAGTCAATTTTGTTAACTTTTCTGTTAAATGTATGGGCAAATTGGTATTTTTGTATCAAAATTAATTAAAATATGAATAAAAAAATTAAAATTAAACTCTCTCTCTCTCCCCCTCTATCCCGATTTCTACTCCCCCAAACTTGATTTTTCTTTTTCTTTTTGTTGGTTTTTTATGTGATTTTCTTTTATTGTTATTCTAAAGATATAATTTTTTATTCATTTTTTTTGTTTTAATATAAAAATACCATTTTGTCACTGTATTTAACAGAAAAAGTTAACAAAATTGACGGCATAACCATTTGTCCTAAGAAAGTGAAGTTAAAGGACCACGGGAATCATTTTAGAAATTGAGGTACTCAAATGCAAATTGGGTCTAAGTTTAGGGACTAATAAAATGATTAACCCTAAATTTTGTTTATGACAAGGAAAAAGAAACCACTTTTTATTATCATTTACTGAAAATGTGCGGTGTATTTTGTATCCTGTTTTATATATGTTCTTTTGCAATGCAGATATGGGTTTAATGCGACGACTAGTTACGAATCTCCTTAAAATTTTAGGTCAGCTACATCCACATTGTTGATTTCTTTTCCTTTCCCTTTTTTCTCTCAATCAGGTCTTTTACATCATTGTTAATTTTGTATGCTTCTCGATGTCGATGAAGGAATCAAACGCATATATGACATGAAAGTGACTCATATCCGAATCCTTGAATTTCTACATCATATGCCCAAAAAGACGAGGTTTTGTGCTGACGTAAAACAAATTAAAGGTTGGGTGCGTACAGCAATCTTCCAAGCTGTAGAACGAGGGAATGTGCCGTTTATTTTTCATATATGTAGACAAAATCCAAACCTCTGGTTTATCACTGATTCAAAAGGCAGGACCATTTTTCACTTTGCAATTGAACGTCGTCAAGCACGGGTTTATAATCTTATATATCTGCTCCATGAACACAAGAGAGAGCTTATAGTAGGTGCTGTTGATAAGCTTGGAAACACTCTGCTAGATTTAGCAGTTAGTTTCTCCCCTTCTACACTACTGGTTCAAGGTGCAGCTTTACAAATGAAAAGAGAAACAGAATGGTTTAAGGTTAGAAATTCTGACTCGTAATGTTTTGCAAGTTACTGTCCCTACATACTAAGTTGAAATTCATATCAAACCAATATATGAGAAGTTGCATATATAAACTGCCATGGTCAAATTAACTATCCAGTATATATGTGGCTTCAAACTCGGTTGGGATAAGTAAAAAATTCGCTATTTCTTTTATAAAATCACAATGAAGACTGTATTCCTTCACACACTAAACTGAACTTTAAGCATTATTAACCAAAAATAAGCTTTCTTTTGTTTTTAGTTGACAACTGAGTCTCACTGTCAAGGTGACAGGAAAGAATGTTAACTGCACCATAGCAACCGTGGCCTTAATCCCTTTTTCCAGTAGTCACAGAAAAGTCGTAACACAACAGAATCTGCAAAATTAAACTTCAAACACCAGAAAATGAATCGTTAGATTATTTCTAGAGGAAGGACAAAGACTCAAAACAGGCAAAAAATAATTTGTAATAACAAAGAGTTCATGGCGATATAAGCAATTGTTTTCTTGTTCAATGAAATGCAGGAGGTGGAGAGTATAGTACCTCTCAAAGTTCGTGAAGCAGTGACTTCTAAGTGTGGATTAACTACACGAGCTATTTACCAAAAACCACAAGGAATTGATGAAGGAGGGAGAAAAGTCAATGAAAGGGGCAGCAACTTCTTGTACAGTTGTAGGTGCTCTCATAGTTACCATCATGTTCGCTGCAGCCTTTACAGTTCCTGGTGGAAATAATCAAAACACAGGTTTTCCCATAATTTTTATAGTTTCAGATGCTATCTCCTTATTTTCTTCCTCAACTTCAGTAATGATATTCTTAGGAATCCTCACATCACGTTATGCCCAGGATGATTTCCTCAAATCCCTACCCACAAAAATGTTGTTAGGCCTTCTCACCCTTTTTCTGTCTATCGTCACCATGATGATTACCTTTTCTTGTGCTCTCATCATTTTGCTTCATGGAAAATTTAGGATTATTCTTCCACTTATTCTGCTTGCTAGTTTTCCAATTACCACATTTTTATGGATGCAATTCCCCTTCCTTGCTGAGAGTTTCAATTCTACTTATCGAGGGGAATTATTTTCCAGGAAAAACAAACCTTGGTTACGTCATCTAAAATTCCCTTTGTAATCTGGTGTTTGGAATTGCTATTTGCTACATTTTAAGAAACTTGTAAGAAAATAACAATATACGTACTTGAATTTTACAATAAAATCCAACTGCAATTTATTTTTGAGTTAGTTGCAGGTAAATCCTTTTACCATGACAATTAACTAAACCCGTTTAGTCATTAAATATTGGGGTCGCTAAAAGCAAGTCATGAATTCATTTTATTGACCACTCAAAAAAAATGGTTGGTCACTGATATGCAAATATTTACTCACTACTCACTTGGTCACTGGCAAAATTTTAAGTTGTCACTGACAATCAAAGTGCCATGATTAGCCAAAATAACTTTAAAATGCTAATGTGTCATGAAAAATATAAAAGCACTTTTAAGTAGTTTAAAGCACTGAAAAATTTTCCACTTGATGGCTCCATTAAAGGTAATTAGTCGCATCAAGTTTCAGTGTAATGTGAAGCAAATCCACCGGTTTACATAGTAAAATACAGAGACTGAAATTGAGTTGCAGAAAAGGAACAAAGCAACCACAAGCAAGAATTCTAAGAGAACGAAGAACAAGATGCCAAAATCTAGAAAATAGTGATGAGTCAACACAGAAGCCTTTGAAGAAAGCAAAATCTCAAGCTCGAAGAACAGAGAGATTCGAATACCGGAGAATGAAGCAGCGAAGCAAGGATCTCCGATGATAATCAGAGGCATTCCTCTGATACCATGATAGCTTCCTTCAGAGACTCCATGTGGATGAACTCAATTAAGCTTCACAGAATCAACAGAGAGAGAGAGAGAGAGAGAGAGAGAGAAGTTTCGAGAGAATACGAGCTTCATAAACTATTTTCTCATTCGTAAAGAATAATATTAATAGTTGTTACAAGCAACCCTAACCAACAAAACTCCCCAACCAGTTAAAGTCTCAGGAAAGCCTGACCTAAACTCTCTCTCTCTCTCAAAAACTTTTGCAGCGCCGCTTTGGGGGAGGAGGCCTTAGTTCCTCCTCCCCTCTCCTCTCCTCCTTCCTACTTCTTCCTTCTCCTAATTTTCTCTCTCCCCTGTGAGAGCCCTCTCTCTCCTCAGTGAGAGCCCCCTCTCTCCCCTGTGAGAGTTTCCCCTCTCCTCAGTGAGATTTTATGCTTTTTTTCTGTTTGTTTGTCTTTGTTCCTTACCTCTCCGTTTCTTCTCTCCAGCTCCTTCTCATCCCTCCGATCTCCCCCAAGTTCTCATCTTCCTCTTTCCCCATGTTTGACTTCCTTTACCTCTTCCTCTTCACACTCACCTTTGTTGTGCGCAGCGGAAGCGGATTGCACAAGGATGGTGGATATGAAACCGTTGAAACAACAAGAGCAAAATATGAAATACAGAAATCCAAACAACACAAGGATTTATACTGGTTCGGCCCGTGTGTAGCCTACGTCCAGTTCGAAGATGGCAAGAACTTCCACTAGTATCCCAAAGGAGATTACAAACAAAGGAGATTAACCCTCTCACCTATCCTAGGAATTACAGAGTTTAACTCTCACAACCCAAATCCCAAAATACACCCAAGTCACTCACACACATATACCAAAAGGAGAACAAACCCAAAGATCAGTAGAGAAATGGATTTTTTTTCTCTCACTGATCAGACAAGCATGGCACAAACAAAAAAGGGAGAAAGAATATTGCCGTGCTCTCTCTCTCTGGCTACCGTGCTCTCTCTCTCACTTTGGCTCCTTGGTGCAACACAAGCACACTTCCTCTGCTCTGCCAAACCTCCTTATTAAATAGGAAAAGCAGAGCAAAGCATTATTCCATCACCAAGCAGACAAGCACCAAACTCACTTTGTAATAAATAAATAAAAAGGCCGCACTTTCCACTTGCATGTCGTGCTCTCTAAATGATGCTCTGCATGGTTCTTGTTTTATAGCCAAAGGAAAAAGCAAAGGTCAAAAGGCCAACTAATTATTCCCTTTGTCTCCCACAGCCGAAAGCATCCAATTTAGCCAAAAGAATTTATCCACTAGCTTTGAAAAACTGCCGTACCCTTTTCTCCTTTCTGTAGTGCTCTCTCCAAAATATCAATATGATTTCTTCTTACCAAGATGGCTGCCCTCCACCAAATAAAATAATGTCAAAGCCACATTCTTTGACAAACCCACGGAAAGCAACCTTTGGTGCCAATCACCTTTGACTAACTTTGAGCCAATATTCAACAACCTTAAATTTCCCTAAACTATG
The DNA here is from genome assembly GCA_020226455.1 of Prunus salicina. Taxonomy (NCBI): domain Eukaryota; kingdom Viridiplantae; phylum Streptophyta; class Magnoliopsida; order Rosales; family Rosaceae; genus Prunus; species Prunus salicina. The sequence goes on from CM035344.1 coordinate 24,745,838, forward strand.
CCCAACTTTGGAAAACCCTCCGTCTTCCCCACCCTTAAATTTGGTTCTTCACTCTACACTTCTCATCTCTCCATCCCTTACCCCTTCTCTGTTTTGGTGTCCTCCACACATTTCCTCCGGCTATGTCCCGATCCGATACCTCAACCACCACCCTCTGCTCCTCGGCTTCATGGATGAGGATGCTTCAAAAGTGCTCTTTGCACGAGCTTCTAGGATTATGGATGCGCTCTTGGCGTGGGTGGTTTGTCCACCACCATTCTCCGATATAAGCAATGGTTTGTCTGGTTACTGGTTACCTATCTCTGGTGGTTGTGGACTTGCGATGGCGGCGCGGCAGGAGAAATGTGGCGGCTGTAGCTTCTCAATTTTAGGGTTCTTCCTTAGGGTTTGTATTGGGCTAGATGGTTGTTTTAGGGTTTTCTTTTATGTGGCTTTTATTTATGTTGGGCTGAGGCCTTGTAACTACCAGTGTTGGGCTGGTTTTTAGTTTTTGCATTTTCTTACTGTGTAATACTTTTCATATTTATGAATTGAATTACCTTGTCCAAAAAAAAAAAACCAACAAAACTCCCCACGTGAACAATACACGTGTGGCACAAGACTAAGGCTTCAATCTGGTGCTTTAGGATGTACACTAACATACAACCTGTAAATTTGGCTGTAACTGAAACAAGATGATTCACACTTGTATTTCAATTGAATTTGAGTAACATGCGCAACATTTTTATATTTCTTTTTTGTTTGACACTAAAAATTTTATTTTTGATGCGCACATCTTCGTTTTTTATACAACTTGCCAAAAATAATCTTTAATTCCAAGTCCTTTTCCAAGTCTTTTGTAATTGCCAAGTCTTTTGCCAGAGTCTTTTTTAATTGGTGATTTGTTAGCTTGTTTTTTGGTCTTCGTTTGCCTATATCCTTGAATGCCAGAGAGCATGCATAGTAGACTCCCCTTACCTATTGCACCTGGAGAAAAGCAAAGAAGGAATCACTTTCTTCGTAAATAAGTTAACTGCAGTTGGAAGAATTAGCTTTGATGTTTCTAGTTTTGTGGTATTGTGTCTATCTCTCTCCTCACTTGACATTTCGACAAATTTTCAGCCCCTCAATCTCTCTTAGTCACTAAAAGACAAATGCACGCGAGAGACATTTGGTTGCAATTGATGGTATATATTTTTGTGTCTATCTCCCTTTTAACTGATACGTACTCAAGGTTTTTCTGAATGCAAGCATGGGTTTCAAGGTTATGCGCATTATACGCATAAAATATTTCTTCCTAGGCCATATACGCATTATCTATCAAGGTGGCGGCCCTAAAATATTTTCATGAAGACCCCACGTACTACTCACCAAAGTTTGGAGTAAATTTAAAAAAGGGTTAAATACTTTTTGGTCAATGGTTATGCATCAAAATTCAATTTCATCATTAAGTTAAAAATTTAGCCAAATTGATCACTGTGTTTTTCAAAGTTTATAATTTATAGACATTTTGTTATCTTCAGTTCAATGAAGTTTTTTATTTTTATTTTTTTAGGAAGCACATTTAGTCTTCTTCCTTTAACTCAACAAGTTAAGGTGTATTATGTTATTATAACAAATTGGGGGAAATCATGGGAAGAAGATAACGAAATGTCTATAAATTGTAAACTTTGAAAAACACGGTGATTAATTTGGCTAAAAAAATTTCTCAGTGACCAAAAAAATATTTAACCCTAAGAAATTACTATACTACAAGAAAAACACCCTTTAGTGACGGCTAAAAAGCGTCAAGAAACATAATATTTGACGGCTCAGAAAACATCAACGACGCCACTGTCAGGAAAGGGGTACCCCCTTTGTTGACGCTTATTATCCGTCAAGTATTCATTCTGCTTGACGGCTTTTAACCGTCAAGTAATCGTTTTCCTTGACAGCTTATAACCGTCAAGTAATCTCTCTTTTCTTGACGTAGTTTAGCCGTCAAGAAACAATACTAATAATTAAAAAATATATATATAAATAAGCTTCTTGAAGAAAAACACTGGAAATTGTATATTCACTGAAATAATATATTACAATTATTTTAACATTCAAGTTGTCTATAAATATTATTACAATTACTATATTAATTACAATTAAACATACTAAAAAAAAACAAGGTATCTAATAATAAAGTCTCAATTATAAGGAATTTGACCTTTAGAAGCTTTACTTTCCTCATAACTGTTCCAAGTAATGTCCATTACCAGCCTAACACTTCCTTCACGGTTGAAGCTACCCAAATCATACCAATCTAAGATCGAAAACATGAATATATGGATCAAAAAGTTATCAAGGCAAAATCAAATGACTAAATGAATTTGATGAACCTATTTTCAATTAATTGTCCTTTGCCTCAAACATGATGTACACAATAAGAAAGGAGACAACCCATATTACCTTGATCAACATATATCACATGAAAAAGTATTGCTTTGATGGAAAGCATATATGACAATCCAAAATTCACATATGAACCATCTACAGAATATCACCGAAGTCCAAGAATACATAATATTCATTTAAAGACTATAATTAACAGTCATGCATTCTCCATTTCACAATCTCCAAGTGTATACAACATATATCATATAAGTGTATACATAAAACCACTAAATTATCACTACATAAAAATCTATATCTATGATAGTAAAAGCTGGCGTTTTGAGGCTGAAATTACATAAAAAGTACATTATGCAAGACTAGACTTCAATGACTAAAACAACTCAACAAATCAATATGAATCAAAGCAGAGTTCTTTTACTAACTATGTTTCAAATTGATAGTTTCACAATATAAACATTAATTACTTGCACAAACCTATTTCTGTTTGCTGAAAAAGTATTATTTGCATAAGAGAGCTGCTACAAATTCCTCAACGCTCCCTGATTTCAAACTGAAAAAAAGAAAGGAAGACAAGATCTCGTTTTGAAGGGGAAAGAAGGATACGTAACTAATGCATGTAGAGCACAAGGAGAAAAAGAGAAAAGCAGACTTACAACAAGCAATCCAACATCAAATCCCACAAGGATAGGGAAACAATAAATCCCTGCCAAAACAAAACAGCAACAACTATTACTTCAGCACCTATGCCTAAAAAAAACACCTCTCATCAGCTTATGCTTCCATATAACTTAAATCCAAATGGCTCGACGAATTGCTTGAAGACATTTCCTCTTTTTCTTTTTCTTTTTTCTTTTTTTTTTTGGGGTGAGGGTTGGGAAGAAACGCATGAATCAAAATGTAGAACACAACACATTTGGATGTTAAAAGAAACAGTAAGAACGGGGTTCGCTGGGTTCTATGGTACGATTTCGTTATGTCTTTGACAGTTGTCTACAAGTTAAAAGAAAAATGAAAAACATACAAGTGGATTCAATAAACAGGTTTGTCTTCAGGTACAACGAAGAATGCATCTAAACAGAAATTAGAAAGTGAAAACCTGCACAAATAAGACCAAGACTGAAACCTAAAACTCAAAAGATAATCATAAAACTCAAACCAAAATAACTAGTAAAAACTACCTACTGAAGACTTGATCACAAGGCTAAAATTTCTAAAAATGTGTAAGGGATATCTGGCCCATCTTCACAAGGACAAGCAACATGTCTAATGCCATTATTAAAAAAAGTAATAAAAGAAATGCTTGTGTAGGTTCATATGTTCAGTAAAAATGATCTTAGATGTGCCATTAATATCGATTTGGGTTAGGCATGTTTAAAGGTACTTGTGGTTTAAACATGAATATCGATTTCCCAATAACTCATTGTCTCTCTCCCAAGATTGATAAATAATAGTAATTACAGATTGATTATTTACCAGTAGTAATAAATAATATGAACCCAAATTTGAAAAACAGAGAGAGAGAGAGAGAGAAGTGAAAAAGAATGAAATATCAACAACGTACACAAAGTGCTCCTATATTCTTTCCTTGTTAATTAATCCGATACAGAGAGAGAGAGCTACAAATTCAAACTAATCTAGAATCCTTGTCTGCAAGTGCATCTAGATATAAATCAAACTGAAAATATGCACAAATTACGGACCAAGATTGAAACCTAAACTCAATGTATATTTTAAAAAAAAAAAACTCAATATGAATTAGAAACTGATGAATGAGCAACTAATCCAAAAATAATATGAAATATGCTAACCTTATCGGCATATGCTCTCCAAATAGAAATTGAAAAAACAAAAATCTGCAAAAATCACAGCCTAAAATTGAAACTTCAAACTCTAAATATGAATCAGAAAACTCAAATCAGGTCCTACTCAACGTCAGGAACACTTCACTCAACTACCACGAAGTTCAATTCACGCGGGAACTGGCCGGAATTTCACTTTGAAATCCGGCCAAACCCTAGTTTTTTGATTCGGTTCCTAAACTTCAAATCGACCCAAACCTATGCAACAATCAGCTAGGACAAGGAAAAAGGAGAAGAAACCTCACCAGTTTCGCAGGAAATGGCGGCGGAAAACGGTGGCGCACGATCGGAGAATCCAGAAACGAACCAGTCGATGTCGTCGACGGTTCTTGTGTTTTCCGGCGAAGATATTGGGTGGGTTAGGATCGGGACGTCGAGACGAAGCCAACGGTACCGGTCTCGGAGGCTGTGGCGGTCGGACTTGGCAACTGTGAGGTGATTTCCGTCGTGATGAACAGTGACATGTCGCGCGCAGGGAGAGACTCGGGAGAGAGAGAAGCTGGGTTTTTTTTTTTTTTTTTTGATCTGAGAGAGAAGCTGAGGTAAAAATAGAAATATCTGGGTGTTTTTTATAAAGTGTCAACTTCTTTTTTTCTCTTTCTCTTTTTCCTAAGGGTGTTTTTTAGGAAGTGTCAAGTATACAAGGGTTTTAATTGACGTTTTTTATAAAATGTCAAGAAAAAGTGACTTAGAGTTGACGTTTTGTATTAAATGTCAAGGAAAGTGATATATAGTTGATGTTTCTTGTAAAACGTCATGAAAACCTACTATATAGTTGACGCTTTTTAAAAAGCGTCAAAGTTTCATAGAATAGTTGACAGTTTTGCGAAAAACGTCAACTATGAAGTGTCAACTAATGCCCATTTTCTTGTAGTACTCTAAATACTAGAAAAACCGCACACTCTTGAATCTGAGTCCATTATTAAACAATTGATGGTATAATATAATAATATATAGATGCTTTATAAATGTTTTGTTCCTAAACTGATAGGAACTATATACGTTCTTAAGCTTAGTACCTCTTAATGAGGCAACACTTGTTGAACCTAATATACCTCTTCGTGAGCAGGTGTTGAACTTAATACCTTACTGAGATAATGTCAAACAAAGTAGGGTAAATATTCAGTTATGCTCATATAAGGTCATATTTGCTCATATTTTATTCTTCTCCAATATGGAGGTATTTATACAAGTACAAAGATGTGTTAACCCTAAATAAAATAGGAAATATATATATATTATAATAGGAAATAAATCTCTATTACAGTAGGACTAAATAATAATTGGTAAGTAACCAAAATCCTAACTAAGGACTCGCCAACACTCCCCCTCAAGTTGGGGTAAAGATATTTTGCACGCCAACTTGAGAAGTGAGTTATAGAACATCATACTCGACATTGACCAATCGAACAACTGTAGAGAAAGCCTTGTCATAAACCACAAGTGAAACAACTGACAAACCCTAACAAATAGGGCACATAGAAGAACACATAAAAGCATAACAAAGAAATCCTGTGAGCACGATAGTAGATAAGACAAAACACAGAAACCCTGTGAGCACAATAGTAGGTAAGACAGAACACAAAAACCCTGTGAGCACAGTAGTAGGTAAGGCAGAACACAGAAACTCTGTGAGCACGGTAGTAGGTAAGGCCGAACACAGAAACCCTGTAAGCATGGTAGTAGGTAAGGCAGAACACAGAAACTCTATGAGCATGGCAGTAGGTAAGGCAAAACACAAAAACCCTGTGAGCACAGTAGTAGGTAATGCAGAACACAGAAGCCCTATGAGCACAACGGTAGGTAAGGCAGAACATAGAAACCCTGTGAGCACAACAGTAGGTAAGGCAGAACACAGAAACCCTGTGAGCACAGCAATAGGAAAAGCAAAGAACACGTTCAACAAACTAAATTCCATAGTGCGCATCATCCAACTTTTCACAATAGCATCATCAATTTTTCACTTTCCAAATTGTGAATATTTAGAATTTGGGGCATCAAAGTCAGGAGTTAGGTAACCCAATTTTCCCTGTGAAGTACCATAAAGTTCGATCATCGAAGCCCAAATCGCTTAGTTGGATCCATTCAATTTAAATCCCAAGAGTGGGTTGATGGACGATTCAGTATAAACCATCACAATATGGGTAGGAGAAGCAGTAGGTGAAGTAGAACCAAAAGTAAGTGAAGAAATAAAGGCATCAATATTGAGCATCAACATTGGGTATGGTGATGAAGCAGTAGTCCTCTTGATTAGGATATATTTTTTGTGATCAATGAAATTCACTCGTATTGTCGAGTTTTCTATCTTCTTAATAGGTTTGTGCGTAATGTAAATTTAGCCCACCCCCATTTGAAATCCTAGGTCCGACCCTGGATGTTGTTACTTTTTCCAAGAAGCTTGTAAAGAAAAGACAATGTATGTGATGTGCTTATTGGATCCTACAGTACAATCCAATCCAATCCAACTTCAATTTCTATTTTCAAGTTAGTTACACAAGCGCTCTGTATTTTTTTAATTCGACATTCTATTATTGAACACGAATCCAGCAGTGTTTGGAGTCTTTGGACATGACTTACAGAAACACTCATAATTAAACACACCAATCTGGCTAACCACACAGTGGTTCTAACTCTGATTCTCTCTCTCCCACGCTCAGAGATCAAAGTGTATTGATCCGTGCAATGTGGTCCATGCTTCTGTAGCAGATTGACAATTGGTCATCTCCGAGAAAGCATGATCAGAAAGACTAGCGGCAATGAGGTTCAAGATTGTTGTATCCATAGCTTCCCATTCCTTAGAATCAGTAGGAGCCACAACAGTACCATCAAGAAATACAGATAGGCGATGCTTAGACAAATTTTTCCACTTGATAGCTCCATTGAACGTAATTACTCTCATCAAGTTTCAGTGTAATGTAATTGCATGCATTATGAAGCAAATCCACCGGTTTACATAGTAAAATACAGAGGCTAAAATTAAGTTGCAGAAAAGGAACAAAGCAACCACAAGCAAGAATTATAAGAGCATCTACAATGGACTTCCTAAACCACCTCCTTAGACAAATTTTAGGGAGGGATAGTAAAAATTCAACTCCAACCACGCTCCCTATCCACCTCCTAAAATAGGGAGTCCTTTAGGAGCTCCTAAATCTGAGGAGAGAGAAATGACTCCTAGTGGCTCCCTATAATTTAATGCTGCTTTATTTAATGAGTATTTCAAACTTTTATTTAATGCTAACTATTTTTTATTTTATTTTTTAATAGAGATGGACCAATAAAAAAAAAGAATTATATCATTTATGACTCTCCAAATTAGGGAGTATGGTTGGAGTTGAAATTTTTTAAAGAGCTCCTAAAATAGCTTTTTTTATATTCTTAGCCAAATTTTAGCTAAGAAATAGAAAGCATCATTGTGGATGCTCTAAGAGAACGAAGAACAAGATGCTAAAATCTAGAAAATAAAGATGAGTCAACATAGAAGCCTTCGAAGAAAGCAAAACCTCAAGCTCGAAGAACAAAGAGATTCGAATACCGGAGAATGAAGCAGCGAAGCAAGGATCGCCGATGATAATCAGAGGCATTCCTCTGATACCATGATAGCTTATTTCAGAGACTCCATGTGGATGAACTCAATTAAGCTTCAGAGAATCAATAGAGACGATATAGAGAGAGAGAAGTTTCGAGAGAATACGAGATTCATAAACTATTTTCTCATTCGTAAAGAATAATAGTTGTTAACTAACAGAACTCCACACGTGAACAATACACGTGGCACAAGACTAAGGCTTCAATCTGGTGCTTTAGGACGTACACTAACATACGACCTGTAAATTTGGGCAACATTTTTATATTTCTTTTTTGTTTGACACTAAAAAAATTTATTTTTGATGCGCGCATCTTCGTTTTTTATACAACTTGCCAACAATAATCCTTTTGGCCTTTTGTTCCATAATTTGGTCCAAGTCTTTTTTAATTGCCAAGTCTTTTTTTAATTGCCCAGTCTTTTTTTAATTGCCAAGTCTTTTTTAATTGCCAAGTCTTTTTTTAATTGCCCAGTCTTTTGCCAGTTTTTTCTTCTTTTTGGTCTTCGCTGATTTGTTATCTATAAATCAGAAGTGAGTTTACCTATATCTATGTGCACATAGTGGGAATTCACAAGCTTGCTTCTAGCTGCAGCCTCTTTATTTTGGAAGACTGCCCCAACTCAATCTGTGAGTGTGTTTGTTTAATTTTCTTTTTCTTGTTTGTTCTAACATATATGCTCTCGATTGACATAATACCACCATGGGTCAATTGGCAGATTGAACATGGCAGCTACAACTGTCACTAGTGCAATTCCTCATCCCCCAGTTCTTAACAAGCATAACTATGAAGATTGGAGTTTCCGGGTTAAACTCTACTTGTTAGCTGAAGATCTTTGGGGCGTTGTGGAAGCCACCACTGAACCTCCTAAACCAGAAGATGGTGAAGCTGAGTTTAAGGCTTGGAGGAAGAAAGATGCCAAGGCTTTAATTCTAATCCAGAATTATTGCGGGTCTGCTAAATACTCTTTAATCAGGGGCACTAAGACCGCCAAAGCTGCCTGGGATACTTTGGCAGAAAAGCTAAACCCAGCTCAAGGTCAATTGAGTGTCAATTGAGTGTCTATAGAATTACTCATTTTGACTTAATTAATTGATATTTTCTTATCATGTGTGCGATGCAGAGGAGTTGTTTCCGTTGGTGCCACGGGAAGACTTGAATATCAATCCGACGGCGAATAATAGTATGTGATCTCTCGTATACTTTTTTAATTTTTGTTCCTTGTTCTGTTTCCCTTCAATATCCACCGACTGTCAATAATTTTGAAGAATTTTGTTTTGTTCTGTTTCCCTTGAAAATCCACAGACTGACAAGAATTTTCAAGAATTTTGTTTGAGTGAGTTGGACGCTGATATTCTTAGCAAATTGTAATTTATTAAAACAATAAAAACTTGGCAGGAAATGAGAGTAACACCAGCAACTTCAATGAGTTCGGCCTCCATCAACCCTTCATTGATAATGTGATAGAGGATGATTGGGATTTAGCGAAGGAGTATCTTAGTCGAAATCCCGAAGCAATCAGAGAAAGAAGTTCAATATCAGGTGGGACAGCTCTTCACGTAGCAGTTTCGGAAGGATATGTAAATATGGCGAAAGCGTTAGTGGAGTTTATGACGGAGGAAGACTTGGAAATACAGGACGATTATGGTCTAACAGCTATGGCCCACGCTGCGCTTGGAGGAATCACACAATTGGCTAAGTGCATGAATGAAAAAAACAAGAAACTGATTAGCCTTCCATGTCCTCCAGGCAACAGAATTCCACTTCTCCTGGCTTATTCTATCGGCCATTGGGAATTGGCTCGCTACCTCTATTCTGTTACTCCACTCGAAGTTCTGTTGCAAGACAACGGCCGCGGTGGTGCTGAGATTGTTTCGGAGAGTTTTAGGGCCAAAAAATTCGGTATGTGTTTCCAATTTAACCTTTTGCCATATAATAAGATTCATTCTTTTTTATTGTCACTCCTCCTCTACCCTTTTGTAGATATTGCATTGGATTTAATTCGGCGTTGCCCAAACTTAGCCGTTGCTAAAAGCTACTCTGGGTTGACCCCTTTGCAAATATGCGCTAGTTTGCGTTCTGGATTTTCAACTGGAATGCATCTCAAATTTTGGCAACTATGGATTTATGACTGTTAGTAGTACATTCTCTCTACTATTTATTTAAAGTTATATCCCATATTTTTTTTTGGACTTCATATAATAATTTATTTTTTGGTCTAATTAAAATACGAAAGTAAAAATAGAAAATTAAAATCAACACCGCCTGTGGCCCTTTCCCAATATCAGCCACCCCACACTTTCCACCCTAGTCACCAAATTGATATTCCCCACCCAACCCCAGCAACACACCCCCCTCGGTTTTGATCTCCCTAGCACCCACCAAGCCCAATAGATCTCTATCTCTCTATCTCCTCCCTGATCAATAACTCATGCACTATAGCAGCCAAACCACCGCCTGAGCCAACCTACCCAGGGCACTTACCCCCACACCCACGAACTCTCCAAGAATGCCACCAGTCCGTTGTGGCTGGTATCCACCTTTTGGATCGGAGCCCGCAGCTGGTGATGGCTGGGCTTCTGCCCCAGTGATTGCAGCAAAAAGCCCAGCTGAAACACAACCCAAAGCCTAGTAAATAACTTTGAATTTTCATTTCTCTCCGGTGATAAAGAAATAATTGAATCTTCTATTTGAAAAAAGATAAATAATGTTAACTACTTGAATTACAAATCAATTACTTAAATTTCATTATGAAATGCTAAGAGGACCACATTATTGTACCATGATATGTGGCACGTATAAAAATGAAACCTCAACTTGTATTGGTACATATCATATTTCTATTAAAGAGGTAGTATACAATATAGTCAAATATGTTCTCCTTCATTGGAAACACTTTATGGTCAGGGATAAGCCGAACTCCGAGCGGAGATTAATCCCACCATTCAAGTCTGAGGACACCTCATAGTATTTACCAAATATATATATATATATATGTTCTCCTAACATCACATATTTATTATTGTTGTGTATTAAAGAGGTATGGTAAAATTAATGTGTTCTTATACCATCACTCATTCATTATTGTTGTATATGCACATCAACTTCCATGTTCACGACACAAAAATCACTATATAGGGGAAAGCTCTTACATCAAAAGGAAACATTTGACGTATTGATTAGCATTTGTTCTTGTGTTGATAACTTGATAGGTATACATGTACGACATGATTCAGCAGTTTATGATATTCGCATAAATGTTGAAAACGTCAAAGATGGCCCAATTAGTGAAAGGGATCTCATAGTTCGCTCAGGTATGATATATCCGAAAAGTGGCACTACGGTTGTTACTGGTCTTTTTTTATATTTATTTTTAATTTTAATTTCTAGGTTGAATAAGGCCAATTTTGATTGTTTTAAAGACCAACATTATTGAGGTTAAAACTTAACACTGTGATCAAAGTATCACATGTTTTATTTATTAAAATAAACCTACTAAGCACTTAACATATGTGGGTTAGTTTAGTTGACTAAGCAATGTACCTTTCTCTTTAGACCTAAGTTTGTGTCCCTCCCCAGACGTTAGAGTAGTTTAAAATAGTGTATTGTCAACAAAAAATAAACTAATGAATACCTATTTATCATCATAACCTATCAGACACATTAATATGAACATAGCAATGTTAGGTATGCCACATTTGTATACCACCTTGTGTACCACCTCTTAAGCACTTCCACCCCTATGGGTAAATGCAAGGCAAGGGCTATCACTTTTCAAGTGAATAGTGGCAGCCCCTGCAATTTTGTTTCCACCCCTATGGGCTAAGGCAATGGTAAGAGCAAATGCTATTCACATGAGATATGATGAGATGAATTTGTATAGAGTTTTTGGTATGGGAAGTAAAGAATATGACTAGGTATTTATAAAAAAAGATTCTGAAAATTTTGGTACGTCAGCATTGTGTCATTTTGCCCAGGCCGCAGCTCGAGTTGAACTTGCCTGGGCTAGTGGGACCCACCCCTTGCCTAGGCTGGACTTGGAGCGTGGAGTTGGATTCTGGCCCTTGGGCCCCCTCCTGCCCGGGTTGGCCTGCGGGCTGTGGATGCTCTAATATGGATGGAGTCCACTAATACAATGGGGTCCACTAATAAATGTGGTACACAAAATAGTATATAAATGGGTAATGTTAGGCGTACCACATCTTTATACCATATTGTGTACCACCTCTCTAATAGAGGTAGAGGCAACCAATACAATAGAGTCCACCTCTATTAGAGATTGGTACACAATTTGATATAAAAATGTGATAAATCTAGCATTTTCCTATATAAATATAGTATGACGAGCTATTTTATTTTATTTTTTGTTACAAAATGGGGACAAGTGCCCAAAACCAAACAATTACATAGGGATTATTAACTAGGACCAGGGGTACTGCTAGCATTTTTCATAAGAACAAGAGAGAGGGAATTATAAGGGTGTGGGATAATATGCTTTGAGGAATCCTCTATAAAAACCATTTGTATAGTCAGATCAAGCAAAAATCTTGATACACTGATTAAAACGTATGTTAAATAGGGAGATTTATTATTATATCCAAACATATGTACATGTCCAAGTACTAACATGCTACTGCGGAATATAATACTGGCCTATGACACTGAGAACATACAACATAGTGTATGGCCTTGTTCACCATGACCATATTATACATAAAACAACTGATCTATACTAGCGTAGGAACTTCGAGGCATGTGCTTCCCCAATTTGCATGTCTGTGGTGACATTTGTGGCGAGAAGTTAAATATTTTGTCAAAGAAGAAAAAGTTGTATGTGTGTGTATATATATATATATATATATTTTTTTTTTTTTTTTTTTTTTTTTTTTTTGAAGCATGTACACCGTCATTTCACTGTTTTGTATTCATTCTAATTTAGGTGTAAGAGGAGGGTTTATTGTCCTCACCAAGTAACATTTCCCACATCTATATGTTGAATTTAAATTTTAAAATCAATGATTGTACATGTATTAAAATTTGAATGAATTCATATATAACATTAAAATGACATTGTACATTACCATCACAAACAAAATTTGTGTTTAAAATATTCTCTAATGCAAACATATTTCGATTTGCAATAGGTATGGGTATACTACGAGGACTTGTTCCAAATCCCTGTAAACTTTTTGGTACGTAATGTTAAATATCCACACTTTGTTAATATTTTCTTTCGATTTTCAGTACGTATAATTATTCATTCTGTTAAATCTTATTTTGGTCATATTCTTTTGAGACTTAGTAATTAATATTGTTTTATTTATGCCATCCTAGGAATTAATCACATATATAAGATGAAATGGACCTACGAAAGAATATCTGAAATTCTACATCCCATGTGCGAAGTGATAAAGGATAAAAGTGTTAAACAACTGCAAGGAAGTGTCGTGGAAGCAGCAATCTTCGAAGCCATTAAACAAGGGAATGTTGAGTTTGTTCTTGAGATACTTAAAGCAAACCAAGCAGCGAGTGGGCTCACTGGTGAAAATGGGAAGAGCATGCTTCAGGTTGCCATTGAATGTCGTCAAAAAAAAGTCTATTTCGTTTTATATAAATTTACCGGACTATCGCCTGAGTTGTTAGTGAGAACAGATAAGTTTCGCAATACGTTGCTACATGCAGCAGCGAGTTTATCCCCAATTGCACAGCTTAATCAAATCCAAGGTGCCGCGTTGCAAATGCAGAGAGAATTACAATGGTTCAAGGTCAGAATTTCTCTACACATTTCGAGGATTAGAAAATATTCCTTTTTTTCAGACGAAAAGCATATATTCGAGGATTAGAAAATCAGTAATTGCTTCAACGTAATGCAGGAGATTGAAAAACTTGTACCTCCCAAGATGCTTGAGGATGTAAATGTTACAGATGGCATGACAGCACGTGATTTATTTACTAAGAACCACAAAGAGTTGGCTAAAGAAGGAGAAAGATCAATGAAAGAGACAGCAACTTCTTGTACGGTTGTAGGTGCTCTTATCATTACCATCATGTTTACTGCAGCATTCACAGTTCCAGGTGGAAACAACGGAAATACAGGCATGCCCTTGTTCTTAGATAAAAAGTTGTTTAAGGTGTTTATAGTTTCTGATGCCCTATCACTCTTTTCTTCCACGACTTCTGTAATGACATTTTTGGGAGTCCTCACCTCACGCTATGCCGAAGCTGATTTCCTTAAATCATTGCCAACGAAAATGATTATAGGCCTTTTCACCCTCTTTTTCTCCATAGCCACCATGATGATTGCGTTTGTTTCTACCCTTTTTATTATGTTGGGTGAAAAGTCATGGATCGTGATTCCAATCACTTTACTTGCTAGTGCTCCAATCGTCTCCTTTGCATTGATGCAATTTCCCCTCCTTGTTGAGATCTTCATTTCTACTTATGGAGCAGGAATATTTGCCATAAAAGGCAAACCTTTTGTAGCATCAGACCTCTCTTGACATGAATCGATCTGTCTGATTCGTAAGGGAAGAACTTGTATCAATATCTCAATTTCAATTCAAACGTGGATTATTCACATTTGGATTTTTATGTCATTTTTGCTGATATTTGTTTCTATCAATTTTATGCAAAGAAATAAATGATGTACGTGTTCCGGTTTCCATAATAAAACCCAACTTGAATGTTTGTATCTTCTTCCTTTTATTTATTTATTTTATAGCTTGTTTGTATCTTCTTTGGGCCTGAACTTCAATTTTTATGCGATGCCCAAACTTTGATACAGGGCTTAGTTTCCTTCGTTTCAAGTTCTACTATTATTTCGTACCCCTTTTATTGTTATTAATTCTGCCTAAGTAATGGAACCCAACAATACAATTTTAGAGAAATTAAAATGTTTTCTCTACAACAATCCCTTCTTACTAAATTAACCTCACTAATCTAAACTCATCACACATCACATAACATGCACAGATTCATAATGAGAGCCTCGCACAATCTTGTAAACTGAGTACTGAAATGGTGGAGCCAAGATATTTATATAGCGTCAGTCAATTTATTATTAACAAGGAAATTGGAGGGCAGATTGAATGAAGAACTTCCAAAACAGAAAGGACCATTTAGATGTGTATTGAACTATTTTGTTACTTTGAATATATAGGCTTTAGTAGACTGTTCGCATAGCATCTCCAACAACCTCTTTAAAGATTTTGGGATACTAAAATAGGTGGGTCATATCAACAAAATCTTCTCCAACAAACTTGTCAAACCCACTCACCAAATCTAGGACTCCTCTTTCACTCTTCAACACATTTATTAAGTTTTTGAACAACAAAAGCCGTCTTGGAATGGTAAAAGCATACATCGGGTTGAGTGAACAATAATGAATTATTATTTAAATATTGATTTGGTATTATTAACCGAATTTAATATTTGTATTTGATTAAAAAGAAAAAGAAAAGAAACATTAAATTAATTCATTTGAAAAGGCTGATGGGGTTACAAAATAGTAAAATAGTAAACTATATCTTTCAAATTTTCACGTAGGTCAACAAACCACAATTTGAATAGTTTAGTTTGAAGGGACTATTGGAGATGCTCTAGGAACATCCTCAATAGGCTCCCTAAACCACCTCATTAGACAAATTGGGGAATGCTAACAACCTTCTCTCTAACATTCTCTTTTGGACTTTCTCCCTTTTCCTTATGACATGTGTCACTCTCTTCACACTTAAAACAATGTTAGTAATGTATCTTACAAACTATCTTTTGTTTTCCAAATTTACCCTTATTAAATGTATTAAGTTTTATATTTCCTTTAATTTATCCAAAAAAATTTAATAATTTTCTTATTACCTTATTTAATAAAAAGAAAATTTGAAAGAAAATATCTGTTTTTTTTTTCAAAAAAAAAATCTGAGTAATAAGGCCCATAATTTTGTTGCACATAACAATTTTGAAAGAAAAACGTCACTTCAAGACCACAACCAAGTAAACAGCAAAAAAAAATTATGTTTTTTCTTATTTAATTTTTTAATAAGGTGGTAAGGAAGTTATGAAGAAGAAAAAAAATTGGATAAGTTGAAAGTCAATACATATAATAAGGTGAATTTGGAAAACAAAAGATAGTTTGTATGATGCATTAATGACATAGTTTTAAATGTAAGGAGAATGATACATATCATGAGGAAAAAGGAGAAGGTCCAAAAGAGAAGATTAGAGAAAAGGTTGATAGCATTCCCCAATAAAGAGACTTCTAGGAGCTCATAAATCTAAGGAGATAGAAAGGACTTCTAGTTGCTCCCTATAATTTAATAATGCTTTGTTTTATGCATATTTTAAACTTTTAATTAATGCTAACTAATTTTTATTTTCCTTTTTTTTTTTAATAGAGATGGACCAATTATATTGAATTAAAAATAATTATAATATTTATGACTTGCTAAACTAGAGAGTATGATTGGAGTTCAAATTTTATAGAGAGCTCTTAAAATAGCTTTGTGTTTTTTTTTTTAGCTACAGTTTAACTAAAAAAAAATAAGGAGTACGATTGCAGATGCTAGTGAAGCAAGATTCGGCTCATATTAAAATTCAAAACTATTGATAACTAATGTTCACCTAAAAGCCCTAAGCACAATGTCAAGACCAAATCTGGTTATCATTATACCTCAAACATAAAGTTACGTTGGAGCCTGGAGATAAGCTCTAACTTTCTTAGAAGAAGATGCTTTGCTACACTGCACCATCAAGCTCCTTCACTCTTTAGGAGTAAATACTAGATATGTTTGACCAATATAAGCATATAGACCTTGTTATGGTTTACTTACGAGAACAATTGTAACAAATAGTCATGAATTTATTTAATTTTCTATTTATTTCTTGTGAAATCACCGTTTTACCTTCACAATATGGGTATTTTGGTCAATTTTTGTTCGGGATAAGTTTTTTAAAATTTCTTTGCACTATTTCGTAAAGCTCACTCTCACGAGTTCATGAACACTTACTGGGCTTGAATCGGAGTTTTAATGAAAAAGTTATGGTCAACGGATTTCAAGGGGGAATTCGGGGCTGGTCCTTTCAAAAATAGTCTAACATGATAGTTTGATAAATAAGTATAACTATGATTACATGAATACTCCTCGTATTATTGGAAAAGTGGATCTATGACAGTTAGTA
The DNA here is from genome assembly GCA_020226455.1 of Prunus salicina. Lineage (NCBI taxonomy): Eukaryota > Viridiplantae > Streptophyta > Magnoliopsida > Rosales > Rosaceae > Prunus > Prunus salicina. Next base: position 24,762,817 of record CM035344.1, read on the forward strand.
CCACATTCTGTTTTCTCTTGACTATTTAACATTATGTCACAATATCCTAATATCCTAATATCCCACATTCTGTTTTCTCTAGAGTCTTATCCACCATGATGATAATAACTTTGTGATTATATGCTACAACATTTGATATTTATAATGTCTTTACAAGCTGTTTCTCAAAAAAGAAGAATTTGACATGTATATAATTTGATATTTATATTTATAACAATTACATGCTAATTACCAAATAAAAAATTACATGAAAAACTATTTTAGGAATTTACACATGTTTCTTTGTGTATCATAACCAATTTTCACATTATTGTGATTATGGAAAAATTCTTTGAATAGTCGTATCTTTCTCTACGATTTTTTTTTTCCTTCTACATTTTTACTCGCTATGCTACGACTTAGTGGGTAACCCGATACACGACTCGAAACCTGCACGGGAAATTAGTGGGTCAACCTGACATGACACATTTATTAAACGGATCGAGTTTGAATTGAACATTTTTTACACATATATAATCATAACACAACATAAACCGGACACAACATGACTCGTTGCCAACCCTTACGTCCCATAGTTATGTCCTTTTGTTCTATAATTTGGGAAGAATTAAGGTCGGCCCATTCTATGAATTCGAAATGGGTCGAAGCCCACCCTCCTCTTCCACAAACAGCTTGTTTGTAACAGGCCGGAAAAAAAAAAAAAAAAAAAAAAAAAAAAAAAGAACTCTGCAAAGCTCTGTTGCGCCCAATTCATCCCTCTCCGAAGATGGAGATGTCCAGTCGCCCCAGCAAGCGGCAACCACAGTGGCTTTAACTCTGATTCTCTCTCTCTCCCTAGCTCTGGTACGTAAAACTTTTTCTTTAACTTCCCCACAAGCCATAATTTTACTTACTGATCTGTATTATATTCCTCTCAGTTCTTCGATCATCCTCCATCAAAATGATTTTTTGCTATTATTAATTAGCTAAAGATTCCAGATTTCTTCTTCGCATTCTTAGTTTTGGTTAATTCCGGAAGAAAATGCTTGAATTTGATTTCTTACGTGCTTGTTTAGCCAGGTCTTCCTGTTTCGTTTGCCCAAAGGCATCGTTTTGCTTTCGTTTTTGTTCTTGGGCTGTATATGTTTTGGTTGTGGAACCCTAGGGCGTGAGCTCCAAGCTGAAGACTAAACTGATCACGGCTGCTTAGCTACTTGCTTGTTGTGAAATGCTTTACTAGGATCCCTGAATTATTGTTCAACAAGGTACGTCATTTAATTACGATCTTCAACGATGCACGATTAGTGGTTTGCGCTTTACATCTCCCTATGAAACTAGAAATTGATATGTGTTCAATTTTGCTCTGTGCTAAAATTAGTATGTTTTATTGGGCTTTCTCTCAGTAATGACAACTTCTAGTTTTGTTTCTTTTAATCCTGGTGATTTGGTCTTTGCTTAAAATTTACTCTGCTTGGTATTAGTTTTCCTTTTCGTGGTATTATGGATGGGAACAAGCGGAACTTTTTCAAGAAACGCCCTAATGTCCAGTTTAAAAGAAAAGGAGGTAACAACAACTACAAGAAAGGAAACTGGAATAATTCAACCCGTGAACAACCTTTAGAGAATTATCAATCCCTGGACACAGTGTATCGTATACTCTGCCCTTCTAAAAGAATCGGTGGTGTTATTGGAAAAGGTGGTGGCATAGTCAAAGCCCTGAGAGAAGAGACGCAGGCAAAGATAACGGTTGCTGATTCTGTTCTAGGCTCAGATGAGAGAGTAATTATTATCTTTAGCTCTCCAACAAAAATTTCAAGTAAACAAAATAATGATGGAGATTCAGCTGAGGAAAATGAACTGGAGCCCATGGACCCACACTGTGCTGCTCAGGATGCTCTCTTGAAAGTTCATAACAGAATTGTAGAGGAAGATCTTTTTGGTGGAGTTACATTTGATGATGACAATGAGAACAGTGTTGTCACCGCAAGGCTTCTAGTTCCAAACAATATGGTGGGGTGTCTTCTTGGAAAGGGTGGAGATGTTATTCAAAGATTACGAAGTGAGACGAGTGCAAGCATTCGTGTGCTTCCTGTAGATCAGCTTCCAATTTGTGCTATGGAAACTGATGAATTGGTGCAGGTACTGTTTCTGTTCTTTTGTTTGCTTTCTTGCATAATGCAAACTTGGGGTTTGATGCTACGATGCTGTATTAGGATTTTACATTCCTTTTTACAAGTATATGATTTTGGAGGTTGGTCACTTTTAATATCTGAACATACTTAGATTAAAAATAACTTCTAATCTCTGAAAATGCTTAGATTAAAATTTTATGAATTTTTTGTTGTTTATTTTTGGCACCCATATTAACTTTCAACAAAAATGACAGATATCTGGAAAACCAGATGTGACAAAGAGAGCGCTTTATGAAGTGTCTACGCTACTGCATCAGAATCCTCGGAAGGACAAGCCTCCTTCAGGTTTTCCTATGCCTTTTGGGGGCCAGGGGTTTCGTCCTCCTGGAGCCCCGATGACTAATGTGCTGCCACCTGGAAATCCAATGTGGTCTAATCGGGCTCCTTCCCACAGTATGCCCCCAATGCCACGGATGGAAGGATATGGAAACCGTTCTTCTGAATTTGCACCGGGTGGTTTTAATGGTTTTCCTCCTGGACATGGGAGTGAAGCTTTAGCTGAGTTTTCTATGAAAATTTTGTGTTCACCTGGGAAAATTGGTGGGGTCATTGGCAAGGGGGGGTTTAATGTAAAACAGTTACAACTGGAAACAGGAGCCAGTATTCATGTTCAGGAAGCATCAACAGACTCAGAAGAACGTGTAATTCATGTCTCTGCTTTTGAGGTGTGCCGTTTTGTAATACACAACCATTTTTCTACCTTTAACTAAAATTCATATTGGCTCAGAAGTGTTATGTGCATGTATAGCCTAATGTGCATCAACTATTTGTTCATGCATATGGATTATTTGCTACCAATATGCTAGTGGTGGATCACCTGGCTGATATTTTTTCAGGCTTCCTGGAGCCCCATATCACAAACCATTGAGGCAATTCTTGAGCTTCAGAACAAAACAAGTGAATTATCTGATAAAGGTATAATCACTACTAGGCTTCTTGTTCCATCAAGTAAAGTTGGCTGCATCCTTGGACAAGGAGGTCAAGTTATAAATGAGATGAGAAGGAGAACCCAGGCTGATATTCGTGTTTACTCAAAGGATGATAGGCCTAGGTGTGCAGCTGAAGATGAAGAGCTTGTGCAGGTGATGCAGTTGCATCAATTTTTTTTTTTTTTTCTATTTGGCAGATAACTTTCACTTTTCAACTTTGCAGTTCTTGATTATTTTCTCTTATTTTGGTCATTAAGATATCTGGGAACTTTGGAGTTGCTAAAGACACTTTGGCTGAGATTACTTCAAGACTCAGAGTGAGAACTCTGCGAGATGCAAATGCTGGAGCAGAACCTGCTCTTGTTGGCCCTGCAGGCGGATTTGGTCTTGCAGGCAGCGTACCTGGTGAGGACCACGACAACCGCCAAGTGCAGTTGGAGCTGGAAGCTCTAGTAGATATGACCCTCTAAAGGTAACCCCCCATGTTTTTTAATTTCTCTAAAACTTAATGAGCTTTTATTGGACAAGGACATAAGTTGAGTATTACAAGCTAAGAAGGAGGTGAAGATTTTTGCCATTTTCCCCTCTATTTTTTCACAGAAAAACAGTTGTCTTCCTTTCCATATGAAGCTTTTACTGGTTACATGGAATTCAAATCGATTAAGAGCATATGCAATCTGCTTAGAAATAACAGTACATGTGATCCACAGCTTTTGTATGAAAATTCCCATATATTGAACCATAATTCTTATCCAGACTCTAGTACAATGAAAAAGTAAATCCAGATAATGAGAAACTTACTTCACAGATAAGTGAAATAATATGTTCATGAATGATAATTAAATTTTTTTGGTTACACTCTTGAAGGTTGGTAGACATGAATATGAACTACAGAGTTATCGAATTCCTTCGGCTGCTTCTGGGTATGGAAGTATTCAAACTCTTGACTTTATTAGTAAACCTCATATTTAATCAGCCTGATTTTTATGCTTGTTTTATGTTGTTCCAGTTATCCAAGTGTCAGCCATGCCTTGGAGGGTAAGATCCCAAAGAATACAGTGGATTCTTTTCCTGGAACAAGAGGAAGCAACACGTCCGCTACTAGAGAGGTATATTTTCACAACTTTATAGGAGTAATAGGATAAGGGACATGGTAATATGCCAACACCTTTGACAAAGTATACATCTAGCCATTTGAAATTTTGTCATTCGGCCTGTTCTTGACAGGACTTTTAGAAGTAGAAGTAGAAGTAGAATGATATAGGGCACATTTTGGCATGCCTTGCTATGAGTCCTGTGAAATTGTCTTTTAGTTGTTACCCAAAAAAAAAAAATTGTCTTTTAGTTATGCTTTGGAAGAAGTCAACTTAAGCTGTGATTGTTTCACTGTCAACTGGTGTCTTATAGGTTGATTTACTTGTATATTGTTTCAATTAAACTTTCGCTCAAAGAATCCAAGGTAAATTATAAGCTTAGTACTCAGCAAGGCTCAAGAATAGCGCCCTAGTATGTCTGACGCAAAGCAGCTACGTGGTCCTCAGCTTTAGTTCAAAAGCATTAGAAAAATCGGAAAGTGTTTTTATTTGGTTATTTGAATTGGCTTCATTCAATGGTGTTATTTTGGTTTGGGGCATTCTTATTAGCTTTTTTGTTATATTTCTTCTTCTTCTTCCCCTCATTTTTAGATGTAAGTTATGTAAAAGACAGAACCCTAATGTGGAAGATTGGAATTGTATCCCTTGATGGCATAATTTGAATATTCTCATATCATTAAGCATGATTTGAATGCTCATCTTATTTGCATAATTTGATCTTGTGTTGAAAACTGTTCTTAAGGCAATATGATTGCTAATCTCTTCAATTGTTATTCAGGTTGGTGCACCGAGAATAAAGCTCCAAGACTCCCAAGGTGTTTTCTCTGAACGTCCTGTTGAAATCCGAGGTTCTGATAATTTGAATGTAGCACAGAACATCCTTCAGGCATTCATGGCTTCTGCTGGTCAAAGTGTGAGTGCTCAGGCTGGTTCTTACCACAATGTGAACGCTTTGCAAGGCTCCTACCACAACATGAATCCTCAGCGAAGTCCCTACCAAATGAATTCTCAGCAAAGCCCCTTCCAAATGAGTTCTCAGCAAAGCCCCTTGCCCTTCCAAATGAGTTTTCAGCAAAGCCCCTATCAAAACAATCCTCAGCGAAGCCCCTACCAAATAAATGCTCCGCAAAGCCCCTACCAAATAAATGCTACGCAAAGCCCCTATCAATTGAGTGCTCAACAAGGTTCATACCCCAACATCAATGCTTCTCAAGGCGCCTACCACAACTATAATTCACAGCAAGGTACCTACCAATACCGACTCTGATTCAGGAATTTTTGTATCATAATTGATATTATGCTTCTAGATAAGGATCGGTATCCTTTCGAAAAAAAGAAAGATAAGGATTGGTATTATTAGTGTACCAACAGGATACTATAGAAAATACTTAAAGTTGTCAAATTCCTTTGAGTTTCTAGGAGAAGTAACACGTCCTGTTATGTGCTTCAGGGAGTTGTAAACATCATTCCAATATACATAAGGGTTTCTTGTATGACGACAAATTGTTGACTGTTTATGAAATTTTCATTTTGCTTGATTTACTTTTCACCATGTTTCTCCTTCTTGATGAGATCTCTATTAACCATCAAGAACCAGTTACTTTGATAATAACAAAGCACGATAATTAACCAAAACTTAAAAAAGATGATAACAAAGCAAGCTACAAAAAAGTTCGCCAAAATATCCGATTTTTCTTATGAACAAATGTACTTATCCAAAAAATTAGGATCATCTTGTCAAATGGATTGAATTGCAAATCAGTTCATGTTTCTTTTTTTGTGAAAGGAATGGTAAATGGTGGTCATAGCAAAGAAGATAAAATGTTAAAAGAGTTTTCCTCTACAAATTGATTCGCATGAACTTGTAAATCCAAATGCAGCCAACAGTATCGGAAAAGGTATCGGAAAAACTTGTGTCAAACGGGGATATTATCCCCAGTCAATTACAAGCCAAATTGTCCAAGTGTGTCGACAAGTCCCATCTGCATTACAAGCATGGGGTGGGGAGCACTTGGCCAATCTAGGGTTGACCTTTTTGTAATTGGAGGTCTTCTATCTGGTACAGAAAAGTACATCTTCCTTCCATTATGTGTTGAAGGAGATGATGAGTATTTTTCATTTCACACGTGAACAAGTCATCAAGTGCCCAATTAGATAAAGCTTAGTACCTCAAAAATCCCATGATGAAGAAAGCAAGAGTTGTTCATGAGATGCTAATTTCTCAACCTCAATAACATTTAAGTGCTCCTTCAACTTGGCCAGTGGCCACTCACTCACTCAGAGGAATTGCATTGTGGTGAGCCCTGTTGAGAAGCTTTGGTGTTTGCCTTGTCATCTTCATCATCCATTCCCATGAAATCCCACAAGAAGACGCCTTTTTCATGTTATCCATATGTTCATGGTTTCTTCTCTTGGCTTCATTGAATCATTGATATCTATGAACACTAACATCACCACCATGACCATGACCATCACCATCCTATATATTTTGATTCTAGACATGACCAATTGACTGTTCCTCATCCAACTCATGCATTGTGAGATCTAACTTGTCTTTTCTTCAATCTGTCGACAAAGTTTCTTCTTATCCGGCAGCACCTTATAGTGCAAGTGCAACCTCATGGTTTCCATTGTTCGATAGTATCGCCACTGTGCACTCCTACACTCGCCAGATCTTGTTCACCAAATGATGTGTCATTCTATCACTTACTTAAATCTGGATTCACTTTAAAATTCATTTATTTATAACAAGTAAAATTTTGTCATGTGAACAGACACATCATTTGGGGAACAAACTTGTGAATAATTTTGGTGCATTTAGTACTATTGTTTATGATTTGGGTATCATCATTGCATGGCCTATGACTATTGACCAAAATACCAATCCAACTATACATCCCAAGTTATATGAACAAACACATTATTTGGTGAACAAACTTGTGAATAATTTTGGTGCATTTAGTACTATCGTTTATGATTTGGGTTTCATCATTGCATGGCCTATGACTATTGACCAAAATCCCAATCCAACTATACAAAGTCAATCAAACTTTTGAAATACAGTTGGCATGAGCCATTAGTATGAAGCCTTTAAGCGTAAGAAGAATAACAAGTGGTCCGACAAAATTTGTGCATATTGCATATACAGTATGCATACGTTTCGAGAAAATCCCCATCACCAGCATTCATTTTCTAAGATAGGATTCTCATGTTTGGGGCTCACTTTGCTGGAAAATGAATGGGCTTTTGATGTTGTATTGACATCTCTAACATCGAAATTCTAGAATACAAATGTCTATTGTGTTGTGTGATGAATCATTGTGAGAGAAACGCTGTATCCAATAACTTATCTTGTCGTTATGGGCAATTATATTGCTTGGTGCTATCTTTAGTGAACACATATGACATGTTTCCTTCTTCATAAGTGCCTCTAGAAAAATGTTGCCCTATCCAAAAATTAAAGGAAAGACAACTGTTGGCAGCAATTCACCTGGACATGGGTGTGCTTCGTGGCCGCAATTTCTTAGGTAATTTCCACTAAATTCTAAATGGTGAAAGCTGAAGAATATAAGAAACCAAAATGATGGCCTAAATGGGTGTGCATATAAACAATTTAATTAGGATGCATATAGGTCACGCTTCGATAATTAGATTTGGCTTACTTGTGTTTAAAAACATATGCCAACCATGATGCAATTGCAAAGATCTACCCAAAACATTCCCAAATCCAAAGATGATCTGGACCTTTTCGAAAAAATAAAATAAACATCTTGCTAAGTTTACAGATTGGTTGGTGAGATTTAGGAGGGATCTTCTCTTGCATATGAGTCAAACAAGATATTAAACAAGCATGATTTAGGTGTACATTATTGTAGAATCATTGAATCTAATTGGCATCATTATCTTTTTTCTTTTTTTTTGGTTAGACCCAAGGGTGTCCACCACCGACAGCAGTGACTAATCCCTTAAAACAACGGGTGGACAATGTCACGACTTGTGAGTTGGCTGCCTTCCTATAATAGTATCCTTCTCGATGGATTTCCTTGAAGGAGTTAGGTGTTTTTACCCTATCACTGTCTTCATAGGTAGACTCCAAATCATGATTGAGAATTTTGATAAATTGGGGAAAAGTAAAGTTTGCCCTCTAATGAGTTGGGGGAAAAAGCCCATCTAGAACTAGAATTACAAATTATTATTCTTGTTGAGCTCTACATCAAGTTTCAACATTGCAATTATGCACCGCGTTTCCTGGTAAAAATTGAGTGGGATTTATTTTCACTTGTAGGTATTTCCTATTTTAAAATCTTAAATTAGTAGAGAGCTATCATCTATCGTCTTATCTTCGTGCAGCACTGAATGCAATGATTCTATGAATACTATTCTGGACCCTATATAATCCTGCTGGTATTGCCACTTTTTATATACAAGACAGAAACATTACCTCTTATGCTTAATTAGTTGTTAAATATCTAAAGGTATAAAATAATATTGGTATTATTCTTCACAAAAACAAAAGGTATATAGTATCATCAATAAGACAATGGTAGCACACGAGGGTTCAATGAATCATTTAAATTATGAATGTAATCATGATCATCCACTTGAATTAATTTGTATCATATCAAAATGAAACCCAAAGTAACATCTTCTTTAAGGACAAAATATTATGTACGTAATTATAATTTTTTTTTTTTTAAAATCAGAAGCACTATCTCATTATCATCGTCGCCAAAAAAAATAATAATAATGAAAAATTGAGTAGTTTTGCATATATTTGTGAGGCCAAGAGAATTGTGGTAGGGAAGAAGGTGGTGGTGGGGAGTGGGGGTGAGATTAATGGTGGCGTATATAATTTGACATCTAATGCTATTGTTTATATGTTTTTTTAATCATTAGCAAATTAAAAGCTTAATCATCTGTAACCTTATAATCTAATTTTGACTCTGTCTCTTTCAAGTCCAAAGTTGTTTGATTAATTATGAGGGTCCCATTTTGGAGATATGACCTACTTTTTGTGTGAGGGGTCACTACTTTTGAGCCACCCCCACTCGTGCAAGAGGAAATAGAAAGGAAATAAAAAGGTTACATCTAATCATTATATATCATCGGATAATCTGTTATTTATTTATTATTTATTATTTATATTTTGTGTGTGCGTGCTCCTAGAAAGTGTATGAGGAGATTACATGGCTCTAATCTCTTCTATACATAATAATACAATACTGTTTTACTGTACGAAGGGACGTCCTTGAGTGTAAATCACACCTTTTCAATAGCATATGGATTAGACAGAGCTACTTGATTAATATTATCATCTTCTTTGTGTTCCATGTATTGCTACATTCATTAAATTGCGTTCACCAAATAATGTGATATCGTTTCATTTATTTCGATGTCTCATTTTTTTCTAGGAAATGATGATACAAACATATGTGATGCTCAAAAGAGAATTCCTACACAAAATTATTGTCACCTCATAATTTTGACTTTGAGCGTTATTATTAAGTTTGACCCATTTTACATAGGAAACATGATATGGCTGCAAATTTATGTATAAATTATCTTTTGAGCAAGTTGCAAACTTTTTTTGGTCAATTTTATATCCTTAGCACTACTGCTTTTCTATTGGGATAAGCACCCAATTAAGGAATCAGCTCTTACTCAAGTATTACTGGAGTAAAGTGAGAAAATGTAGAATCTAGCTAAGGTATAAAAGTCTCATAGTTAAGAAAATCAAAAAGTAAATAGTTGTTATCGCTTTTCTCAAAACAAAAAACAAGTAAATAGTTGACGCATTAAAACACGAGATTGCTTTGGGGTTGGCTTTATGGAGGAGAAGTCAGATTTCTTGGAGGACTTTTCAGAGTTGGGGTGTTGTAAATTTGGTGAAGAAGAGACCGTGTTCTGATGCTTGTTTCAGTGTCGGGAGGAAGCTGGGTGCTTATGCCCTTTCTCTTAGAAGCATTGTTTTCTTCTCAAATCAGATATTGTCAGATGATTACTGGATTCACTTGAGGCACTAGTTTTGCAAGCATTATTTACTTTGAGTTTGTTTAAGATTCTGGCTTCTGGTAGTGAGCTGGGTTTAGTGTTCCCTCATTGATTCCTGCCTTGGTCTATATTGTTGTATCTCTTTTCTTTTTCTTTTTTTCTTTTTTTATAAAAAAAAGTTTATGGGTAGATTGGCTACTGTCAGCATCAGCGCCAGAACATACTCACAATCTCGAACCAGAAGGACTTACGCATGACACCCAACTGCCAGCTGCCACCAGTATGGATTTATGTAGGAAATTACATATCGCGCACCAATGAGGACTACGAGCAGCGGGACTCAAACACTTGTAGGGCTACACACAGTGCAGGGACCTTATCAACTGAACCAACCCTCATTGGTTTGGCTAGATCCCTTCTTGTTTAGAGGGTCTGTAAGAGCCACCAACACACAATTTAAAAACTCTAGACAATAACCCACCAATTTTTAATTATGATAAAATTTGTCCATGTAAGTTGATTTATTTACAAATTATACAACTAGATCTTTATTTGGTTGCTAACCATTTGTCAATCACCTAATTAAGGCAAATGAATAATACCTCACTATACATTTATGTTTCCACTCCCATAAATAATGGGCTACAATCATATTACTTCAAAAATTCCATCCTAACCTCCTATAGCTCGAATAAATGAATTTTATTATACCTAATATCCTACAATTATATTTAAACATTACCTAATATACTCCAATGATATAGATGTATATGTATAATATATATTCTAATAGGTGCAATACTCATAGAAAAAATGTATTGGCTTTAATATGCCTACAATGTACCCATAATAGGTAAATTACAAGTTATATTATTGCGTAATAGTCAATTATTAGGTAAATTATATCCAAAATGTGTTTATTAAAGTTGGGTATATTATTTGAATAATAAGTAAATTCATATTAGGTACATTATTTTCACAATATATTGTGAAAAGTTGGGTAAGTAAATTCGTACTAGATACATAATAGACAATGTACCTATAAAAGTTGGGTAGGTAAAGTATTTTCACAATATACCTATAAATGTGTTGGCTTTCGTATACCTACAATACAATATACATATAATAGGTAAATTACAAGTTATATTATTGCATAATAGTCAATTATTAGGTAAATTATATCCAAAATGCGTTTATAAAAGTTGGGTATATTATTTTAATAATAAGTAAATTCATACTAGGTACATTATTTTTCGTAAAAGAAGTAATAGGTACGTTATTTTTTCAACATAAAAATGTATGTATGCTATTATATTTATAAAACAATAATACCATAGATAATTAATCAAGTAAACTTCATAAAAAAATTTTAAAAAAACATTTTTTTATTAAATAAACCGATTAGGTATGCTAAATATGAATTTATTGTTAAATTTAAAAAAAGTTTCCAAATTAATTTCTACATGTGTCTTTCCAAATTCAACGTGTATCATTAGTTACAATCCAATTAAATTTTTGTTTCTAAATTGGTTCCTACATTAATATACAAAATGCAATAATGGCTTAGTTAAGGGTATTTTAGGAATCAAAAAATTACATATTAAATTCGATGTTGCGCTTAATTAGGTAACTTGCCAAGTTGGATCCTAGTCATCAGGTTTTATTTAGAAAAAATAGGTTTTATTCAAACAAAAATAAAGAAATAGGTTGTAGGTGAGAAAAAATGACTTTCAAGAGGTTAAGCTAAATTTACTAATCTTTAAAACTCTTGAGCATCTCATGTTAATATAAGCAAGTATGTCCTCATAAAATTTATAATAATAATAATAAATAAATAAATAAACAAGTATGTGTGAACGCTGGATCCTAATAACATGAGAGGAATGCATAAGATAATTAATTCAATTGAATTTGTTTTGTAAAATATTTAAGCTTGCATGTAATTGAAAATTGGGTTCCTTATTGTACAAGGATGCGGCCATGATCAACTTCCTCTTAGATTTGATCAAATTCCTCATATATAATCATCGCTTATTTATTGTTTCACCTTGGGACTTCGAGTTCGGTCTCACTTAACCCTCTTGAACTCAAATTTCCTCACTTAATCACAAATTCTCCCATATCATGTAAACTGTTATCCCTTCTGCTCAATCTCGTCCTATTGACCTGTTAAATGAGCTTGCGTGGCAGGGAAAGTGGGTCAATTCACACACATAGTGGACCAACTGGACCAAATCGAATGCAGTCGTAAGTTGGACCAAGTTAAGTGCACTCACAACCTGTTCCAAGTCAAGTGCACTCACAACTTGTTCCAAGTTAAATGCATTCACAATCTGTTCAAGGTGAAGTGCACTCACAAGTTGGACCAAGTCAAGTGCACTCACAACCTACTCCACAAGTTCTTCAATCACAACCATACTCCAATTGTTAAAAGGAGATTCACGTATCCATTAAAGAGAAAGAAATAGGCACATAATCATTGGTATTTTGTGCTAGGATGGTATTTTGTAACTAGTTTGGATAGATACTGATTTGGAATGTAACTAGTTTGGAATGTAAATTTTGGACACTATTGCACAAGGTTTGTGCTTGGACATGTATATTTTGTGCTTGGAATGTAAGTTGCTTAGGAAAAATTTGTCAAATTGCTTGTAATTTGGAGATTTATCAATGAAAGGTTGCAATTCCCTTCATTTCGTGTTATGTTAAGTTTAGTGCTTGTTGTATACTAAGTTGCATAGGGAATGTAACTGCCTAAATTGCTTGTGCTTGTAATGTAAAGAGTTGGTTAGGGAAAAAATAACCAAGCTGCTATGCAAGGTTATAATTTACCAAAGTGCTTCAAATGTTTCATTTCCATTTCTTTAACATTACAAACTTCACTCAAACATATGCCTCAAGCCAGTCTTTAGCCAAAACACTGAACACATGAGGTCTACCACAAAACCTAAGCAAAAACAAGTAACCAACTAACAACCAAAACTGCCCGCAATTTCTTCTGCTTTGCTAGAAGAACAGCCACTTCTTCTCCCAGTCTTATATGATTCCTCAGAAACCTTGGTATGATGGCCTTAGAACAGGGGCACATCTCAAGATCGTACTACTCAAAATGCACACATCCATTGTTCCTCCCTTGTATCAATCAACTCATATATCAACATCGGAAAAATACACATATTCAAACTGAAAAACCAACAAAAATCAATAAATATGTCAATTCATTACCCTTCAACAGAATTGAAACCTTCTTCCTGGGTTAGCTTCAGTCCACGATGTCTCCACCTGACATGGATTCCCACACTGGCAAATATAAGGTATGTTCTCTTGTCGTCGGGCCATTTCCTCTGCCTAAATCCCAAAATCCCCAGCTATTTTGAACCCTAATCGACAAATAATAACCTCTTTTCGTTCCCCTATTTGAGACAACGCTCGCCCCTCGCCACATCAGCACCTCCACATGTGTGAATTAGCCCACATTTCCGGCCACGCAAGCTCATTTAATGAGTTAATGGGACGTCGTTGAGCAGAGGAGGTAACATTTTAGATGAAGTGGAAGAATGGATGGTTAAGTGAGGAAATTTGAGTTTAAAGAGTCAAACAATATGGGTAGAATCTTTTTCATATATCTTTCATTCTCCGAAATGAGGTATTTATAATAAAAGGTTACAAACTCTAGTAGGGTTATACTAGGAAATAAGAAAAGTCCTAATTACATAATATCTATACAAAAAGGAAATAAATAAAATCCTAATAGAATAAGAAAGAAATATCCTAATAAGACTAGGATCTCGCTAACACTCCCCCTCAAGTTGGGGCAAAGATGTCACGCATGCCTAACTTGTCAAGCGAGTTGAGAAAGACCATAGTAGACACAGCTTTTATAAGAACATCTGCCAGTTGGTACTCGGATGATATAAACGGAAAAGAAATAATTTCAGCATATAACTTCTCTTTAACAAAATGTCGATCAACCTCCACATGCTTTGTACGATCATGTTGCACAGGGTTATGCGCAATTGCAATTGCAGCTTTATTATCACAATACTGATCCATGGGCTTCTGGGGTCCAAACCCAAGATCTCTCAACAATCTTCTCAACCATAGTAACTCGCACACACCTTGAGCCATCCCACGGTACTCGGCCTCGGCACTAGATCTAGACACCACTTTTTGCTTTTTACTCCTCCAAGTAACAAGATTACCACCAACAAATGTGAAATACCCAGACGTAGAACGTCTATCAGTGACTGAACCAGCCCAATCAGCATCCGTATACCCTTCCACATCTGTATGACCATACTTGCAAAACATTAACCCCTTTCCAGGAGTTACTTTCAGATACCTCAAGATGCGCATCACAGCACCCATATGATCTTCACTAGGAGAATGCATAAACTGACTCACTACACTTACTGCATATGCAATATCATGACGTGTATGAGATAAATAAATCAATTTCCCCACAAGTCGTTGATAACGCTCTTTATCTGTAGGGACTTGATCAGGATACAACCCCAACTTATGATTCTGTTCACTAGGGGTATCAATTGGTTTACAATCTAACATTCCAGTCTCTGCAAGTAAATCCAAAATATATTTTCTTTGAGACAGAAAAATACCATGTTTAGATCTAGCAACTTCAATCCCAAGAAAGTACTTCAAATCACCCAATGACTTCATCTCAAACTCGGAAGCCAGATACTTCTGAAGATTTTGCATTTCTGCCTGATCATCTCCAGTCACAATCATATCATCAACATAAATAATTAAAGCTGTCAATTTACCTTTATGACGCTTTAGAAACAAAGTATGGTCTGAGTTACTCTGTACATACCCAAATTTCTTCATAGATGCTGCAAATCTCCCAAACCACGCTCTTGGGGACTGCTTTAATCCATATAAAGACTTCCGCAGCTTACACACAATACCCTCCTTAGAGGTTACAGGAATACCAGGAGGGAGATCCATGTAAATCTCCTCTTTGAGGTCACCATGTAGAAATGCATTTTTGACATCGAATTGTAATAAGGGCCAGTCGCGGTTAGCAGCCAAGGACAATAGTACACGCACAGTATTGAGCTTTGCCACTGGAGCAAATGTCTCCAAATAATCCACTCCATAGGTCTGAGTATAACCCTTTGCTACCAATCTAGCCTTGTAACGGTCAATGGAACCATCAGCTTTATGCTTCAAAGTAAACACCCATCTGCATCCAACAGCTTTCTTCCCTCGTGGCAAAGGAACTAAATCCCATGTTTTATTCTTGTTCAAGGCATCCATTTCAACATTCATGGCATCCATCCATTTTGGGTTAGATAAAGCATCCTGCAGCTTAGTTGGCACACATACACTAGATAATTGACACAAATATGATGCATATGACTTAGACAAACGATGAGTTGACACAAAATGGCTAATGGGATACTTAGACTTGGCATGTATATCAGGAGAATATTGTACTTTAGGTTTCCCACGAGTGGTTCGTGGGGGTAACTGATAAGTTGACACAGGTAGATCATTAGAAATTACCTCACTTGATTCACTATCATGAGTAGATTGGGGCAATGGCAGGGCAGAGGGGGGTATTACATCGAACTCATCCATACAAGAATCACTGTCATTATTTTCAGATACAGGCGACTGGTCACTTGCTTCAGTGACACCAAGAGCACTTGCTTCATCTCTAGATATGGGCGACTGATCGAGTTCCAAAGGGCGATCAGTAGTTTCTTCACAGGGACCACAAGTTTCATCTTCAGATATGGGTGACCGGTCACTTGCTTCAGTGCGACAGGTCATTTCTTTCCCAAGAGCAGCATCTTCAAACACATCATTCTCTAATCCAAGACTCTCCAATTCACTCCCCCTCTCCCCCTGAATTGGAGAGGAGGGAGATACATAATAGGGCACTTCTTCATGGAAAGTCACGTCCAAAGTAACATGCACCTTCTGGGTAGGTGGATGATAGCACTTATAACCTTTCTGAGTAGACGAGTAACCAATAAAAACACATCGCAGAGCACAAGGATCAAGTTTACTCCGTTGATGAGAGTAGACATGAACATAGGCAACACACCCAAAGACTTTAGGGGGCAACTTGGAGACTGAGACAGGGGAAACATGGTCACCAAACACATCATGTGGAGTCTTGAAATCAAGAACCCGGCTAGGAGTACGATTAATCAAATAGGCAGCAGATAAAACAACATGCCCCCAAAGATGATGGGGAACAGACATGTCCAACATAAGGGAGCGGGCAACTTCAAGTAACTGACGATTCTTGCGTTCAGACACACCATTCTGCTGAGGAGTAAATGGGGTTGTCGTTTGGTGAATAATACCTTGAGCACGGAAGAAAGATGCCAAAGTGTTATTCACATATTCGCCTCCGTTATCAGTCCGGAATACTTTGACCTGAGCATGAAACTGAGTAGACACCATAGTACAGAACTCTGAAAGGATGGAAGCAACATCATGTTTATTTTTCAGCAAGAAAACCCAAGTGAGTCGGGTACAATCATCAATAAATGTGACGAACCAACGAAATCCGTTCGAAGTAACGCGAGCCGGACCCCACACATCAGAATGCACTAAATCAAAAGGCTTTGCAGCTTTACTGTCACTCAAAGGAAACACAGGGCGATGACTCTTGGCCAAAATACATGTCTCACACTTAAAACTTGACTCATCACAAGAGCGGAATAAAGATGGAAACAGACGCTTAAGGTAGCCAAATGATGGGTGTCCCAAGCGACGATGCCATAACTAAATTTGCTGTTTGTCTTTGACACTGCAACTTTGAACAATATTAATGACACGATCACGAACTGGTGCAGAAGGCAATGTCAAATAATATAACCCCCCCTATCCGTTTACCATGCCCAATCGTCTCGTGAGTCTTAAGATCCTGAAAAGAGCAATGCGTAGGATAGAAAGTAGCAGAAGCATTAAGTGTATCAAGTAATTGACCCACAGATAACAAGTTACAATGGATATTGGGAACTAGTAACGCACGAGACAAGGACAGAGTAGGAGTGAGAGAGATTGTGCCCTCACCAGTAATTGGAGAGGGCAAGCCATTAGCACTAGTTATGTATGGGTCAAGGGTGTTACTAGACAACTCATCAAAAAATTTAGCATCATAAGTCATATGATCAGAAGCACCAGTGTCAATTATCCAAGTATTGGAGCCAGTACCTGGAATAGAATCAGAGACACACAAATTTGTAGAGGCAGCAGCAACATCACCAACAATGGAGTTATCACCCATGATTGCAGTAGAAATTCAACAGATTACGGCAGAGTATACGGCAGAACACAGCAGATGCACAAATACGGCAGATGCACGAAGACAGGCACGAACACAGCAAAGTACACAGCGGAACGCAGCAAAGGCACAAATACGGCAGATGCACGAAGACAGGAATGACACAAACACAGTAGATGCACGAACACTACAACACGACACGCAAACCTAGGAGGGCACACACGGCACAAGCAGAGAAAAAAAATATGGGGATAGAACACGGGTGGGCACAACACACAGGTCACCAGAAAAGTAGGCTCTGATACCAAGTCAAACAATATGGGTAGAATCTTTTTCAGATATCTTTCATTCTCCGAAAGGAGGTATTTATAATACAAGGTTACAAACTCTAGTAGGGTTATACTAGGAAATAAGAAAAGTCCTAATTACATAATATCTATACAAAAAGGAAATAAATAAAATCCTAATAGAATAAGAAAGAAATATCCTAATAAGACTAGGATCTCGCTAACATAAAGGGGTTAAATGAGACCAAACTTGAGTTCCAAAGGTGAAACAATAAATAAGCCTATAATCATTTGATACAAAAGTTTCTTTTGAACCGCCTAGCTGCTTATCTTTTTCTATAAATTATGTTCTAGTTTTACTTCAACATTTTCAGGAAGATTTTGAATCACACGGGTTAAAAAACACATCCTACTCTTCATGATCTTCTCTAATATGCGAATCGATAAAGTTTTGATTTCTTAATTATGATAAATATATATGTTCTAACTTCTTTTATTATAGGGATATGCATATTTTAGCTCTATATATCACTCTCGGATCAAAGGAACACAAATTTTGTAATTTTTATTTATTTTCAACTCTATCCATTATGATGATTGGAAATTTTAGATTCTTTTTCAACTCTATCCATGCATTCGATTCGATATATATGTGATGTACACACAAGTAATTCATCTTTTCTTTTATGGATGTAATTTTTCATGACCCTTATTTGTCAATTAACTATTGATTTAGTGATATTATCTTTACACCATTGGAAGATGACTATGTAAGTTTGAATATATCCTCGTCATAATTAAGATGAGATGAATTCTACGATGAGATGAATACTAAAATAGAAGTAAAGAGCCAATAAAGTTTAACACAATGAAAAATGGCATTGACTTGTGACCAATTGTCTTATGTTTGAATTTTCATGACACGTTGGTAGTATGTGTGATAAATTCATTTTCCTCTTATAATTTAAACTATCGCTTATATTAAAAAATAAAAATAAATATATTTTCACAATAAGTATCATTCATTGATAAATGCTTTTTAGTAAAGATTGTAAACGAGGACGGAGTTGAAAGTTCATAAATCATACTCTTGTGTAAAAGAAACTTTTTAAAAAAGGAATTAAGATAAAATCTCATTGACTTTATGGGTCGAATACATGAATTTAATTCTGGAACTATAAGAAATAGCAATTGGTTCAAATTGGGGGTGGGGATATTTCCCTGTTTTTATAGAAGGGCGTATTTAAAAGTGCGGCATTGGAATTTCTCGTATGCAATGCATTAGACAATGACAGAGAAGATAAATAAATAAATAAAAGGTAGTTGACAGCAAAACAATTGAGAAAAAATTGAGTAGTGGGAGACGCAGAAGAATCAGAGATTGGTGTAAGCAGATGATGGGATGATAGCCAAAGCACTCTATATTTATATATACATATATACAAGAGTCTCCTTTGAAAGGAAGATCCTGACCCTACCCTAGCCCCCTGTCAAATGCGAGTTGGCTTATTTTAATTAATCTTGAAAGATAAGCACTTTGTTAAATCAAATCCGATTGAATAAAAAGAATCAATCTATCATTCATATATAAGTGTTATGGGCCATCAAAGCTAAAGAAGAAACCCTTATAACTCATCCCTTTGTGTGTGTTTTTCTTGCTTTAATCATATCGTTTTTATGCGTATCCTCTCATTATTTAAATGCAAGTTTTGACCTCTAAACTATTAATCTGTACCGCATATTCAAATTAAACAAGAAATATTTAATTAGATTTTCGATTAGACTTACAATTCATTCACAAGCATGGCTAAAAGCAAGTAAAATCAATGCGATCTATTTTTTGGTTGAAATAATCACTGCGATTTTCATTTTTATTGACATCTAACTCGTTTGGTTAATCCACAAACATCGTTCCAATCCCCGTCTCTTTACTATGTATAACTCAAGAAAGAACAAAATTACAAGAAAAATGATGACCAAAATTCCATCTCAAGCTCTCCTAGCTCCTCAAATAACAAACTCATCCATGCACTCTAATTCCAAAATCAGTATGCTAAGTCGAAGGGTCTATAGGAGTCATGCATACTTGAACCCCATACTTAGGTTTGATGGTGAGGACAATAACGGGAGCATGACGATAATTATCCGAAATCGTGAATCTAAACCGGGAGATTAACATGGCTAATATGATCTTGGCTTCCATCATGGCGAAAGTTTGGCCAATACAATTTCGAGGACCGGTAGCAAATGGGATGAACCTCCCGGGGGTGAATGACTTGGAAGCAAACCTTTCAGGGTTAAATTCATTTGCATCTTTGCCCCATAATTCTTCACTGTGGTGAATGGCCAGAACAGGTATCCATATAGATAGGCCCTTTGGAATATGGAGGTCACCAAGTTTGATGTCTTCAAAGGCCATTCGAGGCAGAACAGTTGCTGGTGGATACAGCCTCAGTGATTCATTTATTACCATATTTAACTGCAAAAAATAAAAAAAAATTATTAACTCACCAATAAACTCAGCTACATCAAGAAAAGAAAACATATAATTAAAGGCAGGACCTAGACATGCAAGGCACTGCCACTGCCAAGCCTTTTTACCAGCTAAGCCTCTATAAAATATTCATTTTGGTGTTCTGGGTATTTTTAATTAGGCTTCTGCTCATTAAGTGGAACCAATGGAGAGCCTATGTCAAGGGGTAGTAGACTAGGGGCCACTACTTTTTCCCACATTGTTTTTAAATACCTCTGGCTCAATGCCAGTATGAAGAGGTACTTAGAACAGAGTAATTTGTTTTCAAGTTTTGGAAGCATTGCTTAGTGGCTGGCTGTTATATCTTGTCCCTACCCACACTACCTTAATTTTTTGGTAATTTCAGTTCATGACCCTCGCAAAACAAATGCCCAAATGCCCACCATACCAAACCACCCAAAATAAACTAAAAAGTAGCAATAAAAATAATTAAGAAAGATACAGAGTAAGCAATACCAAAGTGAGCTTGGGGAGATGATCAACAGAGGGAGTTCCACCATTGCAGACTTGCTTGACCTCAGCCCTAATCTTTTCTTGCCAAGAGGGGTTGCTGGCTAGTAACATGACAGTCCAAGTGAGAAGCAGGGCAGTGGTTTCATGTCCTGCAAAGAAGAACGTCTTGCATTCATCCATGATCAGCTGCAAATTTATGCTAAAACCATTCCCTCTCTTCTTCTGCATCTCATTAAGCAACATCCCCAGCAAATCATTCCCATAAGAGCTGCTCCGGCCGATCTCCACGCAGTCCTTTCGACTCTGTATTATCTCCATTAGCAGCCTCTCCACCTCCATTTTCAGGGATTTTATTTCTCTGTTGTATTTACTTGGGAAAAACCTGAAAACCCAATTAAAATTGCAGAAAAATATTATAAATTAATAAGTATCATGACATACAATTAGCACATCTGTCATGACTCAATTTAAAGAGCAGCTAGCACAACAACTGACTTGAAAGTGATTGACAATTGACAAAGAACAAATTATATTAACTATATTAAGCATAAAACAAATGGCCACACAAAAAGAAGCTTATTGGGAAAAAATGGAATCGAGTAAAGAAATTAGGAACAAGAAAACGTGACCACGTAAAAGATATATATTGGCTCTTTTATTATTTATCAAATAGCAAACGAAACCAAATCAATATCCTCCTAAAATGCACATCAAATATCTTATGTTCTACTCACCGGCTTCCGGGAAGGCACAAATGCTTGCTTGCTTGGGAGCACAGATGCTGCAGAACAGTGAGCAGTCGAAAAATCTGTTTTCCCTTCTCGTAGCTGCTATCGAACTCTGTTCTTGAAATTATGTCTGCCGTGAGCCTTGTCATGTACTCTCCTATCTCAAACTCCCTTCCTCCTGAAGTCTCTATCTCATTTTGCAAGGATTGGAGCATCTCTTTAGTGCATTCCACCATGTACCCAGCATAGCTCTAATAAAAAGCAAGCACACACCAAATTAAATCAAAACCAATAAATAATTTGTTACCATAATTAACACAAAACAAACATTGTTGTATGTATGTACCTTAAGTCTGTCTCCCATGAATGCCGGTGCAATGATGTGGCGTTGGTGATACCAGTCTTCGCCGTTGGCCATTAGTAGGCCGCGGCCGATGAAATGCTTGGAGCCTTGCTGCTGAAGCCAGGATTTACCAGAGATGGTGCTGTACTTGGACAGAAGCTCCTTGATCAACTCAGTCTCGGCCAGGCACATCCGGGGCTCAATTCCAGTCCAATATATGAACCTTTTTCCTATAACCCAATTCAAATACCAAGCAAACCACATAAGCTTCATTGATTAATTATGTGATTGATTAAATTATACGATTATAAAACGAAACGAAATAACAAACCATATTGCTTCGACCAAAGGACGTAATGGGGCAAGAGGCGGCCGACGATGTCATGGCTGATAGTGTGCATGTCATGAGAAGTTGATTTGGCGACAAGGGAGGCCATGTCCAAGATGTTGCCGTTGAGAGGGCGGGGTTTAGGGCCACGCACCCCTTGCTTTTCCATGATTTTCCTGATGCGTCTTGGGGTTAAAAAGTAGCATGAGAGAGTGTCATATGCAACTCTTATTAACAAGCTCAATAATATGACTAGCAGAGTAGTTAGGAGCACCGCGGCCATGGCTATGTGGTGGAAAATGATTAGCAGAGTTGCTCAGGTTGATAAAACAAGAACAAGAGCAAATAGAACGAAAAGAAAGAGTGTAGTCTTGATGCGAATCAAGCAACCACAACCCCATTTATAATGGCCCGAGAAGGCCTGGCCTGTCAACAATTTTTTTGAGCATCTCCAACCGATGTGTCAAAAGTGTCATATAGACCTTTAACAGCTAGAAATAACATCTCACATCACTCCAACCGATGTGTCAAAGCTGATGTGGAATGAAGGCTAGAGGTTGAGATGTTATTTTTGACATCCCAAAAGTAAGATGTCAAATGAATATTTTATTATTTTTTTCTTTTCTTTTCTTTTTAATTAAAAATAAATCAACACTAAAACGTAATAAAATAATAATTTAATTTGACATATCGGGTGGAGTGTAAAGCTGTGTAAGATGTCAAATAGCCACATCAGCCATCAAATTTAAATTTGATGTTTGGTATTTAACATCTCCCTTGGAGATGCTCTTTCCACCATGTTCTATTTTCCCGCCCACCTTATCTTTTCACCTACCATGTAAATTTGAAAAAACACAATCCTAGCTCAATACTTATTCAATGAAATATCTCCTAATTCAATACATGTCGTATGAAAATTGGATACTATAAAGATTTTTTAAGCTGAACTTTCCTTTAAAGAAAATTATTAGAACAGCAAAATGGAAAAATGAAACAAGACCAAATTAAATATATTACAGCAGTCGATTTCTAATCGTTATTCAACAATATAAGCATATGGTATATATGAAATCTAGATTTAGGAGAAAATTTATATGGTGGGTGGGAAGATAAGGTGAGTGGGGAAATAGTATAAGGAATGGAAATAGCAGCATTTTTTATGTTTTTTAATTGGAACACACTGTGAGTGTTACGCTAGCTTTTTAAAATAAGAAAAAATAAACAAATTTGGGAGAAATATTATTTGGTTGGGAGGGGCAAAAGGCAATTATGGTGTTACATTTTAACCAAATGTTATAGATTTTCTCCGATTTAGTTTTCCATTTTGGGTTGTTTTTCCTTTTTGGGTTGTTTTGAGATACATGTTTTGTACACAGGGGCGGACTCACGATTTTTTCTATGTATCTTGAATATAAAAGCTTATTTTTCCACTCCCCTTCTCTACTTACACTTCCTTTTCCTTTTTGGGTTTGTCTCTTTCCTATTCTACCATTACCCTTTATTAAGGTTTTGATAATTGAAATTAAGAAAAATTATCAGAAAAAAGAAAAAGAAAAAGGAAATGGATAGAAATAATGTAAATATTTGTATGCTAAATTCTTTATTTTTTTTATTTTTTAAATACCAAGTATGTGAGTACTATTTATCTTTGTTGTAGTTAATAGATAATAAATTTTTTTAGCTAACATATTTACAGGTAGAAGACTCAAGAATCTTGCTAACCAAATTGTCATTAAGAGCTTAGATATGAAGAGAGCAAAGTATGCATAATAGTCTCAAATTTTTATTCTTTCATAATATTAGTAAGTGATTGTACATGTCTTCTTATTAAAGAGAATTGTAGGGTAAGAGTAGAATAGGGAAGAGAAAAAAAAAATTGATTAAAAAGTATTAAAAAGCAAAAGAGAATGTAAATGGAGAAAAAATGAGTGAGAAAATCACCTCGCTTAATATATTGCTCAAGTTTTATAATGAATATCATTATTTGATTATAAAAAAGAACTTAAAATCAGATTCGTAATGTTACTAAAATTGGAAAGTGGGAATTTGTTTGGAATTTGATTTTACGGCATGGGCTAGGGGCAGAACCTGTCAATTGTCAAATATTATATATATATGAGGGGATGAGTAAAATAGTAGTGCTGGGTTGACCGTCTTTCTCACTGTTATGAGTTGGGATTGGGGAAATTAGAATCAACATTTTTTTCAAAGATACATTACTAGCTTTGAAATAAGTGGTAATTTTCTTCTTAGTGTTGAAAGAAGTCTAAATATTTGGGCGGAGGTAGTGAATATTATTATTTTTGGTACATAAGTTTAAAACAATAATATTGACTTAATTATGAGGGGCTTTTGGCGTCATAACCACGGAAATAATCTTTTTAGTCAATTTTGAAGCATGGTTATCTTCTTCCCTATCATTTCTTCTATATTTAGAACTTCAATTAACAAATTCGCCCCAATTTAGAAAGGACTAATCCAAATTATCATTTGGTCTACCTTATTTGGCCTCATACAATTCTGATTGTGCATGGAGTGCTTCTTTCCTTGTTTCCTTTTAATTTTTTTGGAATTGAATGTAAAATCCAATGAGATCATTTGTGGTTAAATGATTTTGGAATGTATTAGTCATTTCGGTTTGAATAGAGAGAGAGAGAGAGAGAGAGAGAGAGAGAAAAGAGATCATCATATAGTATCCAAAATTTAAATTCGAAGTTTTTTTTCTTCGAAAAATTCAAAGTATTTAGAATCCTAAAAAGACACAATTTTAAACACAAACATCTTATCAATATAAAAAATATTAGTAAATAATGTGTACTCTCTTTTACCATATGGTGTATCCAGAATATATAAAAAACTTTCGTGAAACTGTTGGCCAAGCGAGGCACACATTTAATTTTAATAACTTTTTCTAATTTGGCACATCACCCATTTTCTTTTCTAAATTCGTTACAAAGCGTGTCATTCTATTAGCAGCACACAGAAATCTTTGGTTTAAATTTCAAGCCTGCGTATTTGATATGCACATTAACTTGGCGCTTGTGAGGTACTAAAATTTCTATATATAGTGACAATTTTAACTTTATATAGCATTACCCTCATGCTTTATTCTTTCAAGCTCATTTAATCTGCCTCTCTACCTTTGTACTCTTTATTCTTATTAATCTAATATAATTTTATCGCATTTTTATATACAAAATTATTTATGTCTATCTTTTTTTAATCAGAGACAACTCAGAATTCTTGTTTTACTATCACATCAATTTCTACTTCATACGTCTATCAATTTTTTTTTTAAAATGTTGTTTTAAAAAATATAAAAAATATATTTAAAAAAACCACAAATTTTAGAAGTTTTAGAAGAACAAGTTTCTTAATTTGTGACTTGAGAAGTAGGTTTATATTCCCACGCATGCCCAGTCTGGCCATTTAAAAAAAAGGGTTATTATATAAAAGGAAATTATGCTTCATTGGTGGGTGGGTGCTGCTGGGTAGCAAATTGTATTAATTCGAATTATTTTCTCAGAATTTAAAAATTAGAAACAAATAAAAATCTAATATCTCTTTATATTAGGGAATCCAACCGTCCAATTCATCCAATGAATGATCTGGATCTGCAATCTCCATTTCCTCTTCCCTCAATCTGCCAGGAATTTTGTTCCCCAATCTGTTCCAGAATTAATTCCAAAAAATAAATTAGGAAAAGTTGATGTAAGTTGCTTCCTATATTTTCAAAATAATTAATAACAATATGGTGGGGCTCAATGTGTAGAAAGTGTGTATCTTTTTCCTTCCCTTATTTGCTGTTTTTTTTCATAATTTTTCAAAGATCATGTAAGTGAGTTTTTTTTACTTTTCCAAGTTAGCAATTTTCACATTTCGCACGTTCTTCACTACATTTTTTGTTATGATGTTTTCAAAGAACTTTATGGAGGATGAAAATTTTGAAAACGAAACATATTGAGGCTTTTGCAACTGTACTACCTAAAACATGATTCAAAGTATTGATCATAGATCAAATTAAAAGTGTGCAAAAAGGAATTTAATAGTCAATTAAGAAAGTACTTTCATTAGCTGCTCAAATGAGAATATTGTAATTAGTATGATAATTTGTCAATTGCAGAGTGTACATATTTGAAAATTTAGTAGTTTCGATCCATTTCAGCACTGTTGCTATGTATATTCTTGCAACCTTCGACTTATTTCAAACTCGACACTCATCTGTGAATTGCAGAATATGCAAATTAAGACATTGACATTTAGTTAGATTAGAACTAAGATTTATATATGAACTACACCCCCAAAGTTTAAATGAATTGGTAAAAGCAAACGTCAACCACGGATTTTATTTCGTACATAACTTATCACGTGTTTTATTTATATCTATTTATTTTATAAATTTTAACCTTTTTGTGTAAATTAGACATACCTAAATCAATGCATACACGAATGAGCACACAGTTTTTATGTACTTAACTTATATAAGATCCGAGTTTATAAAATAATTTATCCATGTCATATGTGCGTAACATAATTCAATTCCATTAGTATTTGGTAAGTCCTACTGGTAAATATCTGTGTGTGAATGATAAATCTGTGTGTAAAATCTATGTGTGACCTTTGGAGTCAATTTTCAGTCGAAAGGTGATTACCAAAATAAAAATAAAATAAAATCATTCGAAAGGAGATGCTGTTTTGACTTTTTATGTGATGTGGAATTTAGTATCAACTGCAAGTCAACAAGTGGGATCAGAATTAAAGTCATCGAGGCTAATTCTTCTTTGTATTATGCTGAAATTGAATTTATGGTGCATGTGGATTAAGATTGATGCATGCATGTGTTTCTCCTGCAACTTTTACATGTATATGCGTAAAACTTTTCTATATATATATAGGTAGATACATGAATTTCATCACACATTGCATTGCTCATAACATGGCATCAATTAATAACATTATCAATTATTATGGCCTCGAGCAACGCTCTCTAATTCCTTATTGGCTTGCACATGCATTTCACACATCAGCTTTCTTCTGAGATGGTGCCCTGCAGGTTGCACCTGTAAAATAATATTCCAAAGGTGTTATATAAATATTGCATTATACTAACTAACTAACTATATATATATTATTCTTTTATGCGGATGCTATTACTGTGTGAATTTTCATTATAAACAAGAAGGAAATCAGAAAGGAGTAATAGAAAATACATGGCGTCCATACGATAATAACTTCCGTACATCTGTATAACAAAAAATTTGTATATACATTTATACTCAATTAACATGGAAGAAATACAGCTCATATACCTAGAAATTAAATGGTTGAATTGATCTATATGCCTATATGGCATAACCAATGTATTTTGGTCATTTTTAGTCACCAAAAAGTGTTTAGTTGAACTTTTTTTTACATATAGCTTTCGATTAGTGATATATATATATTTTCTACAGCGCGGATAATATTTTCTTAGCCAAAGAATAAATGTTTGTGTTGCTTAGGTTGTGAATATGAATCCCACGTCCATGCAATAATCAGCTTAATTAATGGTACGACAATTCCACAAAAGTAATATGCCTAATCTATAATTCAGATTCACAGTTTAACAAGAATAAACGATCCGCAAGCGTAGCACATGCGGATTGATTGATGATGGTATGAACAGAAGGTAGTTTAATTAGCAGCCGTACTGTAAGTATTCGATCAGGTTTGATGGATTGAAATTTAGTATTCTAAGCGTGCACACCGAATCTTCTTATATTCTGTAGGGTCTCCTCCTCGGCCATAGCCATAACCAAGTGGGGGTGAAGGAACCCAGCCGAAAGCAAACAAGTTAAGATATCTCCATTAACAAATGATCAAAGCAGACAAACTTAGATATATGTGCATTAACAAGTTGATCAAGACTTGCCAATTACGATAAAAAGGGGTAGTTAGATTAACAGTTTGAAGAATCTTTGGATATGTTCCATCCATATGCAGTGCCCTTATCGGAAGCTACTGGTTGGTGCGTCGGTGCGTAGTACTAATCCCTGTGTTTAAATTACTGTTAAATCAAGGATTAAAAATGTCATAGTTAGCGGAAAGCAAAGGACTCAGACCCAGAGAATCATAATCTGCTAATGATTAAAATACCATTACAGATTATAATTTTCAAAAAGGGAAGATAGAGATTAGAGAGGAATTGTTGACTGTGATGAGTCAAAAAGTATGAACACATGCAAGATACTGTAGCAGTGCAAGAAAAAAGGAACATATTCTTTTGGGGCTACCTGCCCTTCAAAAGCTATAGCTTACAAGACGTTTGAATTCTGGCCGTACATCATGTTGATAGTATAGATGCTTTGTACGGTTGCGATTGGATGCGATCGAAGAAAGCTTTGGACAGATTTTCAAGATGGGGACCACTTGCATTTTTTGCTGCGTATTTGGTTTCTGTTACACAAGTTGCTGATTGTTTTTATTTCCTGTACATCAAATTGCAGAAAATTTGAAAGGCCATGCGGTGTGTGTCTCTCTAAATTACAATAGCAATATCAGTAATGTTTCCGGCTAAAAATAAACTCAAGATTCTTCATTCTCAACCCCTCGTTTCCAGCCCATGCTAATCAAGGCTTATGGCCATCTCAAAATTGAAGAACCAAAGTTAAACTAGCCTCACCCCTCACCAAAGGATTGAGCCCCTTCCCATTAAACCCAACATGAACTGGATATAATTGTCTACAGTTAGCCCACAAAATCCCAACTTTTGTTAAGTACAAAGCCCAAAACTTGTTAATTACAAAGCTGCACATCTTTCTCAATGGTGTCTGAATAAAACCACAAAAATATGGAACCCAATTTCTTGAGATGGTCTGTTTGGTATCCTATTCAAAAACTTAAACTCAAAAACTATGATTCTTTTTTAAAAGATGAGTTTTCAAATAGTAATTTTCAAATCTAAAAACTTTTTTAATATCGAACTCCAAACTATTTTTAAGTCCTAAAAAAATTAAAATTAAAATTAAAAACCCTAGAATCCCAAATTGAAATTAACCAAAGAAAAGGGAAATTTTGCGTGGTTTCAAGGGAAACCCTAGAAACCCAAAACATGAAAAAAGATTGATCAATTTTGGGTGGTGTCGGGTCGAGCCAGGGATGTAGTGGACGAAGGAGACCTTGACGGAGCTGCAAACGACGTCGACCTAGAACCATCAACCGACAAGAGAGGGAGGAGAGAATGCTTTTGAGTTTATTTTGGGTGTGAGTTCTTAAAAATGGTCCAATCAAACGGGATTTTTAAGCTTTGGACTTAAAATCTATTTTCGAGATCATAAAACTAGATATAAGTAGGATACCAAACGGGCCTTCTGCCAGTCATTTTATGAGCATGTTCTTTTCTAACTGCTCAGCATTTCAATTCAAACAGCAACAAAGTGAGGCAGAGGAAGTAAGGAACCATCAAAATACAATCGAAATTCAAAGGAAATTGACAGAATTATTGAAATGCAAAACTTTGTTTCTTCCTTGACATGGCCTAACACTGAATATCCAGGCTCCATAGTATTGAACCTGGCAAGCACAAGTGATACGCGAAACAGTACTTTCAAAATTCACCTGAAAGATTTCAAAACAATGACGACCTTAAGCACCTGCTTGAGCATTCCTAGTTTGCTGCTGCAACTCTTCATCGGCATTTCGCATAAACTGGTCCCAGCCGCTCCCGGGGCTAGTGTCCAAATAATCATACGGCACTGCGGTCTTCAGACCTGGCCTAACAGCACACTGACCCTCCACAATTCTGAAGTCCACACCATCATCCCCTAGTTCACTGCAATTCTGATCCAATTCCTCCCATGTAAACATGAGAGGCAACGTAAATGCACCCCATGGGTTAAAATCCACAACCTTAACCCGACCATCCTCTGTCACATAGACATCAAAGGTGTAGTTTTCCAACTCAAATCTAGACATCAAATTCTCCACGAAAAAATCTTCAATCAACACTCGAAGACTGTCTTTCTTTTCAAGTAGAGCAGGGTAAAAAGTAGTGACCTCACGTTGGGAAATTCCAACCAAATTCTGATTTCGTACAAAGCAACGGAATTCCATCTCTGGCTTAAGGAACTGGTACCATTTACGAAGTGCAAGCACGAAACTCTTAGGTCTCGATGAGGTTTTATCATGGCAAGAATCGTAGGCATGACATAAATCATGAACCAATGAGTCAGATGAGCGTAGCAAGAGGGCAATTTCACTGAATGAAGAGCATTTGAGTGTCCCAGTTGTGCTGATCCAAGTAGAGTCTTTTGGTGCACTCCAGTTGAGCTTAGGGAACACAGAGCCTCCTAGTGATTCAATTGATTCCTTGACCTGCAACTCAAGCTCAGGGAAAGAAGGTGGCAATGGAGGCTGCTCTGCCTCGTCATCAGACCCTTCTGATACTTGATAGTCATCTTCCTCCTCTGGATTATGAATTCTATTGGGAAAAGCATCTTCATTTGTGATTGAAACAGGGAGGAGGAAGGGCCCCGAATCATCTAGAAGGTACTGGACAAAGGGTTCTGGAAGTTCATGAATCCGAGTTTTGATAGACACAGATTTGAATTTTGGGTACCATTCCTGTATCTGGCATCGGTTCACTTCGTCTTCCTTCATCTTGTTGCTCAGTGTATAATGCATCATAAATTCACAAAACACTTAACTAAATTCTACGATTACGCAAACCAATTCCCCAAAACTCTAATTTCTCAAAAATTGAAGCAAATATCATCACAAAATCAGTACAAAAACAGTTAATTTCTTAATCTCTAATGATTACGAACATGTGTACCTGAACTGAATTGAGTTTAGAGGCAGAAACCATGTGCCAACGTAGAAGAAGTCAAGTAAATCGGAATGTTTGGTATTTTGGGACGCAGCTTCTAGCTTTTCTGCCTAGGTTTTATGTTGATGGGTTGGGCCTCTTTGCGCCTCTAACCACTTGGTTTGTGTCTGTTCTGTTCTTGGGCCGGTTTTAAGAAGTGATTTTGGGATAAATAAAAAATAAACAAAGACAGAGAAGTGTAATGAATATACAAGAGGTTTGTGTTGTTGTGTCTTGTCACGGTGATGCTGTTCTTATCCTTACGACGGCATTGGTGGCGGCGACGGCGGCTTCGGTGTGTTTGTGCTAGGGTTCTACAAAACCCATACTTTAGGTGTGGGCTCAGCTTGACCGGCTTCTGGGTGGGCTTTTGGGCTTTTTTTGTTGCTCCTGTTGGGCTTACTAAATATGAATGGTTGAGTTAATTATGGTTATACTTATGAATACATATCAAGTATTAAGAAGAGTAGCGATAGTATATCTTGAGTTAAAGTGGTGAGTTAAAAATGTTTGAAATAAATGTTTATGATTCAGTTGGTACGTCTTGCATAAATTAGGAACAATCCAACTCTTTAAAATTGTGTTCTACGCAAACTACACGGAGCAAAAACCCTATCCTCTCCAAACTTTACCACTACCCAATCCCCACCGATATAGAACACAAATTGTATGCGTGGCAGACAACGATTGGATGAAAAATTACGACATGAAAATTCACCAGTTACCGGATCGTTCCTTCCGCGCATCCTGTAGCTACTATATAATGGAGAGCAAAGACTCTTGCTTTTCGTTATCACAGTGACTTCGTGCTCTCTCTTTTCATTTCTCCCTATCTGAAAAAGGCGACTGCCGGCAACCGGAAATCGGAGACTCGCCGGATAATCGTAACTGTGCGAATTAGGTGAATGTTGTAAGTTGAAGAAACGATAAGAAGACGATGAAGGTTTTTGTCAAGACTTTGAAGGGCACTAACTTCGAGATCGAAGTGAAACCCGAAGAGATGGTATAAAACATGCATATGCATATCCGTGACTTTTCTTAATCATCAGAGATTAAAATTAATTGTTTTTGTGCTGATTTTGTAATGATAATCGCTTCAATTTTGAGTAATTAGGGTTTTGGGGGATTGAATGCGAATTAGGGCTTTCCCCATTCCCGCTATTGTCGGAGTTCGGATTTTTTATTATTATTGTTCGCTGTCCTTGTTTGCGGAATCGCAGAATTTAGTGAAGTCTTTGTGAATTTATTGTTTGGTTGTGCAAATTCTCTAGCTTTAGCGTTAGTGTTTTATTGAAGCATGTACATTGGTTTAAAATTTTCCATCTTCGATCTGTGGACTAGGGATGCGCTTCTATGTTCGTTCAAATTTTTAGTTGATTTGGACTCAATGCTTAAGATTTTATACCACTCACATTGAACCCAATTCATGGTCTATAGTGAAATCATCAGAGGCGTAGAGATGAAAAACAATCAAACTGATTAATTCCAAGTGATTTTTTCGTTACTTAGCCCACTTCATGAGCACTGCCACTAAGCAACTAGTGCACTTACTTTCTTATCCTTTTTATTATTTTCAGCTCAGTGCAGAAATTAATTTACAAATTAATTTTGTTAATCCTTTCCCCCAGGTTTCTGATGTCAAGAAAATTATAGAGACCGTGCAGGGTGCAGATGTGTACCCTGCCTCACAACAGATGCTTATTCATCAGGGGAAAGTTCTTAAGGACACCACAACTCTAGAAGAAAATCAAGTTGCTGAAAATAGTTTTATTGTGATAATGTTAACCAAGGTGAGTTTGCATTTATTTCTAACTGTGGTGATGAAAGTAAGAAAATTTCTGTGTAACAGGATTTGTAATTGGCAGAAGTAGAGTCCACTGTGCAAACTTGCTCATGTTTTCCATTTTATCCAATCTTTAAAAGAAGATTTTCAAAGTGGGCTTGACAATCGTAAAGAGAATATTAAAGCATGATTACGTTTTTGTTATTTGGCTTGATTAATCTGTTCGATTCTTAGTCTTATCACTTTAATCTTAAGTATGGTCTCATTTATCAATTGTAGAATAAGGCATCACCAAGCGGAGCCTCCAGTACAAAAGGGGCAGCCACAAGCCAGGTAAATTCAGCCCGGTTGCTGTATTTAGTATCACTGTATTGGAATGTCTTTTTTTCACATTGATATTAGATGTGAAACTGGTAATCTTTGTATTACACTGGATCTCTTAACATCAGCTGTATAATAGACCAACTTTGGAAACATATCCATCTGTTTGTCTAAGAAGAGGTTTGTGTGAATGTGGGCAGAATGATCTAATGGATATTCTTGTTTGGAGAATTGTCTTATGAAGTCCTCTATGTGCCCAAAAATACACTTTTGCGCTTTTTATGCACTTGATTGCACTGACTTATGCGGACAATGATAGCTGTTTGCTTAAATAGTTTGGTTAGTAATGTTTGTTAATTTAATTGGTTTTAGTGACCTTTGAATGTTGCATATATTTTAATTGGACTCAGATAGTACCACATGTTTTATAGTTCATAATGGTGGAGAATGCATCCTTACCTTAATAAATTCTTAAATGGAAATCTATCAAAAGAAAAAAGAAAAACGTGTGAATAGTGGGTATATTAATGTTCACTGGTAGTCACTCATACATGCTGAAAACCTCATTATGAGATATACAATGCAAAGATAACTGATAATAACCAATAACATTTTATTTTATAGAGTCCTTAGGTTTGACTAGCTGACAATATGATGTTTTCTTTTTGTAAGTCCATCTTATATAGGCTATGATTTTGTAGGCTCAACCTGCTAGTACTCCTACCTCGACAACCCCACCAGTAGCAACTCCAGCTCCTGTGCGAGCTGTGGCAGAGTGAGTGTTGCCTCACACTTGTAGCTTTTGATTTAATGATTTTCTTTTGAAGCATTCATCTGTAATTGTTTTTACTGAAGACTTGTAACTGTTAACGTATGTATTTTTGGCATTAAACGGCCCTTTCATAAGTGTAGTTAGTCTTCATTTATAGCCTTTATTTAAGAAGTATGTTGGATTATGTAGAATTGAACTTGTTTAAACTCGTGAAGGCTGTTTTAGTTGTTCACTATTCAACATGAAGTTTGTTCTTTTATAAGTAGTTTATATACTAATTACAGTTTTTGATGTTGGTTGACTGTCCAGGTCACAGCCTGTCGTTGAGACTCCTGCTGTTGCAGCTCCCACTGATTCGTGAGTACTTATTTTTGTTTCTATTTATGAATTTTATACTTTGACTGTATAAGGCCATGTGCTTTGCTTTTGAATTTTTCTTATAGTATAAACTAGTTGACGATTTGAAGTAAATAATTTTTTTTCCGTAAAATGGACCTTTTCTTAAATTTTTTATTCTGGCTTTATTATTGGGCAGTTCAAGATCAGATGTGTATGGCCAAGCTGCATCAAATCTTGTTGCAGGAACTAATTTAGAGGCTACCGTTCAGCAGATTCTAGATATGGGTGGAGGAAGTTGGGATCGTGATACAGTTGTCCGTGCTTTACGTGCTGCTTTCAACAACCCTGAAAGGGCCGTTGAGTATTTATATTCTGTAAGTACTCAATGAGAAAAGGAATTTGTGAATTGATCTTGAAATTTTAATTGATTAGGAGGTAAAGGTAATGTTTTGTTGTTTTTCTACCTAACAAGTCATTAGCCATATGCAATATACTTTCTGTCTCAGTTTATCTCAGAATTGTTGACAATTAGGTATTCAGTTGATTAATATCGTGTACTTTGTGATAATCACTTTTGTAAATGATGTTACTCAATGGTGTTGGGTTATGATCCTTTCTCCACTCAGCTCTATATAGAGCAATAAAATTGGCTGGTGTTAAAAATAACATCCAAAGTGAAATGAAGATCTTGGTTGTTGCTTGCTTAGGCTCTGATGTTAACCTGTTTGGGTCATGTGTTCTAAGTTTTCATAACTGTTATCTCCTTGAAGAAAATTGCAAAATGTAGACTGTTATTTTGGTCTTTACTCTCTTCATCAATTACTTGTTTTGGTTATTGTATGTTGTATCTGCATTATAGTAGCAAGCATATTTAGGTGTTACTATCAGATTGACACAAGAATTGATATACATGTCAGGGCATTCCTGAACAAGCTGAAGTCCCACCAGCAGCCCAAGTTCCTGTTGGTGAACAAGCAGCAAATCCTCCTGCAGCAAATCCTCCAGCCCAGGCTCCACAACCGGTAGCGCCTACTGGTGGTCCGAATGCAAATCCACTAGACCTGTTTCCACAGGTTGATACTTTAGTAATTTATGAACCTGGTTATAATTTATTGGGACAATTGATTAATTTTATTTGTTGAATCAGGGCCTTCCCAATATGGGTGCAAATGCTGGTGCAGGCAATTTGGATTTCCTGCGCAACAGCCCGCAGGTACATATGTCATCTTTTTATCTTTGAATCAGTTTAATGCTTATTTTTGTGTATCTGAGTTGCCAACTCATATTTCAGTTCCAAGCTTTGCGAGCTATGGTGCAAGCAAACCCTCAAATTCTCCAGGTATTATTTGTTTCCTGATTTTTTTTGCTCCCATTTTGGCCAGTCTTTTTCATTACTAATTATAGTTTGACAACTCTTGGCATTTTATCTTGGTGCAGCCTATGCTTCAAGAGTTGGGGAAACAAAATCCACATCTAATGCAGCTCATTCAAGCACATCAAGCTGACTTCTTACGCTTGATAAATGAGCCTGTTGAAGGCGGTGAAGGGTTAGATAGATCTGCTTTACTTGTTGATTTCTTTGTGGATAATTGGATACACAAGTTGCTAAGTTATTGAAACACTATCTGTTCAGGAACCTATTGGAGCAGTTGGGTGCAGCAGTGCCACAGGCTGTGACCGTCACCCCTGAGGAGCGAGAGGCCATCGAACGTGTAAGTAGTATTCCTCTCTACTTGTAAGTGCATTGTTCCACTTGTTTTTGGTGCTCTGGTTTTGACAAATGCAAAAACTTTTGCTTGCAGCTTGAAGCTATGGGTTTCGATCGGGCCCTTGTGTTGGAGGTATACTTTGCATGCAACAAGAATGAGGAGCTGGCGGCCAACTATCTTTTGGATCACATGCATGAGTTTGAGGAATGATATGACAAATGGGTTATCTTTGGTCCATCTTTTCTTCTGTGTGAACTCTTTGCCATGTGGGTTAAGTTTAGTAGGGTTTCTTATACTCTTCTTATTCCAGCTATTTGTCTTGTATCTCTCAGCAGACGGTGTCATATCCCCCCCTTTTATGTTTTGGATGGCATAAATTATCTGCTTCAAATATTGGTGGTTACTATATTATATACAGATTTTTTTACCTTTTCAGAAAAGAAAAGTGGATGATTTTGATTTTATATTTCTGTGCTTCAAATGTTCAAATTTTCGCCTTCATGTTTAAATATTCTAAATAGTTAGTAACTTTCACTGAATGAAGAACTCTGCTTTCAATGACTCAAGTGCTGCTGCTCAAGCTGCTAGAGTTCAAGGTGAACATGCGGTCGCTGAGTTATATACCGATAGCTCAAAGATAACAAAGATATCAGGGATTGGAAAGACACCTAATCCACTTTGCCGGAAGGATCTGTTGCTTAAGAGAACCCTAGCTTGGCTGGCAATGGATGAATATTAAACTACTGAACAACACAATTCAATTCTAAAGGCCAAAAAAATGCTCGGGTGCAACAAAATGTGATTAAACTGATATCATCTGAAGTGAAAATAGAACCCATATTTCATTCAAATTTAACGAATTCGATGCACAAGTAGTCAATAGAGCTCTATTCAGCAGGTTACACAAAGGGAATTGCTAAATCTGGGCTCAAGCTATTAATAGCACACAGCACCTTAAAACTCAAAAAGATTTCTACCTTAAAAGCTTACGCCAAATTGCCACCACTCTGCTGCCACAAATTGATGATATCAGTAGCCTGGTTGAGAAGAATAATCATCTGCTTTTGAGATATCCAAGGCTTGCTCTCGAGCAAGACCTTGAGCTCCTCCCAGGCATCTTTCCTCGGCCAGAAATAATAGGGGCTGAGAGGGATGGAGCCATGACCCGGTATCATTTGATCGAGGGCGATGCCGATGTTCTTTTCCATCCAAATGAACTTCAATACAAGCCTTGGTTTCTCAATTGGCTTCACAACTACTCCAAGCTTCTATAACATCCAAAATAAAGATATAAGTTAACTACAAGAGCATTGCTTTGCCAAACTAATACCCTCGTTTGGTAGCTGGTAAAATGAGGGGAAATCAATATGTTGGAGTAGATATTCACTCTTATATTAGAAGCAAATATAAGGATTAATTCTTTCATACACAGCAATGACAAAACTTGTGTAGTGACTAACTATAATTTCATGCATAATAACAGAGTAAGATGAATTCAAAATTTTACAGCAGAGTCTTATTCTGGGCAAACGAAAAAGTTAAGAAAAAAGAAAGAACAAAAATCCATTCAACTCAGCACATCACTTCGATAAACCCAATTATGAATTAGCGTCAGCCAGCCTCAACATTGCTACGGTTTGTATCAGTTTTCAACTTTCTAGACTGTCCCTACATTTTCCCAGCAACCAAACAGAACGCAGGAAAACATATATATCAAATTTTCAATGACATAATCAATTTATCGGAAGAAAAAAGAAAACCAGAAAGAGAGTGCGAGGGATGAAACAGACCTCTTTTTCCAGAGGCGTTTCGGTGGTTAAGTTGTCATCAGCAGCGGCCGTTTCTTCAGCAACTAGAGACTCAGCGGCGGCGGAGAGCTTGACGTTTCTTGTGGTTTGGGTCAGTCTGAGCTTCAACTCCGGCAGCGAGTGAGAAACAGAGAAGGTAGAGGTCCTTGGCTTGAAATTCAATGCTCTGATTATTGTTAACCAATAAAAGCTTGTGCTTTTGCTGAGGCAACTTCTGCCTCAAGACGGAGGCATTCAAGTTTGCCTGACACTCGATCCCCAAACCCATAGATAACATCTTCTTCTTCTTGGGTTCTTATCTATCTTCTTCCCCTTTCAGTGCGACTCAGAGAAAGACACCTATTCATGTGAGATTGTGAGTGAGGATAAAATGCCATTTTTCTCACCTTGTTTGTTTCTGGTTCTGGGGCTAGCCTAGCTCGGTAAACCCAGGCCCAATATAAAATTAGCTGGGCTAGGCTAAGGAACCCAATCCAAACCAGGCACAAAATAAAACAAAACGTGGTGGTTTTTTTTATTTTACCAAAGAAAGAGATGAGTTTTCTCACACACGGGTGTTGTGTTGGGTATTGAAATCTTGATGTAGAAGTAGAAATTGCCAATGGAAAAACAACAAAAAAACCTCAATTCTTAGCATTTCGCCCAAGTAAGATGGGAAGTAGGAAGGGATAAATGAATGGCCAAGTGGTTTCCCTTGAGTTTATGGATTAGGCTTAAGCATATATTAGTTTATGGAAGAAAGCTGTCCAATATGTTAATTATGAGCTTGGAATGCTGTGGTGGGAAGAAACATTGCCAAAGGAACATACAGATCCAATTCAAATAATGTAATGTTACCTCTCTCACTGATGATTGAAGAAGAGGATGAGCAAGTCTGATCACAAAAATGCAGACAACCAGCTCGACAATCTGGAGTCATGCATTCAAAGATCAGGAAGAAAACTCGAGTGTCTATTTAGGCAGTTGATCAAAACAAGAGTGAAAAAGCCAAAAAGGTTCTGGTTCTATCGGGTCAGTCTAGCGGGCCATGGTGGATCCGAGTGACACTGACCTGTAATCCTTCCACTGCCAAGAGCGGGAGGTAGTCGTTGCTCTGTAAAGCCAGCCTTACCGCGGTACCCTCCTCTCTAGGAAACCAGTGACCCAGAGCCTTCGCTCAAGACACAGGATTCAACTCTTGGCTTGGAATGGGCAGGCCAGTAGATTGCCAGCTCAAACCCGACCCGCTAATTCTTGGCCGATGTTCCAGCACCTCAAAGCCCCCACTCGGGTTACAAGCTTGTGTTACAAAGCTCGGCGGTATAAGCCTCTCGTGTTAGGTTTATAAAGCATAGCGTTTGATATCAAATGAGCAATGTGGGATAAGTTGCACTCGCTCTTATTATCTTGTGCTTTCAGATAATGACTTGACTTTTGAGGTCCATTTGGAAGCTCATAATTTCGTCAAAACTTAATCAATTTGAAATTTTCCATGGTGATTTAGGGAGCTGAATGAGGTCACAAGACTGTCAATATTCAATTTGTCTCGAGGAAGATAACCAATAAATAAACACTTCACATTCAAAGGAGACTGGGAAAAAGTTTTATGGTAAAACTCACTGAAGCATTTTAGAGGATCTTCAAAAGACATTGTTATTGGCAACACTGGTTGGTGGAAGATAGAAACATCACTTAAAGATTGACTCAAAATTTTGTTTTGTAAAAACACACATTAGTCAAAAGGATGTGAACCGTGGAGGTGGTTTCCCACAATCAAACCTGAGAGGTAAATTCACAGGGGTATGTGAAACTGTCTTTTCTATTGAAAATCTTGATGTAGAAGTAGCAATTGCCAATGACAATGGAAAGAGAAAAACAAAGGATACATCAATTCCTAGCATTTCATCCGGGTAAGATGGGAAGGAGGAAGGAAGAAGCGAGGCCAAGAGTTTACTTTTTTTTTAAATCACTTATTTTTGCTTTCTCTTATTCCTTCCAAGTCTTTTACAAATACAAATATTTATTGGGTAATAAAATAACCCATCACTCAGATTAATTGAATTCTTTTCAACCCAAAAAAACAAAAATTGAATAGAGAAGAAAAAAAACAAACGATTGAGATCTGACACGCAATGCCTGGGAATGTTAGTAACTTAAAACCAGCTGCCTGTGATCTCTTACTTCTTATACAGATGCTATCTCCACCATCCTATCTACTCCTGCTCAAGCATTACATGTAATCCAAGTCACACCTGAAGTTCCATGAAACATTTGATCTCTAGTTCTCAACAGCAGATTTCAAAGTCACAATTTCAGCAATGCTCAACTCCACGCTTCAACATGGTATCTTCCAGCCTTTTCCAGAGCTCTAAGCCATCTTACTGCTGACTCCTGTGGAAGCCCACTTTCTTTCGAAATAATCTCCTCAAAGGCTAATAATACATCTGCCGGCATTTTTGTAGAAGA
Source organism: Prunus salicina (assembly GCA_020226455.1). Lineage (NCBI taxonomy): Eukaryota > Viridiplantae > Streptophyta > Magnoliopsida > Rosales > Rosaceae > Prunus > Prunus salicina. The sequence goes on from CM035344.1 coordinate 24,802,963, forward strand.
GCCTGCAACATACACAGCAGCCCCCTCCCTCAGCAAATTCCACACCCTCCGGCTATGTTCCTGTATTTTATGCTGCACATAAACCTTCTGTGACTGGTCTCTTGAGAAGGCAACATAAAAGCCTCCACCCTTTGCTTCTGAAAGCACCCCACCATTTTGTGAATGAGATATCCAAAACTCTCTGTATAAAAAATCATTGTCCTCGTTTCTGCATCCAAAGAAGAACATCACTGGAGCAGTTGAACCAGTCAAACTTTGTATGGCTCTTTCCTCCACAAATCCACGGAAAGGTGCACAGCCAGTTCCAGGTCCAATGAGAATGAGAGGAAGTGATGGTGGTGGGGGAGGAAGGGAACCTTTTTGAAACCACACTGGAACATAAACGCCTGTTTATCACAGAAGAACAAAAATCAAGGACATGAAAGGGTAATTCATATTTTGCTTTGTTAATAACATGCTTTATATGTACAGTATATGACATACGTTGTTCAGGATCAAGCTTGGCTAGCCAATTTGAGCAGAGACCTGCTCGACTTCTTTTGAAAGGTGTTGTCCATGACACCACATTCACTGTTAAGTGAACTTGATTGGGGTACGCAGAAGGGGACGAAGAGATGGAGAAAGCCCTCGTTTTTAAAGGAGGAACCAACTGTACCAACCATTCCAATGGCATTTGAACAGAGGGGAAATCTTCCAAAACCTGTATTTTCATATATGAACTAAATTATTAAAAACAAACCTAAAGGAGGAAACAAAGCACTTCATCAACGGATTTTACATCACCTCCAGAACAGTCCGTCGTTCCCTCTGATTGTATTGGTATAGATCATCTCTTCCTTCAGGTGACACAAAATATTGGAGTCTTTCCTTTTCATGTTCAGCTGTTGCAAATATACTCATGACCTGAAAATTCCATGGAAGATCAATTTAAGGGCCATAGCATGTCTACAATAACAAAAATTGTTCGTTAATGAGACTTCCATTCCATATGCTTATATGTAAGGTGTTTGGTTGAAAGTTATGCTACCATTACCATTTTAGCAATATCCTAACTATTCCTTATTATTCAAATCACTTTCTAAGATTGCCTAAACAGTTGAACTAATAAATCAATAACAACAAAAAAAGCCAACTGGATGACGAGCAAAACTAAGCAAGCAAGAATATGGCTATAACATAAACTGGAAGGGGTGCTTTCTAAAAGAAATGTGCTAATATAAATCCTTGAGTTACATACTAGATTCTTGCCTCAAAGAAATAGCGCCGAGGAGATGCTGATGCAACATCCATTGTCAATTCAACAAAAGTTTTTAATTTGATGGGGGTACAAGCATCAAGAAGCTGATTCTCCATCTCTGAAGGATGAACCTAAAATCGGCAATGCCAAAAATAAGAACAAAAAAAATGATACTTCGAAGAACAATGCAAAAAATCCCCTTAACCATTTAACGTATTTCCTTTCTCTTGTACACAGGTTTCAAAAAAATTAATCGAAGTATATTATTCAATCATTTATTTTAGTAAAAATTTGAAGGTAGTACCACTCAAATATTCAACCAATATACAAGCAAAAATACTCACGGTGATGAATGATTCAGGGTCCAAATTACAACGAAGTATGAAAGAATCTATTGCAGCAGGATTTTGACTAGGGAGAACCTCAAGGACGTCACCAACTTCATATTCAATAGCCTGACATATCAAATGAAGCTTTTCACTAGGAAAGAAAAGTAATGATACATATTGGTTGAATCAACAGGAAACGTAACAAGCACATAGTAGGCAACTTACAGATGAAACAAATTCAAATTCGAAGTGATGCACCTCTTTGTCTATACTTCCTGATTTAGTCAGTGGGTCATTTTTTACCTACATGAGTAAAGTTTAAATGAGCTGAGGAATGCATGAGACAAAAAATCATCTGGTAATGAGAAAGAGAGAAAGCAAACAAGTCCCCAAACATCACAAACTTAAATTAACATGTGCCTAAGCAGTTAGAAATAGCAGAATTTTCTACATACTATAGTGTAACATTCTAGCATTACCAATTTAAGAATGCAGTCAGGCCTGTTCTTGTCAAGAGAAAACTTTACAGGAGACACTCTGCGAGCCCTTTCAATCTGCAACGCAATGTGATTCAAGTCTGAGAAAACCACAAAGGCATGGCTTAATTAGACACTACATACAAACTGTACGCAAGGATGAGCTTAACAGAAATGACACTGTGGTATCGAACATTCCATGTCTAACATAGAACTGATTTTGATTCAAAGGGTTAAGTGGGAAAGGAAAGGAAATTTTTTTTTTTTGGGCAACATGTCTTCTAATAGAATCTGAAAACCTATCAATGGAAGTAAAAAGTCTACTGTTAAAAAAACATGCTTTATAATGATTCATCTGCATAATGATGTTTGCAAACAACAAGAAGGTAATTACATGATTATACCAAGAAGGGAACTCTGAACAACTAAATTACCTGAATTAGTTGAAAATTGTGAATCCACCTGCTTAATGTCATGGTACTGAATCCGAACTTTAGGTTCACCCATAAAATTCTCATATGGAATCAAAAATTCTGGGCCATTTGGGAAGTATTTTGGATTGATGTTATTCAACATATTCCATAAAGATATCATCCAAGGATCCAGAGCACCCTCATACCTGTTAACGGTAAACAAGAATAGTGTCCCAATTTAGAACATATAGCAAGATTTCAATAATTAATTCTGAAATAAAAGAACCATACCCTGATGGGTGCTGATCATCTCCCAAACCTCTTTGGATAATAGGGGTTGCCCCAAGGTCCAGAAGTCTTCTATCAAGCTTCTTTGCCACAAACTGCAACCATAACTCAAAAGTCATAAACACATAAATTCTTCCATTTAAATCGAAGGTCAAAAAGGGACTTTGTACTCATCAATCACATTAAAGACTAGTCACTTTACATTAAATTTCTGGTAACCAGAATCCCCCAATCCAAAAACAGCATAATGAAGTCCTTCAAGCCATTGCCCACTTAGATTTCTCTGCAGAAGATATTTCCAAAATCCCTGCATACACATAAATATGTACATAAGCAAAAATAAACAACTAGGCCTCTCTCAAAAAGTATATAGTATTTAGTAATTGTTGTAAATAAATAACTGAAATGCTAAGAAAAAGCAAACCTTCATGGGATCAGGAGTATCCCCCTGGCCTGTAGTTGAAACAACAAAAATTACAGTGCCCTCTTGAGCTAAGCAACTCTGAGACGGTAAGCAACAGGAAAAATTAGCTTAATATTCGAAAGCGGTAATTTTTATTCATGTTTTATTATTGTTTACCAGAACAAAAAACAAAGAAAACAAAAAAGAATGCAATGGAAGACTTACGGCGTCGTATTGATCGATGGAAATAAGGTGGACGGGGCAGCCTCTGCGCTCGGCTTCACGGCCCACTCGCTCGGCAACGTCTAAGGCGTTTCCGGTTTGAGTCGCGTAGAGTATGAGTAGTTTCTTTGGCCTCTCTTCCATATCTGATGAACCCATCAATGTCTCTCTCTAAGGCCAAAGCTAACTCAGCTGCTTCAAGGGGACGCAGAGAGAGAATTTCGTCGTCTCTGCAGAGTGAGAGAAAATTTGATTGTGTCGTCGTCTGTGCTTAATATGGATTGGGCCTAAAGGCCTCCATTATTATTAAAGTCATGAGCTCCAGCCCATGTTGGAAAAAACAAAAAAAAACTACTAATTTCACGGACACCTATTAATATTTAGGGTAAATTACAGTAAACACCCAACATATAGGGTCATTTACGAGTCCATATCCGATTTTTGGGACATTTATGGATACATACTCAATGTCGCGGAAAACCTACAATTTGCCCCCTCCGTTAGCCAAACTGTTAGTGAATCTGTTAAATGCTGACGTGTTAAAACTGGGACCCTTTTTTTGATGATGTAGACTTCCACGTGGACAAAAAAACTAATAAAAAATTATGTACATGTTAAAATCATTAAAACATGAATAAAAAATAATTTAAAAAATTAGATAGATGGCTGCGTCTTCTTCATCGGTCGCACAGCTTTTCGGAATTAGAGAAGAAGATCAAAACCAGTAGATGAAGCAGCGACATTCCTCTACACCGCCAACCTCGTCCACAACTGCAGCAGTTGCTCCACCTCAGAAGAAAAAGAGAAACCAACCTGGAACACCAAGCAAGTATCCAACAATTAATTGAAATTTTGTTTTCTTTTGTACCTAGCAAGGATCTAAGACAAAAGAAAATTAAATTAATTTCTGAATTCATTCATGGAGCCGTCGGATTTCTTGTAGGTGACTAGGGTCTGGGCCCCCTTCATGCCGGTGTTGGGGAGGGAAAGAGGGTTGGAGAAGAGATGATAAAAAAAAAATTTCTTTTTTTTTTCTTTTTTTATTCATTTTTAATGATTTTAATATGATTTAAAAATTATTTTTAACATGTACATAATTTTTTTTTAGTTTTTTGTCCACGTGGAAGTCCACATCATCAAAAAAAGGGGTTCCACTTTTAACACATCAGTATTTAATAGATTCACTAACAGTTTGACTAACGGAGGGGGAAAATTGTAGGTTTTCTGCAACGTTGAGTATGTATCCATAAATGTCCCCAAAATCGGGTATGAACTTGTAAATAACCCTATAGGTTGGGGAGTTTACTGTAGTTTACCATAATATTTAATTTTTAACAAATATCATGGGACACATTTTAAACTAGGAGATTAATGGCTAATTTGGGAGTGATTCTGAATATACCAAAAATCACTTCTGGGAAGAAGCATCTCCTACATGATTATCTATATAATCACTTTAAATATATAATCACTTTAAATAATTTTAAGTGATTCTGGAAAGAAACACATTTTATGTGCTTCTCCATAAAATCACTTAAAACCACTTATTTGGATGAAGAAATTGAGAATAGCATAAAATTCTTAATTAAATCTTCATCGTTTAAATACTTGGATTTATGTATGTCAAATTTTTTAAATGATAGAAATTACAGTGAAAACGAATTCCTGCTCAATAGAAATTGCAAAATGATACCTCTTTTGATGGAAATTAAACTTGAGAATCTTGATCCTCAATTTTCATGATTTTTCTCCCGCATCATTTGAAGAGTCTCCTTTTGTATTGGTTGTGCAGCATTGGATTTCTTATTGTGGTTGAGAGCATGTGGGTATTAAAGTCTGCCAAGAGATCCAAGAGCTTTGTGTAAGAAACATTAGAGAGCATCTTCTAACCTTCTTGAGAGCACTCCTAGCATCCTACTTCTTCTTGAGGGGGAAATTCTTTCTTGAGCTTTGGGAATTAAGAGATTAAAAGGTTCTTCCTTCATTGTTGGTGTTGTGGTGCTTGGATTGCTAAGTTGGAGGATAAAGGCAACCAACTTGGTGATGTTGTGGGTCAGTTTCTTTTTTAGTCAATACTGAATTTTATTTTGAGCCAAGACACGAAAGAGTTTCTTTGTTTGGTGTGATGTAAAGTTCTCTTTGACTACGCAAGATTCTTCCCACTTGTTCCTTGTGTTTGTAGAAATTTATTTCTTTTGTATTTGGTCTTAATGTGTTCTGCACCTTTGTGAGCAAACAACCTGAGATTTGTTCTTTGTGTAATAGGTTTGTGAGTGTCTTGGGTGTATTGGAGTTTGGGTGGGTGGGTGCAGCATGTATTCATGAACAATTGTAAGGTGAAAGACTATTAAAAATTGATATTAAAACTAATATTAAGTTATTCATGTATAATGCGTTGAAAGGCGCTGTGATGTTGTTTACTCAAAATTAACAAGGTTCCATATTAATATATCATATAAATTAGAAGTTACAGTTTAAAAATGTGGGGGGTGCCATAGTCACTCAACTGCAAACTGGTGCAATTTTTTTAAAACAACTGCACTCTCATTGGTACGGCTTAATCACAGCAATCAAAAACCAAAAGCTCCACACGGCCCCAAATTCAAAACTTGCCAATGCATTTGGAATTTACTCAGTTTGCTACGTGAAAACTTGGCATTCTCCTTTTATTGATCCCTTTCTTTCAAAGAAAGAAAGTTCATTTGAGGCATAACATAATGAAAACCAAACATCTATGACTTAACAAGGCCCATTTTGAGCACAATTTGGGCCGAACACAGAGACAGAGATTTGAAGCAAACTGATCTGGCTTGCAGCTTGGTATATATAACTAACTTACTTATGGCACCCCATTTTGCTCCTCAGGTTCCATTGTGAAACAGGCAATGATCATGTTCAGATATTCTTTCAATTTTTCAAACACTTGAAATACTCCTCCAACAGCACCTGTAAACAATGTTTTGACGTATGGGGACAAGTAAACAACTACAAAGCTCACAAACCAAATGACCCAGAAGAAGAGGAAGCCTAACCCTAAATTCAGGATAAGGATTACCAATTCCAAAACCAAGGCAAGAGCTCCAAAAAGGAGGCCAATGTCACTCATGAATTTTGCCAAATCTGGATTACAGTCAACGTAGAGTATGTATGTATAAGCAATCAACGAGCCACCGTAAATGATTAGAGCAACAATAAGGATCACAAAAGTTGGGTAGTCTGTGTCAAATAGAGATGTCATTTCGGCTGCCTGCTTTAATTGGAGGAACACGCCTAGCTTGAAGATGAGCGAAACCATATATTTATGCAATGCCTTTATATAAGGTTCTTTGCTTGTACTGTTACAATTAATGAGAAAATGTTAGGGAGATTCACTATTATACCCAATATAGAGCATAAATTATAAATTTAAAAAAAATCCTATATGAAATAGACTTTAGAAACACACTCAAAGTCCATTTACAACATAACAAAAAGGTTTTTAACTTCTTTTAAATTACAAAACTGCCATTGATTTGTTAAAACAAACCCAACCTCAAAACTTCATAAAGAATCCCAAAACACTCAATAGAGTATCAAAGTAATTTAATAATCAAAATTAAATTTAATAAGATCAACTGTCATTTTTTGGGTTTTTTTTTGTTTGTCTTTTTGGGCTTGTGTGCTCGCGTGATTTCTGTTTGTAATTTCCCTTTTTCTTATATAAAAAAAAAGAATTTATTTATATTATTAATGCTAAGAATGAATATATGACTAAATATCACAGTTAAATTTGTACGGATATTAGATGCAGCTAAGCTTAGTTGCCAAAAAAACAAAAGAAGATGCAACCAGCTAAATGGGAGCCAAAGTAAGAAAAGAAGCACAATATTGTTTCAATGCCGAGAAAGAAGCAAAAGCAATAAGTTGGCATGAAAGCCAAAGTAGTATGAATGTATGTGTTTCCCTCTTTTCGGCCGAGTAGGCCGATTGAAGGAGTTTTTGGTCCTTCTTCTTTGAAATTGCGTAGGCGTGCCACCACCAAGCCATTGACTGGCTTGAATGGAAAAAAGGGTCGGATTGTTGTGTTTGCGCTTCTGACTTCTAACCAGTCGATTGATCGGCCAAGCAAGGAACCTCCTCTTGGCCTAGGTTCTTTCACTTCCTCAGGGTCAAGGATGGTTAGGTCTCGTATAGGTATTTTGATATTTTTGAGATTTTTATAATAATGATGCAAATTAAATTAAAATATGCGATTAAACTTAAAGACGAGAATTGAAGTGCGATAAAGTAAATCAAAGCGATAAATAAACTTAAATTAAACGATGAACGAAATAAGAACGATATAAATGATAAAGGCAATAAAGTAAAGCAATTTAAAATTAAATCAAGCTTAAAGCAAATTCAATAACAATTAACAATAAAACGATAAAGTTGAATCTTAAAAACAACGTAATGGAAAATACAAGAAATTAAACTTACACTAACGAAAGTGAAGAATTGATCTAGTCTACTTGCTTGGGAAATAAAAGACCTAGTCTAGGGATAGAAAATTGAAAGACAAAAAGTAGGTTTTTGTGTCTGATGTCGGGGTCTTTACTCTTTGTCTGATGCAGTTTATATAGGGGCATTCGTCAGCCCATGGGCTGGCCATTAAATGGCCAAAGGTCAACTTCGCTCAAAATCTTTCCTTGTGTGGCTTCCTAGATTTGTGGAATTGATTCGAATAATATCATCGGATTGCAAATCTGATCGATTGATTCTCTCCTCCTTAGGATTGTTCCAGATTGACATCATTCTCTTTGATTACTTTCCTTGGATGGATCTAGTCACGTGCATAACAACATCCGGAGGTTTTTGGGCCTGCTCTTGAGGGTCGAGCTTGGACCTCCGAAAACTTGGTCTTAACATCTGATGCGGCGACGTGGCTTCCGAAATCTCTAAATTTGTTTGAACATAATCCGTCAATGTTGGGTGACTTGGAATTTTAATGAGTCCATCTCCAGCCAACTCTTCTCCAGTCAAGCCCAAAACCAGCCAACTTATTGGCCATTCTTTCAGCCAACTTCCAAAATATCAAGTGGCATTCATATATACATATATAATATTATATGCATGCACATTAGCTCACTTTTATTATAATATATATATGTATGCCAAGTTGCAAACCAAAGTGACGGATTGATGGTACAAAGCCATTGAATGGCTATCCGACTTTTTCAAGTATGTTGAACTCTTTTCCGGTTGATATTGTCTTGATTTTGATGAATGGTGGCCATTGAAAGATCATTTTTGAAACTTTTGAAAGTTTGAATGTTCTTCATGTTCTTGGCAAATTTTTGCTTTTTTGCCACTATATTTTTCTTGATTCAAATAATATTTGTGTTTGTAGGATGGATCCAGAGTTGAAACCAATTATCACTCACTTGGCCAAATTGAAAAAAGGCCATGGCTGAAAGTGAACAACAACCTGAGGAAGCCTACGCCATCAAATTACAAGGTGATGTCCCAAGATATGTCCTTGGCCCATTGTATCCACTTCAACCTCCAAATGAAGTGGTGAAGATTTGGGCTGAGCAAAGTGATGATCCTCCACCTTTCACCATGGAGTTCAAGTGGAAATCAACATGGGAAGCTCTTCGACCTTTCAAAGGTTGGCCATGCAAAACTTCTGAGGTTGATCATGTGGCTAAGAAGAAGTCCAAAGCCAAGAAACCCAACCCGGAGGCCGACGTTGATCCTAAGAAAAGTTGGTATGATTGGTACAAAGCTTTGGAACCAAAGCTGAAAACATCTTGGCAAAAAAGCGGGATCTATGATGTCTTGGCTTTTTGTGCCTCCGGGGACTTTCCTTGTGATCGCTCACTCATCATTGCAGGCTTATGTTTTTGGTCATCCTCCGTTAATTGCATGAGGTTACGGTTTGGGATGATGACCCCCACTCTACTTGATCTGGCCGCTATCGCCGGCCTTCGTCCACACGGTGTGGTTTATTCCGCGGTCGACCTTCCGGAACCTCTTCTGAAGCCAGGCTACGACAAGCCTAGCAAGAACTTCACCAACTGGATCAAGACCTATTTTGGCTACACAGGGTCATCTTCTGGAGCTCCGATCGGTTCAACAAATGGTGTATCTTACACAGAGCACGTGGCTTTTCTTCAGATGTGGCTATGCAAATTCTTGACTTGCTCAAAATCCAACCAAGTCACCAAAGAAATCCAACCTTTGGCTGAAGCTCTTGCAGATGGCCAAGCAGTGGCCTTGGGTCCTATATTTTTGGCCTACCTCTACAGATGCCTTCGCGATATTGTTTTGCCCGAACCCATGTCATGCAGCCCTTCAGGTCCGATTTGGCTTTTTCAGCTGTGGCTACAAGTTTACTTCCCGGAGTTGGGTCCAGCCAAAGTTACATTCCGGGGTGACACACTTCTAGGAAGATCAATTGCCAGCCTCCCCTTGCCTAAGCACCACGTTGAGGACTGCTTCAGATTTTTCTATGGATGTTCACAGAGGTCCCCTAGTGATTTATCCATGTGCTTAGATCATCGCTACCCGAATTATTTGGCCCTGGACCTTGCCAGCATCCCCACACTAGAGACCAAGGAGGAATGACGAGAACTTTGGGCAAGTATCTTAATCAGTCGAGATCTTCCTTATGGCCTTGCATTGAACAAAGGGAACCACTACCCTTGCGGCTGCGAGGTTTACTATCCTGCTGCCGTTGGTCGTCAGATGGGTTTTATTCAGGGTGTTCCATCTCCCATGGTTGACTCCCACAACTATTTTTCCTCATGGAGAGTATCTTTTAAGAAAGCGAGTGAGGTGAATTCCGTGGTGAACTTTAATCGTGAGCTGGTTAAAGTTTTTAACTTCCAGACCCGTGACCCTGAATTTGGCTTCACCGAATCCTTTAAGGCTTGGTGGGGAAAAATGTCAGCCACTTGGTTTTCCCAACCTTCTGAAGTCCATACGGAGATGATCTTTTGGGGTTGTGCTTGCTCTTCCACTTATTACAGCTTTAAGCAAGGTAAACTTTTAGTCATCACTTTATATTTTATATGCTAGTCTTATTAGTCTACCAACATCTTCACCTCTTGCAGCCACAAAAGAGGCAAGTGCCGACTCTAGTGATAGTCAGGGTGAGAAGAGGCCACTTCCATCTACCCAAGGTAAGCCAACTTTCATTGAACTTCTGGCCATTTCCCATTTAATCTTGGATTTTTTAGAAGCCAACATTTCTGATGTTTTCTTCCAGATGTTGAGGAAGGTCAGAATTCTTCCAGCTATGATGTCGAGATTCCACCAGCTGATGATGTCATCCTTGCTCGGCCGAGAAAGATCCCGAGGAACCCATTGCCCCCAGGTATGATCGGTTTTTTTTTTTTTTTTTTTTTTTTTTTTTTTTTTCTAATTAGACTTTGGCCTTATAGGTTCGAGTAGGATAGTAGAGCAACCCAATCCCACTCACTTGACCATGGCCACTTACTCAGCCGTTTCTTCTTCGGCCATTCCGGTAAGTTTCATTCTCACTACATTTTTCACTTTATTCATAGTATTTTCTTAACTTGTGGTTTAAACGTAGGAATTTCGAACTCCCATACTTGAGACTGAAGTTGGTGGTCAGAATGCTACTTCTGAGGCTGAGATTGAGGTAGGTTTCTTTGGCTGATCTTCGTCTAATTTTCCATACTTTAATACATATATATTTAAACTTTGTTGGGCAAAAATCAGATGGAGGTTATTGGTGCCAACCTTTCCACCAACCCAGATGTTATCGTGGCCGAGACTCAATTAGTCACCCAACCATCAGGAATTCGTGGGGTTGATTGCGGAGTCATTGATGGTCCATCCCCCATTCCAGATCATCAGGTAATCCTGGAATCCCATTTCATCGAATTTTTATATACTATAATTTGCCCCCGGTCCCGTTTTTAAAACTTTGACCCATTTTAGGTGGTTTCTCTTGGCCTTGAGACCACTTCGGTTGACCCGATGACAGTTAGGGAGGAAGTTCAAATTTCACCAGATCACTCCTCAGATCCCCGAGACCAGACCGACCATTCCACAGATGGTCAGACTCTTCAGGTAATCCTTCATACTTCATGGTTTTTACATTTCCCAAAGCCTTTCAAAAATTTACATTTTCTCGCTTTGGTGAATGTTGTGGATCACCAGACCATTCCGGCCGATCAGACAACCAATGCCAGTGGTGTACCTCCGGTCATCCCAGTCACATTGAGCGCCAAGCATGCGTCACAGATCCCTCAGCTGCCATCAGATGTGCCCATACCTATTCTGACAGATCAGCAACCTGAGGTATGTCTTGACATCTTGCTTCTCAATGTTTAAATATTATCCCAAACTCATTTGGTCTTATGCTAGGTTGGAGAACCTATTATGCCCGATCTTTCTTCCGTTCGAGCATGTACAGCTGGGGCTTTGGTTGAAAGTGGTAGTGAGCAACCACTATCAACAGACCAAGATGACCTTATTCAGTCACTTCTGGACCATGTAAGCATCACTTGCCAATCCATTTGATTTATATATTTTTATACTTTGGGAACTTTTGATATTCATATAATCTAATTGGCAGGCTCCTGGCGACATCTTTGCTTATCTTGATCAGTGGGATGCGTCTGCCACTACTGCAGAGGCTTCCACTCGTCATGCCACTTCTTCGACTGTGGCCGGGGTGTTTCCAGATCCTGCAGCCGAGGCCTTGCTTCGGTCCTACAAAGATCGAGATTGCATATCCTTGGCCGACCAAGATGAGAGAGACAAGGTCAAAGCCGCTATTGAGGCTTTGGTGACTTCCGGCTTTTTCCCTGACCAGACCACGATACGTACGATCATGCATCTCTTCGGAGAGGTGGCGAGATTGATTCCCCGCCATCCTTCCCTTCGGGAGGAGCTGAGGGTAGGTAAGGCCTTAGAGCGACAGATTGCTTCGACGAGTGCCATTATTAGGCAAAAGGTCGAGCTTGGCCGTAAGAAGAGGCATGAGGTGGAGAGTATAGATGAGCAGATTAGGCAACTTCAGGAAAAGAAGGCTGCCATTCTCGCCGAGGTCTCCGAGGATATTCGGAGTTATGGGCCTCTTGAGGCTCAACTTCGCCAGGAATCAGTTGTGGTGAAGTCATTTGAGGCGAGGAAACTACCCATCATATCTGCTGGAGAGAGCGCATGTGAGAGCTTCAGGACTGCTCTTCGTAGCCTGTTTCCCGATGTTTAGATATGTACTAGGCCATTAGTTAGCCCTTTTTCGTATCCAGCTAGACTCATCTTTTGTTGTCATGATAGAGCTAGCTTTTGTATATTTTGATGGATGTTTTGGCCATTACTTGGCCTATTTTGTAGAGAGCTTATTTGACATATCTATATATACGATGTTGCTCTGGTTATTCTTTTTACTTTACCTCAAACATCCTATTCATATAAAAACCTAACTTTACCAAACCTAAATGTTCTGGTAGTTTACTTCTCCATCATCTCCCAAGCCGTGGGGTAATATTTTTTCAGAAATCGGGCATTGATTGGTGCATCATGGATTCGCCCATTTCGATCACTCAGCTTATAGGCTCCTTTCCCCAAAATTTGGTGGATGAGGAATGGGCCTTCCCAAGTCGGGGACCACTTGCCAAACTTAGGATCCTTAGATCCAATCGGAAGAATGGTCTTCCACACCAAATCCCCAACTCCGAAACTTTTGGCCTTAGTTCTTTTGTCATATGCTCGGGCCACCGTTTCTTTTTGTGCCTTGAGCTTGTCCAAGGCATCCAACCTCACTTCGTCAAGATCATCTAACTCTTGCGCCATAGCTTGGTTGTATTCATCATTACTCCACTCGCAATGACGGGCCACCCTCAATGATCTCACGGATATCTCGAGGGGGAGAACAGCATCATGGCCATATGTGAGGGCGAATGGTGTTGTTCCGGTACCAGACCTTCTTGAGGTCCTATATGCCCATAGAGTATTAGAAAGGAGGGAATGCCATTCTTTGGGATTATTCTCAATCATTTTTCCTAAGATTCCCTTTATAACTTTATTGCTGGCCTCAGCTTGGCCATTCGATTGAGGATTGTATGGAGTGGATTGAACCATTCTAACTCCCCAATTTCTTGCTGCTGCTTGGACAGCCTCCCCCATAAAAGCCGTTCCTCGATCAGTCATGATGGATTCGGGTAGACCAAACCGGTGGATAATAGTTTTCTCGATGAATTCTAATACCTCGGCTTGAGTTACTTTCTTTAGCGGGACGGCCTCCACCCATTTCGTGAAGAAGTCGGTGGCCACCAAGATGTACTTGTGGCCTTTGGACGACTCCGGGTAAATTTGACCGATCACATCCATTGCCCAACCTTTGAAAGGCCACGCCTTTACAATGGGATTCATAGGTTCGGCCGGAACATGTTGAACCGGACCATGCTTTTGACAATCTTGGCACCTTTTGGCATATTCGATACAATCTTTGAGAATAGTTGGCCAATAATAGCCATGTCTCCTCAGAAGCCATCTCATCTTGATGCCGGCTTGATGAGCTCCGCATATACCTTCGTGGACCTCAGTCATGGCTATAAGCTGTTCATTCTTGCCCAAACACTTCATGAGTAAGTCGTCCGAGCCTATGCGGAATAGTATCTCATCCCTTATCACATAATATCGAGCCCTCCGCCGAACTTGTTGGCTATGTGGCCCATTTGGGGCTTTCAGATATGAAACGATTTCATGCCTCCAATCATCTGGCGTTACAGTTAGAACCATGACTTCCGGTGAAATCCCTCTTTCGAAAACGAAAGAAAGAGATCGTTTCTCTACCTTGAAAAGTTCTTCAGACAACCCTTCGGAGATCTGAACTCCTGAAGCTAATTGGGCCATGGCGTTGGCCTGAGAGTTATGTTCCCTTGGTAGGTGAGTAAGTACCACTTCATCCAAATCCTCGATCATTTGGCTGGCCAAAGCATAGTAGCCGAGCAAAGCTTGGCTGGTCACCTTGTAATCCCCAAATAGTTGTTTCAAAACCAACATTGAATCCCCAAGGATCGCGACATTTTTTATTCCAAGTTCTCTCATGATCTCGAATCCAATGATCAAAGCCTCATACTCGGCCTGATTGTTGGAACAATCAAAGTCCAATTGGAATGAATAGCGAGTTCGGAAACCTTGGGGTGACTCTATGATGATGCCAGCTCCACCCATGTTTGAAGTTCGAGATCCGTCGAAATAGAGAAGCCACGGAAATAGACTTAACGTGTTGACCGGAAAATAGTCCATGTCTTCTATTTCGACGCAAGGGTGAGCGGCCAAGAAATCAGCCAAAGCTTGCCCCTTGACAGCCAATTGTGGCACGTAACGGAAGGTAAACTCAGCCAAGGCCATCGTCCATTTTCCTATTCGACCTCTAATAATTGGGCGAGTAAGCATGTATTTTATTAGATCAGTCTTGGCAATTATATGGACCGTGGAAGGCAACATGTAGTGCCTTAATTTTGTCGCGGCGAAATATAAAGCCAAGCAAAGTTTTTCAATCGGTGAGTATTTCCTTTCAATGACCGTTAGAATCCGGCTAAGGTAATACACCGCTTGCTCCTTCTTATCATCGTTGTCTTGAGCCAAAAGGCTTCCGATGGAATTTTCTGAGGCCGAGATATAAAGCTTCAAAGGTCGTCCTCGTTTTGGTGGGATGAGCACCGGTGGTTTTGTCAGATATTCCTTGATAGAATCGAAAGCCTTTTGGTGAACTTTATCCCATCTAAATTTCTCTTCATCCTTAAGTTTCAGTAAAGATGAGAAAGGCTCGACCTTCCCAGCTGAATTGGCTATAAACCTCCTAAGGAAATTTATTTGGCCTAGTAAACTTTGCAATCCTTTCTTATTTTTTTGGGGGTGGCGCATCAATGATGGCCTTAGCTTTGTTCTTGTCTATTTCGATCCCCCTTTGGTGCACCAAGAATCCTAGGAAGTTTCCAGCTGAAACCCCGAAGGCACACTTCTTTGGATTCATCTTCAATTGATGTTTTTGCATTCTCTCAAAAGCCAACCGAAGATCAATCAAGTGACCTGGCCTTGACTCCGATTTCACAACTACATCATCGATGTAAACTTCTAAGTTTCGACCGATCATGTCGTGGAAGATGGCATTCATCGCTCGTTGATATGTGGCCCCGGCATTCTTGAGGCCGAATGACATCACCACATACTCAAAGGTTCCAATAGCACCGGGACATCTGAAGGCTGTCTTATGGACATCCTCCTCAGCTATGAAAATTTGATTATAGCCTGAGTGCCCATCCATGAAGGATAAGATCTCATGCTTGGCTGCCCCATCAACCAAGAGGTCAGCCATAGGCATGGGGTATTCATCTTTAGGAGTTGCAAGATTGAGATTACGAAAATCAACACAAATTCTTATTGCTCCCGTCTTTTTCTTTACAGGTACAATATTTGAAAGCCATTCTACATACCTAGCTGGCCTAATAAATTTGGCTTTAACAAGCCTTACAATTTCTTCCTTAACCTGTAATTCTACTTCGCTCGACATTCGGCGAGGTGGCTGCTTGAAGGGCTTGAAATCCTCCGTTGTTGGTAAGCGATGCTCGACCAAGTCACGACTCAATCCAGGCATCTCGGTGTAATCCCAAGCAAAGCAATCCTTGAACTCTCTCAAAAGCTCTTCCATCTTAGTCCGAAGCTCCGGCTCCATTAGGCCACTAATGTAGATTGGCCGATGGTTGTCTTCTGTTCCTAGGTTGATCTCTAATAGCGGATCCTGGACTTCCGCCTTTGAATCATCCATCTCAGTTGGTGCCAACTCGACTTCCTCGAGTTCAAGTGCATCATCTTCAGGACCTTCGTGGAGGAATTCCACCAAATGAGCGGTGGACCCATGTTCGGCCGCCCTCTCGGCCCAAAAACCATATAGCCGTCTCAAAGTGTCTTTCACTGCGGCCATCTTCTCTTCCTCAATTGTTGTATCACTCATTAAGAGAGAAGAAATCAGCCATCGTGGGGCGCTCCCCATCTGCTTGGACATCGTGTGCCCCCAAGTCTATTAATTTTTGGGCCGAGACTCCCGTAGGTCGACCGTTCTTATCTGACCCAGTGAAATAAAGAGGACCAAGATCATCCTCGTAGAATCTGGCCTCCACCGCATTGGCTGAGGCCATGAAAGGCCGTGAGTCAGCCTGAACTAGTTCCACACTCCCATCCTCGTGCCAAAATTGTAAAGTCTGATGGAGCGAGGAAGGAACACACATACTTCCGTGGATCCAATCTCGGCCCAACAATGCACTAAAATGAGCCGTTGTTTCTACCACAAAGAAAGCTGTCATCCTAATCTTTCCTCCTACTCTGACTTGGAGTGGGATGATCCCCTTTGATCTTGTGGTATCTCCCACAAAGCCACTAACCGTTGTCTCGGTTGGGATTAGTTCGTCTGAACTTTTCTTTAACTTTTTCATCACTGAGGCTGGGAGGATGTTCGCCGTGGCTCCTGTGTCGACTAGAACTTTGCTCACCGGAATCCCATCAAAATGAGCACTCACATATAGAGGTTTAAGATGGGATGCCATCTTCTTAGTGGGCATTTCGTAGCACACCTTTTCCGGCATTCTCTTCTCTAAACTTGGCATCACGATTTGAGGTTGAGCTACCTCTGCCCTTGGAATTTCCCGAATCACTTCAATTTCCCTTGGTTCTCCTATTTTGAACCATGGATTCAACCTCATCGAACACATCCCCATCCATGGAATTTAGTTGACCTGGCTGAGCTTCGAAAAATAAGGGAAGTGTGACGACCATGGCCTCAACTTCATCGAAGTCCCCAAACTTCACCTTGGCCTTGCCCACTTTCAGTTCGTTTTCAAACTTGGCCATCTCTTCCGTGCGTTCTTTAGCTAATTGCTCCATAGCTTCTTCTGTAAGTTCTTCGAAATACTCATCCTCGCCATACTCTTCATCTTCTCCATAAAGTTCTTCATCGTCAGCTAAAATGCCTTCTGGATTTTCTGAAGCTTCTGCGGCCTCAACATCGGCCGTAGCCTCGGCCTTTTCTTCCGCCTTCAGGTGTTTGAACCTCGACCATAACTTGGTCCTCTTCTACCTTTGGCTTGTCTTCTCTAGTTTGGGTTTTTTCCCTAACATTCTCGACCATTTCATGGTCATCTTCTTTTTTCTCATTGACCTCAGATGTCGATACCACCTTAGCCGCTACTTGATTCTTTAGGACTGGAGGCTTAGCCTTCAACTGAACCTTCCTATATTTCTCAACCTTTGATGGCCCGTCATCCAATCCCTTCGTTGACCCACTGAATTTAGCCTTAGAATTGTTTGCCTCAAATGCTCCACTCAAATGAGCCTCCAACTCCAAGATTGGCTCATCTGAGGTTGTCACCACAACTTTGCCATTTGCCCATTGCCGGAGGATTTTCCTTTCTTCCGCCGCTGCTGCCTCCAATGAAGCCACAGCATCGGCTTTGGCCAACTCCAACTCTTCCAGCCGAAGCTTTTCTCGAAGCTCGACTAATCGATCAAGTTGGGCCTGTCTCTCGTCCGCCCATTCAAACTCTGCGTTACATGAGGCAGCATACTGCCTCTGAGCCCTTCTTGTTTGAGTTTTGCTTAAAGGTATCGGAGGTAGCTTTGAACCTCTACTCCTATACCACTGACCTGCCTTGGTATTTGGCATCTTGAACGTTGGAACGCCACTTCCATCTGCTGGGCGAGGTCTTGACACATAAGCCACCTCTCGATTCTTTCCTTCTCCCACCGAAACCCACATGCTTCTATTTTGGTTTCGGTCTGGGTTTAGCAGATCAACATCCTCATACCTCAGTGGCATCTGTTGATTTCTTCTCTTAGGCTGATATCGTGGCCTCTCGTACCTGTCTTGATACTCATGTAATGGCCGTTTGTTCGGCCTTATATCCATCATGTCCCTTGGGCTATGTGGGCCATAATTCTCAGCCGGACTTTTCATCATGTTCTTCCCAGCACTTTTGGGCCGAATTGTCTGGACTTGCTCCTTGGCTGACTCCCTAGTCAGGTCTCTGGATGGCTCCTTGGCCTTTAGTGGAACTACCTCCAATGAGACCTCGCATTGACATCGGCTGCATAACACAATGGCCTTGGGAGGTTCTTTAGATGGAATCTTTTCATCTGAAGCCTTGGTCATTTCCGGGTACATCTTGGCCTTACCCTTCGCCTTAGGATCCACATGGGTCTCCCTTGCTCTTCTCTCAGCTGCTGCTTTTCCAGAGCCACCCAAGTCCAACCTCGGTCGAGGCTGATCTGGCCTTGGGAAGTTGACATTCACCATGTTGGCCTGAGCATTAGGAAACGGATTCTGATCAACGCCCATTGCAGCTTTCTCCGGAAATTTCAAAACTTTTCGATCAATAAGGTCCTGCACAACATTTCGAAAAACAAGGCAATTGTTAGTCGCGTGAGACCATACATTATGCCATTTGCAAAAAGTCTTATTTCTAAGTTCATTAGCCGACGGAATATCATGACCATTAGGCAATTTTATCATCTTTTCTTTTAAAAGTTGGTCAAAGATTAGTTCGGCTTTCGAAATGTCAAAGGTGTAGGACTTGGTTCCGACTCCCTTTTGTGATGTTCCGCTAAACTTAGAAATTTGGACCGTCGTCGGCCTTTGATCCTTGGAGGCTTTGGACAAAGCCTTGCATATGTGTGGTCCGCTAGCCACGATTTCAGCCAAGTTTATTCCAGCCGATTCTTCTTCTTCCTCTTGGAAGACTTCTTCGTTTCTTTCCTCCGAGTCCACATCTTCAATATCCACCGCATGGACAGCCGTGGTTCTAGATGTGGAAGGTTTTGGTAGATCTCTATAAAAGGTCGGCCGAGATGTTGGCCGATTCTTTTGTTGTTCTTCCTTTAGAAGAGCTTCATATCGATCCACTCGAAGTAGGAGGTCGTAGATATCACGAAACTCAATACCCTCAAACTTCTTCCGAAGATCGAGTGATAATCCACCTTGGGCCAACTTCACGAACTCATGTTCAGGCATGTTGACCGTACATCTAGCCCTTGCTTCTCTGAACTTCCCCAAGTATTCTTGGACTGACTCATTTGATCCTTGACGCATTTTGGCCAAGTCAGCCATCGAAACCTCTGGCTCTGGCCGATAAAATTGTTCATGGAAGATTTGCTCCATGGTCTGCCAATTTGGAACTGAGTTCTGAGGAAGTTTGACATACCATGAAAAAGCAGCCCCGGTGAGTGTACTTGGGAATAGCCTTAATTTCAAGGCCTCACGATGTCCGATTTCAGCACATTGGGCCGTGAATCGGCCAATATGCTCCACAGTCGACTGAAACCCGTCTCCAGAACTTTGAACAATGCAAAGTCCGGAACTTTGAATCCTCGTGGAAACTCCTCTAAATCAAAATGCTCCGGATAAGGCCTCCGATAAACTAGTCTACCAATCCTTCTGGCATGAGGCACCATATCCTGGATCATCTGCTCAATCGCCCCTCGGTCGATTGCTTGGTTTCCTAGTAGTGGATTATTCAAGTTCGCATTCCCACCAAGATTATTCCACCCACCGATTCCGGCGAATTGGTTAATATGAGGACCAGCGAAGTTGACTCCTGCCCCCTGGTGGACTTGTGGACGGAATTGGTTATATGGCAAGAATCCTTGGAATTGGTTGGCCGCCGCATATGGGTTATTACCTATCAGCGGAACATTGACCGCTGGGGCTGGATTACCCCCAGCTAATTGATTCGGTTGAGGCGGGTTCGCACCCAAGATATTTGGTTGCACCTCTACTTGAGGCCCCGCAGCTGGCACTACATTTGGAGCCACCTGATTCCCATTTTGGCCATTTTGTTGGCCTAGCAATCGATCAAACCTCTCATTTATCTGAGCATTTTGGGTTGCTATGGTTTGAGCCATATCTTGCAACCGTTGCTGGTTGAGTTGGTTTGATGTCTCCATTGCTCGGATGAGCTGTTGGATCTCCAGTGAAGTGGCCGGATTCGGCCTCAAGACTGATCCTCCATCGGCTTCCGTAATGTCTTCGACCATCACATGGTTAGGGTCGATGGCAATAGCTCGGCCGATGCCATTTTGTTGTCCATTCATAACATTTTGTGGCTGAGTGTTCATGGGAAGTGAACCAGCCATACTTGTCTCTGATTCTGGACGAAGTCTAGACTCTTCAAATTCTCGATCTCCTCTAGGATTCCCCCTAGTGTTTACGACCATACAAAACCTAGTGGTCCCACTGGGCGTGCCAAATTATGTTTCCCTCTTTTCGGCCGAGGAGGCCGATTGAAGGAGTTTTTGGTCCTTCTTCTTTGAGATTGCGTAGGCGTGCCACCACCAAGCCACTGACTGGCTTGAATGGAAAAAAGGGTCGGATTGTTGTGTTTGCGCTTCTGACTTCTAACCAGTCGATTGATCGGCCAAGCAAGGAACCTCCTCTTGGCCTAGGTTCTTTCACTTCCTCAGGGTCAAGGATGGTTAGGTCTCGTATAGGTATTTTGATATTTTTGAGATTTTTATAATAATGATGCAAATTAAATTAAAATATGCGATTAAACTTAAAGACGAGAATTGAAGTGCGATAAAGTAAATCAAAGCGATAAATAAACTTAAATTAAACGATGAACGAAATAAGAACGATATAAATGATAAAGGCAATAAAGTAAAGCAATTTAAAATTAAATCAAGCTTAAAGCAAATTCAATAACAATTAACAATAAAACGATAAAGTTGAATCTTAAAAACAACGTAATGGAAAATACAAGAAATTAAACTTACACTAACGAAAGTGAAGAATTGATCTAGTCTACTTGCTTGGGAAATAAAAGACCTAGTCTAGGGATAGAAAATTGAAAGACAAAAAGTAGGTTTTTGTGTCTGATGTCGGGGTCTTTACTCTTTGTCTGATGCAGTTTATATAGGGGCATTCGTCAGCCCATGGGCTGGCCATTAAATGGCCAAAGGTCAACTTCGCTCAAAATCTTTCCTTGTGTGGCTTCCTAGATTTGTGGAATTGATTCGAATAATATCATCGGATTGCAAATCTGATCGATTGATTCTCTCCTCCTTAGGATTGTTCCAGATTGACATCATTCTCTTTGATTGCTTTCCTTGGATGGATCTAGTCACGTGCATAACAACATCCGGAGGTTTTTGGGCCTGCTCTTGAGGGTCGAGCTTGGACCTCCGAAAACTTGGTCTTAACATCTGATGCGGCGACGTGGCTTCCGAAATCTCTAAATTTGTTTGAACATAATCCGTCAATGTTGGGTGACTTGGAATTTTAATGAGTCCATCTCCAGCCAACTCTTCTCCAGTCAAGCCCAAAACCAGCCAACTTATTGGCCATTCTTTCAGCCAACTTCCAAAATATCAAGTGGCATTCATATATACATATATAATATTATATGCATGCACATTAGCTCACTTTTATTATAATATATATATGTATGCCAAGTTGCAAATCAAAGTGACGGATTGATGGTACAAAGCCATTGAATGGCTATCCGACTTTTTCATAATACTTAAGGTCTTTAAGCCGTTGGCTTTTTTGTAGTTGATGGCTTTTTAGCCTTTTGCAAAAGCTTGGCTTTTTAGCCTTTTGAAAAAGCTTATTCAAAATGACGTGACTTCTTCTCTCCAGCCAACTCTTCCTTCACTCTCCCAGCCAACTTCTCTCCAGCCAACTTCAAAAGGCCAACTCTTCCCAGCCAACTCCTTGGCCAACCTATCAGCCAACTTTATAAACATCAATTCATATATATATATAACATTATATTATTATAACATTATATATATAATAACAGCCCACTTTTTATTATAATATATATATATATGCATGTCCAAAGTGACGGGTTCAACCCATGCTTATTATATATATATATATATATATAATATTACATTAATATTATATACATATAATGAGATTGTATTCCAACCTTGAGATTATTAACATTGAGACTTGCGAATCTGCAGGTTGGAATGACTAGCCAACCTTTCACCTCACCAAACTGACATGGGGCCATCAACTCAAAAGGCCAACTTTTCAGTTTAGAGATAAATATCAACGTGAGGAATTGAGCTAGCCTTCCAAGGAGCTGAGACCCATCCGCTTCAATTTGACAAGAAACACTCCCAACTCAAGAACTCATTTTTTTCTTTTATTATTCCAGCTCCAAACAGTATGTATGTGATGTATGTAGACTCACGCCTCTGCAGGAAGAGGACCGCTAACACTGACAGGATTGCTTGCTTGACGATTCATCCCGCGCGCAACCGCCTTAAATCTACAGTAATAAATAAAAAACAGAATTGAGAAGAAAGGCCAGCACATGCACATCAGATAGAACCCAACATATGTATATATATATATAATCAAATACTTGTAAAGTTACTGGATCTCTTTCTGGGTCTTGTAAAAGAAGTGCGCTTACTTACTCTTGTAAACGTCTGACGGTTGTATATCTAATGGAATCACCTTCTACGTACCGGAAAAGTAAAATTCAGAGAAAGTAGTGCTTGATGAGGAAGAGCTTTTGGAGCGAGTGTTTCGAATGATACTTATACTTGCTCTGCGTATGGCCTTTTTGAATTATTGGACAGGCAATGTTTGCATTGACCGGTTTGGAGTGGGTATTTTCAACATGGGTGATCAAGTAGTCAAAATGCGGTGTATCAATAGCCAATTGCATAACAACATGTGGCCTGCCACTATTGTAAGGCGAATTTAGAGAGAGAAGTGTTTTGGAGAGAGGTGACTTTAATTTAGAGAAAGAAGTGTTTTGGAGATGACTTGCAAAACTACATGTGGCCTGGCACTATTGTAAGGCGAATTTAGAGAGAGAAGTGTTTTGGAGAGAGGTGACTTTAATTTAGAGAAAGAAGTGTTTTGGAGAGAGATGACTTGCAAAACCACATGTGGCCTGGCACTATTGTAAGGCGAATTTAGAGAGATAAGTGTTTTGGAGAGATGTGACTTGAATTTAGAGAGAGAAGTGTTTGGAGAGATGTGACTTGAATTTAGAGAGATAAGTGTTTTGGAGAGATATGACTTGAATTTAGAGAGTTTAGAGAGATAAGTGTTTTGGAGAGAAGTGACTTGAATTTAGAGAGAGAAGTGTTTTTTGGAGAGATGTGACTTGAATTTAGAGAGATAAGTGTTTTGGAGAGATGTGACTTGAATTTAAAGAGAGAAGAGAGATAAGTGTTTTGGAGAGATGTGACTTGAATTTAGAGAGATAAATGTGTTGGAGAGATGTGACTTG
Organism: Prunus salicina; assembly: GCA_020226455.1. NCBI lineage: Eukaryota > Viridiplantae > Streptophyta > Magnoliopsida > Rosales > Rosaceae > Prunus > Prunus salicina. Next base: position 24,826,583 of record CM035344.1, read on the forward strand.
AATTTACAGAGATAAGTGTTTTGGAGAGAGAGAGAGAAGTGTTTTGGAGAGAGGTGACTAAAATTACATGTGGTCTGGCACTATTGTAAGGCGAATTTAAAGAGAGAAGTGTTTTGGAGGGAGGTGACTTGAATTTAGAGAGATAAGTGTTTTGGAGAGAGGTGACTTGCAAACCCACATGTGGCCTGTTTGTAGAGCGAATTAAGAGAGAAAGGAAAGGAAAAAGCCCAAAAATGTGGGCTATATTTTTAGACGTCAAATCAATCATGCCATAACTCAGTCAGACATTCAATTGTTCGTCAAATTCACTTCATGTACAGAGTTTTCAGGTTAAAATGGAAAATATGTCTTAAGGTGATTTCTCCCATCAACCAAACAAAACACTCTTACTATGTATATATCATTTGAATAATCTGAATCATATTTACATCATATTTTTAGTAACATTATCACATTTCATTGTCAACTTTTCTTTCTTTATTCAAAGTTAATTAAAATGACATTGGGAAGGGGGAATCGAACGATTGACATTATATCACATTTTTCGATCCTTTTATTTTAGCGCTTCTACTTGAATTCATATCTTAAATCGAATGCAAGTGAAGTAGTGACATGGGTTCTAATTAAGTTCTAAGGGTAGCTTGCATTCATAATCCGACCATCAATCTTGTCTTTTAACTAAGCTAACCATCAATAATTAACCTGTTCAATAAGTAGTGCCATGTGCAGTTTCAACAAATCATCAACGTTTGAAGAGAAAAATTCAATTCAGGCTTCTCAAATCCGCAGTGTCTAGTGAAGTCTGCGTCTTGAGACTTGCAGTTCAGTGAAGAGACGAAAATTAGTAACCAAAACAGTTTGGCAACATTGACCTCTGCCATAGGTGGACCTATCTCGCTAGAAAAATCATTGTAGGTGCTTCAAATTGCCCATTTGCTCAACTAGTGTACATATTACCTTATTTCTATTTTCAACATTTAAGTAAATGGAATAATATATTACTTTAATTTATTTTTATATTACTCAATTTACTTAAGTTTATAATGTAAATAAAGAAATACCCCCCATTTGGATTCAAATAAAAATACTAAAAAATCAAATTCCCACCAAATCAAAATATGAAAAATCGGTTTTAGTGCAAAATACGATTTAGGCTAAAAATAATGGCTCATTAAGTCAATATATACTTCATACTAAAATCCTATAAAATTAAGTTTTTTTATTTGATGTGTAAGGAATAAAAGCCGCAAAAAATTATCTTGAGAAAATGATTATTCCGAAAAACCATTTTTCATACGTAATCAATATTGCACATCCGTTAAAAAAAATTTAGATCCGCCAGTGACCTCTGCATCGTCTCCCCAATAAAAAATTGTGTCGTCTCTGCAGAGTGAGAGAAAATCTGATTGTGTCGTCTGTGCTTAATATCGGTTGGGCCTAAAGGCCTCCATTATTATTAAAGCCATGAGCTCCAGCCCACGTTGGAAAGTTCTAATTTCAAGGACTCCATTCACACCCACGGGCTTTCTCTGGACACCCATTAATATTTAATTTTGGTTTTTAACAAATGACAACTGTATACTCCTTTTTAAAATCATCAAGTTTAATAGACTTTTAAAATACTTATCAATTTTCTTATAACAATTAGACGTTATCTACATACGTGAGTTAGACCAGTTGGCTAGAGCAGTGATTCAGTCTTTTAATTAACATCAAGTAATTGGTTTTACCTTGAGTTTTGCCATAGACTTAAAATTCCAATTTATTTACTTAGAATTTTTTTTTGGTTCTGAAGTAACAGCAAGTAATTGGTTTCTTTTTTTATTCAAAGTTAGTTATGGTGGTTGTCTTTTTTAAAGAAGCGATATTGGGAAGGAGGAATCGAACATATGACATTGGACCACATTTTTTATCCTTTTCTTTTAGCGCTTCCACTAGCATTCATATCTTAAATTGAATGCAAGTTCTAATTAAGTTCTAATTAGGGTTGATGGCTTGCACAATCTGATCATCAATAATTAACCTCTTCAATAAGTAGTGGTATGTGCAGTTGAACAAATCATCAACCATTGAAGAGCAAAACTCAGTTCAGGCTTCTCAAATTAGTAACCAAAACAGTTTGGTGTTGCTCAACAAAATAAGCATAGCAAGATATAATAAAATGATATTCATTAAGTACATGTCATAATCAATAATCAATAGAAGTTTAGTCTCAGTTAAACCTTTGTATTACTTCTCAGCCCTCCTCCTACACACCTACTTCAAAACAATACCTTGTCAACATTGACCTCTGCATCATCTTCCCCACTGAGAAGAAATTTCTCTCCCCTGTCTCTGCTTCCATCAAATCACCATATTTTCTTAGAGAAATATAGCCTCCGGCATAACTGAACACATTGACGGGCATAAGATCATCACAATCGCTCATTGAAGATGATCCAACTTGTACGGCTCTGATGCTGCCACTATCCACATCCAAAAAAACGACCATATTTTTAGATTTTGTCGAAGTAATATCTCTGAGAAAGATGCCATGTTCCCAAGCACCTACAGAACCAGGCCCAACACCATGGAAACGAAAAGGAGTCTCCCATGATTTCATGCAATAAGGATCAAGATCGATTTGTACTGCGTACTTTTTTTCCCACGTGAAGTTTTTGTAACTTATCATCACCCATATCTCAATTTGGTCATGGTGATGACTGTTTTTAGGTGATGAAATTGCCGTAACATCAACAATGGCGAGACGTCCTCTGAAATTAATCAGGTGAAGAACAGAACGCTTGCCGAAGTCTGGCAAGTTGGTATGAGGAGTCCATTCGAACTCTTCCCTTTTGAAGTCAAAAGAAAGTATTCTGAATTCAAGATCAGAAGAGAAACCATTAACTAGCCAGTGCATGTTTCCATATGCAGACACACAGTTTTTGCTGCTTAGACAACAAGAAGGTGGAGGAACTGAGGATATTTGTCTCCATGACGATGAGGAGCCCGTGCCCAGCTCATAAATTTGGGCCACCAGGTCGTGTTTTGGGCCGGGTCTGGAAAGACAAACAATCTTGTGGGTGCTAGTCATGGCATCGTATCCCATACCATACAACTCATAGTTCCAGCGTGGCGGCAGGGCTTCATAGAAAATGGTGGTTGGTGGTGGTGGGAGGTTTAGAACTTCTCCCATGAGAGGATTGACTAGGAGGAGTAGGGCTTGATCATTTGTTGTTGATTCTTTCTTGTTGAACAAAAGCAAGCCGTGCAAAACAAGCTTTAGATTGAATCCATTTCTAAGGGAGTTGGAAATGTCAAAGGCAAATTCGATAAAGGGCGACAATGGATTTAGAGCTCGCAAGGTGATTAATTGGGAGTTGGTAAGAACCATAACGTGAGACGGGTCCAAATCTTCATAATTGGTGGTAGCAATATATTGTGAACGCTCGTGAGCAAAAGATGGGCAGTCGACTAAGCTGCGCAAGGTCTTAGAGACACAAAGCAAAGAAAACAGTGATCTTGTGGGCAGCCTCGAAAGGATGTCCAGGAGGATGTCCAATGGGAGCTCCATCAACTGTGTTGTGCTCTCGCTGCATTGCAATTGCTTCATCATTCTCTTCTTGCTCCTCGGCGGCATCGATGC
>CM035344.1:24830307-24970306 GCA_020226455.1 Prunus salicina
TGAATCTTCTTGAGTCACACCTCATTCCATCTGCCTCATCTGCTGAGTCCAAGGTCTTCTATTTGAAGATGAAAGGTGATTACCACAGGTACCTTGCTGAATTTAAGACTGGAGGCGAGAGAAAGGAAGCAGCTGAGAGCACCCTGTTGGCTTACAAGTCTGCTCAGGTTGGTTTCAGCTTGCCGTTCTGCCAGTTTCAGTTTTTAATTGTATTGTCTTTTTTGTGGAGATCGTGAAGCTTATGTTGTGTTATTTGATGCAGGACATTGCCCTTGCTGAGCTGGCTCCAACCCACCCAATAAGGCTTGGGCTTGCACTTAACTTCTCAGTCTTTTACTATGAAATCCTTAACTCACCAGACCGTGCGTGCAATCTGGCAAAACAGGTTTATTTTCAAGGCTTTATACTTACTATTTATTTTCCGTTTTTCTGTTTCTGTGTATGATTGCTTACATGATTGCATCCTAGTCTCTGTAGTCTGACCTAATTCTTTCAATGGTTGTTGATTACATAGGCGTTCAATATACATCGTTTTTTTTCTTTCTAGTTTACATGTTCCTTTATGAAAGTTTTAGGTTCCAATGATGGATTTTTAGTGCAGCTGGCATTTGTTTGATCGATGAGAAATCTTTTTTCCTAAAGGCAATTGGTTGCAACTTTCTTTGAGAATGTTATAGGTGGTCTATAAGTTTTGGAAAAGCCTTTGTTGTACTTTGCTTTGTCTGGTTATGTCTCTTGAGAAATGCTGAATAATTGTCCATTAAGCGCTACAAGAAATGCTCTCTCAACCCCGAGAACACTGCCCATCAGATTTTTACCATTTCAGAATAATGATTAATGTATTTGGACAAGAGTTGGCGTGTAGTGAATATACTTTCTGGATGTGAACTTTTGAATGCTCTATTTTGTAATTTTACTACACAGATTAGCTATCATGTTCTATTTTGTATTTTGACATGCTCTATTATCTGTATGTGAATGCTGTGCATTATCTTACTTGAGGGGTTGTTTAGCCATTCTGGAGATCACCATATGAAGTTATATGTGTTTTACTTTCTGACATCAAGTTCTTAAATGAAATTGTCTTTACTCTTTGGTAAATGATGTTTGGTCTTGCTTCAGGCTGAATTTAGGTTTTGTAAGTGTTAAAATAAACGTCAGAATTGGATGTTTAATGTATTCCTTTTTACCTGCTCAGGCTTTTGATGAGGCTATTTCCGAGCTTGACACATTGGGTGAGGAATCATACAAGGACAGTACTTTGATCATGCAACTTCTCCGAGACAATCTGACACTCTGGACTTCCGATATCACGGTATCTCTCTCTCTCTCTCTCTCTCTCTCTCTCCCTACCTCTTTTTCTTTGTATGCAGGTGCATAATTATGTATGAATGTTTATAATAGGATGTGTATGCATGTATTTACTGTGAACCCTTTGTTTGGCGCATTCATTTTTAAAATCCATTAAAGATTTTTCCTCTGTTATCGTGTCCATGGATGGATCACTTTAAAGTCCTTTAAGTTTGCTGCTCACTGGATATGATTGGTGATAGTTCTTGCATTTACTCCAAAAAGGGAGAAAAGCAAGGGGACAATAAGATTGGGATGCATCACTATAATATTCTCATCTACCTATGATGCAACCAATCATTTCACTTTTGCATTCATGCAAAGCCGTCTGATGACCTTTTCTCTTTCTCAAGTTCCCCCCGTCAGTGTTTGTTTATTTTGGTCGACTAAAATGTAATTGTTTATCTGGTATTTTAGGATGATGCCGGGGATGAAATCAAGGAAGCATCAAAGCGTGAATCAGCTGAAGCTCAGCAGTAACAGGGCTCTGTTTCATAGGATTTGTATTGTGTACCTTTATCTTGGGACCTTTGTAATAGATGCCATGTGGTTGTAGCAGAATTTCTCTATGAACTTGACGATCTTGAGTGCTGCTGCACTCAAAGTTGAAATGTCCAGCTTAGGGTTGGAGTATTCCAAGGGATCGCAAAATTGTTTTTCTTATAATTGGCGAGAAGAATTTGCTTCAGTGCTTTGCGTGCTGCGCTATATGATTTAGTGTTAAAAAGTAGTGGTTTCTAATGTTTCCTTCTTCTGATTTGCAATGTTGCGAAGATGTGATGTTTTGTATTTTTGCCTCTATTGGAGTGCGTTTAGGTGCGATAGCATTGTGCCAAAGCTAAATCCGATTCACCTGACAATCAAGTGCCGGCAAGTACTTCGAATTTGAAAAGGAAAAGAAATTCAAAGAAATTATTTTTTCTTGGATTAAGTGGGGGTCCTTTTTTTCTTTTATTGTTACTAGATTAAGAGGCCTAGAGTTTAATTAACACAACTAAGCTCCTTTCATCTCCAACAGAAAATGATTGTAAGCTGTAAGCCATTGAAAAAGAGGAGATTTACTACTTCATTCAGGTTTTTCTCAAGTTTCTTTTCATATCAAATTTAAAAAGTTAAGGTTTTCTACTTTATTCAGGTTTAGGATACAAAATTACGAGACAACCGTGTCCATTCGGAGATGAATATACGTTTCATAGTTGCATTATTAATACAAGAAAAACCGTGTCCACCATGGTTTCATAGTTGCATTAGGTCAACAATAGGCCAAAACATTATAGGATCCCTCTACTACTTATAAAAAGGCATGGGTCAAACGGGGTCTACCTTAATGGGAAATGGCTTTGAAGACCAGAAGTTTCAGGTTCGAACCTCGTGACATCTTAGTTGTGTGTGTGTCAGAAACTTCCCTCCCTTTTAGTTTAGACTATCGCTTGTACTGGGAAAAAAAAAAAAAAAAAAAAGAAACGGGCTAGGATTGCTGTTACAACGTTTGGAGTTATATTTCCATACTATCGCCTAACTAGAATGTTGCTCTTGCTCACTCTTGATTTTATAGGCCACAAGCTCTCGATCTTTCCTAGAAGGATGCGAAGAAATTTCATTACATGAAAACTTGGTTCCCAAGAAGAGAATAGCAGTATGAGTAGGTGGTCCGAACAAGTTCCGGAAGATATCATGCAATCGATTCTGCAACGACTCTCCATATCAGATTATGTACGATGCACGGCAGTGTGCCATTCTTGGAGAGCCTCTGTTGACATGGCAATTGCCACCAAGCATAGCCCTCATGCTCCCTAACATCCATTGCTTATGGTATGCTTTCACCGTTCGTGCTTGAGAGACCACTGCTTTATAAGTCCAAGTGTTGACCCGAAACAACTCAAAAGAAAGCAATAATACCATATTATATTGTCGCTGCTTACAACAACATGATGATTGTAGCTTTAGATAAGGCTGGTGAAGAAGTCGAATGGCTAAGAATTTTTTTGAAGGATATACCTATTTGGCCTAAGCCTGTAATGGCTGTTTGTATACATTGTGATTGTATGGGTGCTCAAGAAATGAATCGGCCTAACGAAAACCTAACCTAGCTGATTGGAGATCTCATGGTCTAGGTTCAATAGGCAAATTGGTTAGGCATGGTTCAAATGAGCTAACAGACTTATATCTCATTCCTATGATAGAAAGAAGTGTGTTGTCTGTAAGAAGTCTATAGGGTACAAAAGTTTAATGATGTTGATTTCTTGAAATCAAGAGGAATAGGGCAGACTATTCTTAGTCAACTTTACCTATGTAGGAGTAAATATGGGGTCGCATTTATGAGATTGAGATGGCTAAATTCTCTAAAGCTCCTATGAATCCAGGATTTGTTCAGGAACAAAATGAACACAAACGTATGAATAAGTGGTATGTTGAGATATAACATATGTGATACTTGTTGTCTTGGTTTACTACAATATGTGAACAGTTCAAGATTTTATATTCACTGTGTCACCTAGTAAATCCGATAAATATTCACTTTGGTAGGTTCAAGTCCAAAAGACACATCTCCTTATGTGTGTTATATCTACGTTTTCTCTCAAATATGCACGTTTTCTGATGTGTGTTATAACTTTCCTATACAAATGTTGGGTATTGTTAGAGTTCTTGTATAGAAAAATACAGTTTCACTTAGTCCGACATTATAAGGGAGTTGTTTCCTTTCATGGTTTATAAGCACCAACACTTTAGAAATATTAAATAGGGTATGAGCCTAGTGAAGGCAAAGTTGGGCCTCATCTTGCTTTGGGCTTAGAGTATATATATTTGGTTAATAAATAAATAAATAATATATATATATATATAATTGTCAAAAGATGGGCCTTGGGCTCTGTTGATTTAATTATTATTTATTTTTATTAATTAGATATTCGTTTTTAGATAAAATCATTATTTGAAATTCGAATATGTTTAAACAGTTATTATAATACCATAGTGCTTAGGCTTTGATTTGTGATAGTATATTGTCTAAAGGATATTGCAACACTGCAGGACTCTATCATCTAATCCAAGTCAATATTTTGTAATTTATTCTATTGCTGTATTGATTTGATTATATATATAGAATATATTTCATATTGTTTTATTATGTTATTTGGTTATATTTTGATTCTTCTCCAACAGATAATAGATTACTTAATTAGAAAGTAATTAGAGCTTCATTTGTATTTAATTAGAGAAATAAAAATCAGAAAATTCCAGAGCTTGGTTTACATCTCTCTCTCTCTCTCTCTCTCTCTCTCTCTCTCCCCTCTGCCATGGTTATCAATAACAACATCTAGTATTTTATTTATTTTGCTTCCAAGTAAAGTGAGAAAAAAACAAAACAAAACCAAAAAAAAGGGTTTCAGCATGATTGTTTGTTCCTAATAAAGCCTCCATTTGGGGTATTGAATTTAAGTGGTTTATTTATTTTTTATTATTTGCTACCGGATTAATAGGTCAATACTACTCATGTCTACTTATCCAACTAAGCTCTTCTTTAATCTCCAGCAAAAAAAAGAAAAATTGTAGGCTAAGCCTTGTAGGTGGTAAAGTTTTGTTTTTCACATCAAATTATAAGAGGACAAGAAGGTTTACTTCATTCAGGTTTAACATACAAAAACTACGGGAAAACCGTGTCCATGTGTGTTTCATAATTGTATTAGGAAACATAGGCTAAGAAATTAGGGATCTCTCTATTTCTTATAAATAGGCGTTCTGACTTTGAGAGGTTGAAGGTTTATCGAGGAAGACGAAGATTTCTGTGCATCCATTCTAGACCATGATGGAATATTGTTTTTGGTTGGATCAAGTTTTAGATCTTTTGATATCATTACAAGTGACCTACATGATCGGTACTGGACTACTAGAAAGGTCCTTCACTAGATACATTAGGAAGAACGTTTCTTTTAACACAAGGGAGAAATGGGCTAGGGTTGCTGTTAGAGCGCTTGGAGTTATATTTCCGTACTTTCGCCTGACAAGAATGTTGATCTTGCTCACTCTCGATTTTATCGGCCGCAAGCTCTCGATCTCTGCTAGAAGGGTGCGAAGAAATTTCGTTACACGAAAACTTGGTTCCTGGATAAAGAAGAGCAGCATCAGCAAGTGGTCAGAACAAGTTCCGGAAGATATCATGCAATCAATTCTGCAGAGGCTCTCGATATCAGATTATGTACGATGCAAGGCAGTGTGCCATTCTTGGCGAGCCTCTGTTGACATGGCAATTGCCACCAAGAATTGCCCTCCTGCTCGTCAACATCCATTGCTTATGATCGGCTCTCACCCTTCGTGCTTCAGAGACCCTTACTTTGCAAGTCTAAGTCTTGCCCCGAAAATAACTCTCAAGAGGGCAATACCAAGTTATATTCCGGCTATTTACAAAAATATGATGAACAGATTGGCTTGTGTTGGGTCAATTGAGGGTTGGATGGTCATGGTTGATAGCATTTTGTGGCGTCCAGAGAGTAATAATTTCGCTAAATCATGCTCATTATACTTGCATAATCGGGGTCGGCAAAGCACTTTAGATATAATCTTATTTTTCTTGAATCCGATTTCGGGTGCTCGAGTGATGCTCCCAGCCTCACAATCCAGTACTCTGCTTCCATGCGGGTGCAACAATGGATCTTCCTTCCCCATTGTTAAAGTAGTTGCCTCCGCAACACCAACAAGCCAACATTGTTTCGTGGCTAGCCTTTGCTCAGTAGGCCATTTATCTTTGTGCAGGCCTACAGACAAATCCTGGACCCTCATCCATGAAGGAATCAATTTTTGTGATATAGAATTCCTGAATGGAAAATTATATGCTGCAACTGATAATGGATTAAAGTTTTTAACGGTCTTCGACATCATCCAAGATGCCAATGCCAAAGGCCCTATTAGCTATGGAGCTCAAAGGCTAGACATGCGAATTCCTTTCATGATGTACAATATATGGAGAATGGGTGATGTCCTGCGTGTGAGTAACTATGAGGTCATGCACCTAGCAACAGATGCTACATCAATGGATCTGTTTTTGATTTTTCGTCGGATTAATTTTGATTTCAAGGCAGATCAAGCATTTCCTTTGTTTGAGATCAAACGTCACAGTTACATCAATCCACCCAAGACTAAGGGATTTCGAGTTTTCAAGTTGGAGCATGACAGTGACGATCGTCCTCAATGGGTCCAAGTTGTTGACCTAGGTGATCGAATATTGTTTCTAAGCGAGACGGCCAACATCTTCATACCTAATCATGATGATAAGGCACTTGATAGAAACTGTATCTATTTTGCTTTCGATTATTCTTGTTTAGCATCACTGTCGTCGCGTAGCAACGATCGCGGAGTATTTTTCATGACAAACAGAAGCTTGGGACATTTCCGGTTATCCAATTATGGTTTTCTTACTTTATTTCACACTCGACCTGTCTGGTTCACTCCAAGTCTTTGGTAAACTAGTTTTCTCGATTAAGTTTGTTGTTGTTCTAGTATCCAGCAGTCTTGTGATTTTCAATACCTAGCTAGATTAACTGGTTCAAGGTCTTCATAACCAGAGAGGCTGCACTTTTGTATTTGCATCATTTTCTTTCGGTAGGGGTTAACAGGAACTAGCTAGCAACTATAACTGGCTTTTTACAAACGGCCCTATAGACATTGTGAGTTGCCTACCATTAATTTGTTGTTTGGAAGATCTGTTTCTTTTTTACTTTTTTTTTTCCTTCCTGGAAATGGAGTTTCATGAATTAATAATATATATAGTTTTGAATCTAAAAAAAGAAAAAGAAAACAAAGGCCCAAGAGAGCAACAATCACTGAGAGATACAAACCAGAGCCTAGTTCTAAAACCAACTGCAACACCAATAGAAACAATAATTTAGTACAATCAACCCATTGCAGATTTATTCAAACAGATGGATTTTGACAAGCATTTGCATCTGCATAAATGAAAGAAAATTATAACCTGAATTTGGGAATTTTCAAAACAAACACGATTAATTGAACTCTAAAGTTGTTTAATCAATCAACTTAAGCATCCATATACATCATTCCTCTGAAAATTGTATTAGTAATTCCTCAATGTTGCCGAAAACATGTACATGAAGTTGAAATTAACCAGACACATAGAAATCAGTATGTTGCGTGTCTGGTTCAGACGATGTACGTACACAGATTGTTTTAAAGAAAAAAGGAGTAAAGATATCAATTAATTTCATAAGATGATCACCTAGAACTCATGTGTAATCTTGATCACCTCCTCCTCAATGCATGCTCATTGTCAATATCCTCTGTCAGACTTCTCCTGGTCATTCTGAGCTGCAATCCGTGCAGCGAAGTTCCCTGCATTATTACCCTCATCGGGGTGGTTGTTATCGATCGCACCATGTAAATCTTCTGCCCCATTATTGATACCACCATGTATATCGTCTGCCCGTCCTCTTTGTACTCGATCAAGTTGAATTTGATAATAGAGGGCAAAGACGGCCACAAGTGCCATAATCATCATCCCATTCTTGTACAGAACATGATCATGGCCTCGTTGCTGCTCACGACGATCTTCTGGTTCACTTGCGAGGACGCAACGGGGCACAAGAACTGTGAAGATGATGATCAAACTGATTGGAGAAACCCAGTTCTTGACAACCCAGATGCAGTATTGGAACCATTGCATGCGCATTCGGCCACCGCCATTATCATTATGTGCCTCTTCTTGTTCTGGTTCTTGCTCTGTCTCTTCCTGTGGCGCTTGACCAAGTAGGAGGCTTTGATAATAAATGGCAAACCAGGCCGCAACTGCCAAAAGAATCATCTCTGTGATTATGATCATCATCCCATTCTTATACAGAATATGATCATGACCTCGTTGCTGCTCAGGACGATCTTCTGGTTCACTTGCGAGGACACAACGGGGCACCACCAACACAAGAACTGTGATGATGATGATGATGATCAACCTTGTTGGAGAAACCCAGTTCTTGAAAACCCAGATGCGGTATTGGAACCATCGCATGCGCATTCGGCCACCACCATTATCCTCATGTGCCTCTTCTTGTTCTGCTTCTTGCCCTCTCTCTTCCTCTGGCGCTTCATCAAGCAGGAGGGGTTGATAATAGATAGTAAACCATGACAAAACTGCCAAAGTAATCATCTTTGTGATGATTATGATCATCATTCCATTCTTATACCGAATCTGATCATGACCTCGTTGCTGCTCTTGACGATGATCTTCTGGTTCACTTGCGACGACGCAACAGAGCATGGCCAGAACAAGAATTGTGATCATGAAGATCAAACTGGTTGAAGAAACCCAGTTCTTGAACATCAAGATACAGTCTTGGAAACATTTGCGCATTCGGCCACCATTGAAATGATGTTGTTGGTTCATTTCTGTGGAGCAACGTACATCTTCTTTCTCAAGGATCGTCATATCTTCTGATGGGTTTGTGTGAATCTGCGACCTTCTTACTACTGTTTCGCCTCTCTTTCTCTCTCTCTCTAATATCTTCTTGTTTAGCTATCACAGATTCACGTTATGTGCTTTGAGTCTCTTGACATTATATAGTTGTTAGGGAGAGAAGGCAATGTTCAGGCGCCAAAGTCACTGTTTGACTCTAGGTGGGCTCGATTGACTAAAATGAAAGACCATGTCTGTTTTAAGCGTGTAATTCAATTTGGGCCCTGTCATTGTTTCAAGTTCGGCCCAATTATAAGTTCGGGCTTAACGTTTTCTCAATTGCTTTCATTTATTTATTTATTTTTTTAACAAGTTCGGGCTATACGGCGTCGTTGAAGGACCACTTCCATTACTAAAGGACTTTTGGAACCTAGTTCCCCTGCCCAAATTGCAACAGCATATAAATGGCATAATATACATATGATATGATATATTGATAAACACAGTCACAGTGCTCCGCTCTCTCTCTCTCTCTCTCTCTCTGCTAGCTTTATGGTTTCTTTCTAGTTTATAAACGTCTCCCTGCTTCAATTCAAGCACTGTTTCAGGTTCAAATGGCATCCGATGCTGCCATTGTCACTTGGTATTTGTCTGCTCTCTCTCATATTTTTCACTATGCTATTGTGGTATTGTGCTATTATGGTTGGTTGGTGAAGCACAGAGAGACACACAGAGAGTAAAACACGTTTCATTGTATTTGTTTTACAACACACAGGGGCTCGGGTGAAGATGGACAATTGGGAATCGGGAACAACGAGGAGAAGGAGTGGGTATGTGTTGTCGAAGCCCTCCAGTCACGGACTGTCCGGTCTGTTGTCGCTGGTAGCCGAAACTCTCTTGCCATTTGCGATGATGGCAAGGTGGGCCCCTTCCCCTTTATCTTCTTCTTCTTCTTTACTTTGTCTTTATCACTCTTTTGCTTCTTACCCTTTTCTTGTATTTGTGTGTATTTTGCACTTTTTTAAGTATTGGGTCTTGCTTTACTGAAATTTGGATACTTTATTTTGTTGTTGTAATTTTGTGTGTTGTGAATTGAACTGGTACCAGTTGTTTACATGGGGTTGGAACCAAAGAGGAACCTTGGGGCACCCTCCAGAGACCAAAACCGAGAACATTCCTAGCCAAGTTAAAGCTCTTGCCAATGTTAAAATTGTTCAGGTAATTCACATATCATCGTACCATGCTTGGCTATGGAAATAGCTAATTGTTTGCATAAGTTTTCATCGAATTTAACTAGTGGATGTTTTGAAATATAGGCTGCTATTGGTGGATGGCATTGTTTGGCTGTTGATGATCAAGGCCGTGCTTATGCCTGGGGTATTTAATCGAGCTCTCTTTACTCTCTTTTTGTTTACTGTGAATATTTTGGATAAGAAGCTATTGCATAATATTGGGTAATCTTGTTTTCATTATTCAGAATCCAATAGAAGCACAAAATGTAACTCTTTTAAGCCGGATACCAAAAGATGGTTGCTTTTTAATTCATGTATATAACAACATCTAGGATATTTTATTTCTTCTGCTTCCATGTAGGGCTTTTATTTGGTTCTCTTGAGGGTGTTGAACTAGACCCCAGAGGTTACCTTTTTTATCATTCTAAGTGTACCAAAGTTGTTTGGTGCAGGTGGAAATGAGTATGGACAGTGTAGTGAAGAACCTGAGCGGAAAGATGACACTGGTAGACCTTTGAGAAGGGATATAGTGATTCCTCAGCGCTGTGCACCGAAGCTTGTAGTCCGCCAGGTGAGTTACAAATGCCAAAGAGTAGAACATTGACCTGCATGATACAAATTTTTGGATGCGGGATGCCTCTGTTTCTCAAGTGACATCTTTTTGAATAAAGTTGTATTTACATGTTCTGATTTTTACATCACAGGTAGCTGCTGGGGGTACTCACTCTGTGGTACTTACACGTGATGGGCAAGTATGGACTTGGGGTCAGCCGTGGCCTCCGGGAGACATGTATGTTGCCCTTAGACTTGACTCTGTCAATTTCTTATCAAGCACTCCTTAGATGGCAGCCTAGTTTCTGGGTTGTACTATATCAAACATGTTTCATATGTTAATAGTTACCTGCATAGTTGTAATTGAGAACTCATGGGACTGTTATTTATCCTAGAATGCTCTGTGAACTTTTCTTCTTATTTTCAGAAAACAAATTTCAACACCTGTGCGAGTACAAGGTCTTGATGCAGTGAAGCTCATTGCAGTTGGGGCATTTCATAATTTGGCTCTTCAAGAGGATGGTACTTTATGGGCATGGGGTAACAATGAATATGGACAGCTTGGAACTGGAGATACCCAGCCTAGATCACAACCTATTCCTGTCCAGGGTCTTTCTGGTCTTACTTTGGTTTGTAATACATTGCCTTTTATCTGTCTGTTTCATTTCTGGTAGTCATTTATGCCTAGCACCATGTGTGCTTATCTCAATTTCATCTGAATGTATGCCTTCTGATATATTATCATCCATTGAAGTGTACTGTTGCAGACCTAGTTTTATTTCGTTGTGAAGAAGTTTTGAAATCTTTTTAGACCATATGGTCGCTATATACAGATTTTGGTTCAGCAGATTTGGGAGCATGTAATGTATTGGTGTGAAAAATGTGCTTAGGCTTAAGGCAGAAATGGGGCATCTATAGAGGTGAACTTATGTAGCAGTTAGTTGCTAATGTTTAGGCTTGCTGATACAGACCTGGGTTTCCTTTGGCACATACCTTCAGCGACTAGAAGCATTTAAAACTGCATGTATGATATCTTGCAAAAACAGTTCTGAAGACATAGGTATGTTTCTTTGTGAAGCCCTGATAAAATCCTTTTATATCATTTAAAAGAACTGAAGATGCAAGTGTGTTAGTCACAAAATATTTTATGAGCCCCTTCAAATTAGGCAGAGATGGGGGCCTTGGTCCCTTACACCTATTCTTGTTCATCTAATTCTGACTTGCTTGTCCCTGATTTTTTTATTGTTGTGTAGCCACAAAGATTATGATATGATGGGTCATAGGTTTCATGTGTTTGTAGTAGAATGTTTGTAATTTATAATGTATTAATATGTTTTTTTAACCTACCTGCACCTATAGGTGGATATTGCTGCTGGAGGATGGCATTCTACTGCACTCACAGATGATGGAGAGGTGATTACTCGCTCCCTCGCTTGTTACTCCAAGGGATACCACCCAAGTGGCGTTTCCAATTAAGCACCATGAAAATAAATAAATAAATAAAAAGTGCTTTTAGCTGTCTTAGATAGTCCTGCTTTTTAAATAGTCAGGCATCAGTGACCATCTGAGATCAATGTGCCATAGTTCAACCATTCCTGAGTTGTTAACCCTGAGCCAACAGACAACCTTATTCTGTGCGTATATTATTTTATTGCAGGTGTATGGTTGGGGACGAGGGGAGCACGGAAGGCTTGGATTTGGCGATAATGATAAAAGCAGTAAAATGGTGCCCCAAAGGGTTCATCTTTTGGCTGGGGAGGATATTGTTCAGGTACGATTACAGTTATTCCTCGTCGCTCCTCTAAATAGCTTAGATGGACCATATGGTGTTTAGGTAACCTTTTGAGTATATAAAGTAACGTTGTGCATCATGACTTAAATTGGGGGTTCTGGAATTATTTCAACATTGCTTATGCAGGTCATGGTAATGTATAGAAAATTGATGTCTTCTGGATTTGAAAAATGTCTTGTAATAGAGATCTCATGCACTTGGGTTCAAAATCATAATTTAAGGAATGACCTACGGGTTATGTGAACTTTTCTTGTTAATTTGGCATTGTTTTTATTTCTAGCTTAGCTTTCAAAATCATGCACACTTGTGATAAATATCATTTCCTTCCAACAGTTTGAGATGGATTGTGTTTACTTGTGATGTAGGTGTCTTGTGGAGGCACTCACTCGGTTGCATTAACACGTGATGGGCACATGTTTTCGGTAAGAAAATCTGAAAATGCTCTGAGCTCGTAAACTTAGTAAACTATTGAACAATCTTTATTCATCTGGTTGCTCTACGTGAACTTCTCATTATCTTGATTTTGCTGTTCCTATGTCTTGATTTCTCTTTTACATCATATCTGGTTCCACCAGTTTGATTATTTGGATTGCATGCGTTAAAACAGTTGAAGTTCCAATTATAGTGGCTTGTCTTTGTATTGGCAGTTTGGTCGAGGTGACCATGGACGTCTTGGATATGGAAGGAAGGTGACAACCGGTCAACCAATGGAAGTGCCCATCAACATCCCTCCCAGAAATGGCACTGAAGACAATGGACACTGGATTGCCAAACTTGTTGCTTGTGGGGGACGCCATACTCTGGCGATAGTAGATTGGAAAGCTGATGAAGCAGAAGAATCATAAAACTGATGAACTTGTTTCAGAAAATTTTCCGGTAGCTCGAATAACCACTACCATTGTTGGTTCTGTATAACAGTATTATTTAAGATCAACCAGTAACATATCTATATAGGAGGAAGAACTGGTTTCCTTATGGAGTTGATTTCATAAAAAGTGGGTTCTGCATATGTTTTTCTTCGGTTTTTTGAGTTGGGTGGATTGACTGGCAAAATTCACAATGAACACTCATGCAAGTTCCTTGCGTACAAAAACTGATACAAACACAAAGTGTGTCATTTAATCTACCCTTCTGATATGAACAGAAGTCTCAGATAACAGTTGTCGTGCCGGTGGTTCGGGGGTGATGACCCATGGCAATTCCACCTGATCTGTATCTGCTCTTAAACATCCCAGCATGCAGAAGCACCAGGTACATCAATTGACTTAGTAGTGATATTGCAATCATAGCTTCCAATGTTTGCTGAAAAACCAGTCAATAATTAGTTTAATGAATTTAATTTTGCTTCAAATTGTCAATATTTGCATTTTATTAATTCTCTTACCAAGCGTTTTCCTCTGTGCCCACCTAATATGATCTCCTTACATACGAAACTGCATAAAAAACATCCAACCAAAACTGATTAATTTCTTAATTTTTCTTATGAAATGCAAATATTTTTTGTTGATTTTGGTGTGGAGAGGTGAGATTAAGTAAACTACCCGAAAGCGAGGGCAATAATCGCCTGGGCTATGATAGCTGAAGAAGAAGCAGCAGCTAGACTATCAGTTCGCCATATCCGAAGATGCATCCACCCATAGAGCATAGAACAAGCACCAACAACCCCAGCTATCAATGCAAAGATCAACATAAAGCTTGTTGATGGGTTTCCTCCCAAATCTGTACACAAAATCTCAGAGCTCAAAACCCATTTAATTTATCTAGAATGAGCATAAATTAACCGATTACGATGAAAAAGAGAGTTTATGTAGTGATTAAGAGAGAGAGAGAGAGAGAGAGAGAGAGAGAGAGAGAGCATACGAGGGTGATTTTGCTCTCCATTGATGTACTTATCAAGAGACCATCCAGCAAGCCCAAGCATGATCAGATGGACCACCAAGTTCGCTGCTATAAGAGGAGCCATTAAGCCTCTACCAATCCTTCCAACCGCCATTATCAAATCTCAAGCTCAAGCAGGCAACCAAGTTACACTTTAACGTTCACATGGAATCTCACTCTTCAACACATAGCCTGAGTGACTCATAGAGGTTCATGGTTGGTCATCCAAGTTGATGGAACAGAAGGACAGAGCTTTGCTTACGTGGTTTATTTTTAGGAACCCAATTACAAACGTGTCACTACCAAAGGCATGGTGCCTTTAACG
This sequence comes from Prunus salicina, assembly GCA_020226455.1. Taxonomy (NCBI): domain Eukaryota; kingdom Viridiplantae; phylum Streptophyta; class Magnoliopsida; order Rosales; family Rosaceae; genus Prunus; species Prunus salicina. The sequence goes on from CM035344.1 coordinate 24,844,833, forward strand.
TGGAGATAATCCATGAAGAATTTTGGTTCGGAAAAAGAAAAGAAAAGCAGAAAAAAGAATGAAATGAGTTTGGACTTGTGAGACATGTAGAACAAAAAGTCACTTGGATCACATGTAGGCTGACGAGGGTTTATTTAAGTTTTTTTAGTATAAAAACCGAAATGTAGTGTTACTTATTTACGTATTATAATAAATGTGAGTGACGGATAGTATTAATCAATGTGTTAATTAGTAAAATATGTGTTTATGTTACCGTTGTTACGGTAACATCAAAATGGTGCAAATTGCATAATAAGCGATGTCAAATTTGAACAATTTACAGATGCTACCTTGTATCTTAATCAATATGTGTCAATTAGTAAAATCATGTGTTGATGTTACCGTTGTTATGATAACATCAAAATGGTGCAAATTGCATAATAAGCGCTGTCAAATTTGAACAACTTACAAATGCCGCCTTGTGTCTTAATCAATATGTGTCAATTAGTAAAATCATGTGTTGATGGTGCAAATTGCATAATAAGCGCTGTCAAATTTGAACAACTTACAAATGCCCTCTTCTCTTGTCTGCTACACAAGGCCAGAAACATATATAAGCTAGTATGTTGTGTAATTGATGATCGTATCCTTCTTCACGTTTACAAAGAAGTGTCTGATGCAATGACATTCAGTGGAGGTTCAACAAAGAAAAGCAGACAAGTTAAAACAAGAACAAACAAGGTAAAGAAAAACAGTGATTTGCAAGGATCAGCATAACGTCCGACAAGTGTGATGCCTTCCTCTTGGCCACTTGTTGAAGATGATGCATCGTCCAGTTGAAGAGTTGGGCATGTCAAAAACCCATATGCCACGCCTGTAAATGCAGCTCCAAAATGTGTCCTGCAACATTTACCCAATAAAAGGGTGTCAAAAGCAATGTCTAAAGATCCTATGGCATATGGTCAATTTGTGTAACTCATATAATTCACTTGGTTTGAAGCCTTACCAGTCATCAATTGGACCAAAACAGCTCAATGTGAAGCTAAGAAGCGTAGTTATTACCGCCTTTCGGAACATGCCCTCTGAAACTTCCTTTGAAATTATGTCTTTGTTCTGGACCTGATAAGTGAGCCAAGCTCCCATCATGGCAAATATTGGTCCCTGTGATCAATTTATTGGACTTATAAAACTTTGAAAAGAAAAAAAAAATTGAAATAAGGAATCAATCAGATAAAGAAATTGAGGAGCAGCTTACTGTTCCACCGACAGTTGGCTCTGGTGTATGAAGAAAGCTAATCAAGTTGCCAGAGATTCCTCCAAGTATGTAAATCAAGAAAAATGTAAATGAACCATAGCCTCTGCACACTTTAGGCCCAAATGTCACAAGCCCCCAACAGCCAACGACTATGTGAAAGAGTCCTGAGTGCTGCATACACCAAATGTTTCTAAGAGGAAGTTCTATGAGCCAAACCATATAACAGATCAATGCCTAACTTCCTAATGCAAATACCCTATAATTTTTTTATAAATATTTTCACATCCAAATCACTGCCCAACTTCCTAATGCAACAGAGCTAATAATATCAAAATAAATGTTAAATGGAAACAGAACGGAAACACGAACCGAATTGTCAAGCTTGTACCAGAAACATGGGTGTCACAAGCCTCCACCATTCTCCAACCAGGATCAAATCATTTATCTTTGCTCCATATAGTAATGGAAGAGAAAAGAGCCCTAAGTCAGAACTCCTAACTGGACTTGCTATCTCAAACAGAAAAACTGCAATATTTATAGAACCCAATATGCTTCTGCATCCAAGATGAAAAACAAAGAATTTTTAACATTGACTATAAAATGAAATATAGCAGCTTGGAAAAGCTCAGTTGCAGCATATTCAAATATTGATTTAGATGTTGCAGGGTCTTACATTAAGTAGAGATCAGAGATTTCATTATACTGCAGTGAATCTTGAGAGCTCTGAGGACCATGATCATCCCTTGTACTTACAGGATTTCTGTAGCTCCTCTGTTCTTCCCTCTCATCAGATTTTTCAGAATCTTGATTGATAGATGATAGTTTTTCAGTAGGATTGTCTTCAGTAAGATCAACAGAACTAAATGTGTAATTCTCTGAGTCTCCATCTGAGGTAATAAAAATTATAAAATTAAGTGCCCTTTGTTAGAAGTAATTACTCACCACATAAATTAGAAAGAAGCTACTTCTACCTTTATTAAGTTTTCCAAAATAATCATCAAGAGACTCCAACCCCTTCTTTAATCTCAACTGACCATTTCTAGTGAGTGGCTCCCTTGTCCTGTTTGACTTATCTGCAGGTAGATTTGTGCCATTTTGGAGTTTCCCAAGATAGGAATCTAAAGATCTGAGTTGCTTCTCATTTGTACCAGAATCTGATGCATACCAAACCATGCCTATATTCTGCTTTCTTTCATTATTTGCTAAAATGAAACTTGGATGGCTTTCTAGTTCTTTAGATGCACTTGCCTCTCTTGTCTTCTTTTGTGTCAACACATCAGTGCTAAGAAATGAAGAAATATGCCAATTCCTGCACATATTGCTGGACATATCACTCTGTCTCATTGCATAATGATTCGGTTGAGCATTGCCTTTGTATGGGATTTTGTAGCATATTGGAACCACAGCCATGAATTCCTAAGAAAGAAAGAAAGAAAGAACAAAAGGGTATCATAACCTAACTCTAACAGATAATTGTGTCTTTGCGTGTGAAATTTATGCCAATAAATATGGAACAATACTTATAAGTTGGTGCTGAAGAAAACAGTGAAACAGGTGGGTGCATGTGTTTGGTAGAGTTTTCAACAAAAAATCTTTTCCTGATACACAGTCTGTTTGGTTAAATTTATATGTGCAACCAAAGTTGTAAACAGTTTGCAAAAGCTGGAGACTTTTCTCTACAGCCAAACAGAGAGAGGCCACTCAAAAAGGCCAACTTTACTGAATTTTTTTCTTTAAAAAAAGAAAGCTTAAGAGGGTTTGCCAAAAGAACAATAAAGATGGAGATGCCAATGAAAAAACAGGCAGTTGCATTGCATACCTCAATTCCCAGATTTTCCAAAATGGATATTAATTTAAATTTGCAGAGCTTTTGAGGGGGACAAGGTCAGAGGTCGTTTGTAATTCTTGGTATACTCCCATTAATAGAAGTCTGTGCGGCCAAAGAACAACAATCCCATGAAAAACCTAGGATTGACAGAAATAGTGAGGCAGTGACAACGAGTGAAATCCCAAGTGGAACCTCCCTTATCTCTGTTGCTCCACTAGGATTTTGCCACGAGTGGCTCACCGCTGATATGGTTTGCGTGGACAGACTCCATTTGACACCCTTTCTTCATTAGCTATTAAAAAGCTAACGGTCAAACAAAGCACAACAAAAAATGAATAACGTCTTGTCTGGACTCTGGATTATTGATTTTGTACAAAGATATGTAATATGCAATGTCATATCTGTGACAATAACATACGTGATTTGTGTGTTATGTTTCTATTGTTAGACCGTATATTTCCTTCGATACATGTGCTCCAACATCGCCTAATATAAATTGAACATATATTGAACTTAAGTGAGACTACATATAAAAGGAGCGTATTATGAGTATGTCCAATACTCGAAAATGGAAGTCTTGCATTGAATGCTCACATTCTAATGCCTATAGTTTACACAAATGGTTCATGTAGTTTTTATTTTATTTTATTTTATTCTATTTTTGGCCTGTAATTTGATTCATTTTTATTAAGGTTTTCATAGGTTCAATTATAGTAATCTTACCCTTCTAAGTTTCTAACTTTGCAATTCAAGGACAAGTCTTTATTTTCGTCAATTGAGTGGACAACACATAGTTACATGCCGTATGTATAGTAGGAGACATTGTAGACATTTTTTGTCAAGTTATAAACAATAAACCATGAAACTCGACTTGGTTTCCACTAAGGTCACGATAATCCATCACGATGTCTTATAATCCCTCACATTTGTGCGGCATATTGTCATATTCTCTACAAATTCCCAAAAACAAGGATTTGTCATTGGATTGCAAACGTTAGACAACTACATAAGTAAAATTATAGAAATGAAAACTATCTGAGGACTTATTTTGTTTGTAGTTTGACATTGTTAATTCCATAAGGCCTTGTTTGGTAAGCTGACTGGACTGAATTGGATTAACATTTCTACATTACACTGGACTAGTTGGGATATGACTGGATTTAAGAAGTTGTTTGGTGCAATACAACACCAAAGTTGAGATTAGTATGCCAATTTTTATTTTTTTTTATATTCTCATTTCCAAATTAATTACAACTAAATCGATTTTCAATCCAAAAAAAAAAAAATACAAATATAAGTCGTCATCTTCAAACTTCTCAGCCACCTCCTTTCATATCTCAAAGAACAAAAAATTGCAAAATTATATATATATATATATAAAGAGGAAGAAGTTATGAATCTGCCTTTCGCCAATTTTTTCTTCCATCATATGCCTTTCATCCAAGATCTGAGGCCTATATATGGCAGCAGAGAAGATTTGGCAGAGGGGAAGAGAGAGAGAGAGAGAGAGGATCTGAGAGAAGAGAGAAGAGGGGAAGAAAGAGAGACAAAGAAGAGAGAATAGAGAAGAGAGAGAAGATAGCACAAAGAAGAGATAACAGAGAAAACAAAGAAGAGAGATGGCTGGAGGCATGCTCTCTAGCTTCGAAGCCCATGTCTCGGGTTGGGTTTCTAAACCCCAATTATTTGGGACTTTGATCCAAGGTACATATCCAATCCTAGACACATTTTAAGCCCACCAAACGATGACTAGGACTCATGTCCATTTTAATTGAAAATATCCAATCCAGTCCAACTTACCAAACGGGGCCTAATATTATTGTTTTAGTGAAAAACTTATGTTTCATGTCCAAGCTTCAAGGCCTGGGTCAAGCTTAAGATAGAAGGAACATGCCTCCTCATTATACAAATGGGCCGGCCCAACTTGAGAGATAAGAAAATTCTCATGTTAGAGGCGTGACAAGCAACGTTATGACAATGTACTCACCTATAATTGTTGCCACGAAAACCGTGAACGTTATATTGGGAAGCGAAGTAAAACCGGCTTTTTTTTCCTTTTTAATATAAAAAAATTACAAAAGTACCCTTCTAACCCTAAACGCCCCTTATTTCAGTGTTTTGTGTCTTCGCCTCTCACTCTCATATCAGCAGACATCTCTCATTCGCACCTCTAGATCTATCTCATCTTGCAGCTTTCTCAAAATCTCTCTCTGTCGATAATTCTGCTTTTCTTTTGCATCTCTCTCACTCTCCCTCGAAGGTGAGAAACTCCAATATTCATCATTTTTCTCTTTCAATTACATTTTTTAAGTTATAATCCAAATTATGGTGTGTTTCCAATATTTATAGTGATCTTGTGAATGAAAATTGTCACTTTGAAATACATTGATAAATGCATGTTTGATTTCACTAGATTATATCTTCTTGGTGATTACTAATCAATTGAATGAATTTTGTAAGTGTGTAATTGATAGATTTTTTTCCCTAAATTTTGTAAGTGCATATATTTCGTTAGCTAGATCTATTATTAGATTATTGTTTTTTTTTTATACAAGAAGTACATAGAGATGATAATTGATTATAAGAGTGCATAAATAAATAATCTTATCCGCTTAAGCTAAAAGTCCCTTGCATTATTAGGTTATTAATGCATATCTTATGGAGTTTTGTTTTTTGCTTATCATGTATATTTACATTTTTTAGGGGTTTTAGATTTTGTTCGGTTGATGGTTTGAGATTGATGGACTTTATGTTAAGAGTAAGATAGCTTTGTTTTGTTTTGTCCTTGATGTAAATTGATGAAATGGTGGATTTTTTTTCTTTAATGAACAAATTTTCAATTAATGAGAAGGAAATTATATAATAAACTACTTTATTTTAAGATTCCACAACCTTTAAAATCATTTTTTTTTTAAATAAATAAAATTTTGAGGAAAAAAAAACTTTTATGTGCTCCACTCAATGACGAAAGCGAACTCATTTTTCATTTATCTTCTGAATAGTTGTGGTTGACATTGTCTGTTTGGTGTATAGGACTCGACATTATTGGGACTGAGTCCAATCTAGTCTTGGCCCAGTCCTGCCATTCTAGAGGGAATTTGTAAGCCGCGATATTATTCTTATATTTATAGGTTTATCTTACACTTACTAGAATATTAATCCAGTCTGGACCAAGCGACCAAATAGTCGAGTTCAATTTAATACGTTGTTATCCTCTTTACTAAATTATACATAATGTGTTAAGAGATTAGTTTATATTAAATATAAAAGACGCATCTACGAGATACAAAATATCGAAGTGAGGAAATCTAGAAGTCTTAACAAAATACAGGCATTAAAAAAAAAAGTGGAAATGTGAAATGTATCTAGATAATATGGTATCTAATCTATTGGCATTCAGAAATGGAAACACATTTTTCTTCTATGGAAAGATATCTGAAGGCATACAACTTAAAATGGTAAGAAGGGTAAAGTTGGTAAAATATTACCACCATACAAGGAAATATATTCACCCGCGCTTTTCCATTTTCACGGCCATCCAAAGAAGAAATACAAATCCAAAAAAGAAAAAAAGACCAGAAAATTAGAAAATGGGTTGTCTGTCTGTCTGTCTGTTCGTAACTCCTAAATTTCGAGTTCTGCCCAAAACTCTCCCGCCAAGTGGCCAAAATTTGAAAGACGAAGACAAAGAGCGGCTCGGCATGCTCTTCAAGTGTCGAGCCACAGGCTGTCTGAAACTGAAATCTGAGGCTTTAAAATCCGAGTGAGCGTCAGAGTTGAGATCCAGAGGAAGAGAGAGGTAGAGAGGGAGAGAGAGATGGCGAGTTCTTCGAGCTCTGGTTTGGAAAACAACGCCTTGGCTCAGAAGAATGAGAGCGAAAGAGTCAGGGATGATATGGTGGCCCAAATCAAAAACCGTGTGCACGGAGGCCGAGCTAAGGGAAAAACCTGTCATCAGGTGATTTTTTGTTTTTAAAATTTTTAGTGGGATTTGCGTTCCCAATTTGTGGTGTGTTTGGTTGGTGAGAAAATTTCTGAAAGAAACGGAGAGTAGACTTTCTTAGACTTTTGTTGTTGTTGTTTTTCTTGTTCGGACGATAGAAAATGTAGGAGATTATGAAAGGTGGGATTTTTTGTTTTGGTCAATTTATTTAATGGTTTGTTGGTTACATTCCGCAGTGCCGGCAGAAGACACTGAATTTTGCGGCCTCATGCACCAATATCAAGCCGAAGGGTCGTCGTTGTCAAATTAATGTATGTTGCAGATGTCTCCTGAACAGGTTAGATTAAAACAATTCTCTCTCTTTGGTTTTTCGAATAAAGTTTGTGGAATAAATTGGTATGGGATATCAAATTGTAAATAGATATGGAGAAATAGCTGAGGAGGTGGAACGTGAGGGTAACTGGAGTTGTCCCAAATGCAGAGGCATCTGTAATTGTAGTACTTGCATGTAAGTGTTTGAAATTAGTAGCCTAGCAATCATTATTATTAAATTGTATTGCTGTTTTTTTGGTGTTTTGGTGATGCTGATTAGACATACCTGTTTTCCCAGGAACAAGAAAGGTCTCCAACCCACTGGTCTTCTTGCACCAACAGCCAAGGCAGAAGGGTTCAAATCTGTTTTTGAAATGTTGAGTGTGAAAGGGCTAGAGAACTTAGGTCGAGACAAGAATGCTGGACGCAAGGGTGCTTCGCGGAAAAAGGCTGTTGCTTTAGACGAGGTTTGGTGGTTTTGATTTAACAGTATTTTGCTGCTGCAAGTTGATATTTTTTTATGTTATCTTGTTTGGATGAGTGTTGTTTAAAGTGGGTTTATGCTCTTGTGTTTTAATAGGATCCTGTTGTTGATTCTCCGAGAAAACGAGGGAAGGAGAATTCTGTTGAAGGAAGTGATGATGTGAATTTGAATGAAACACTGGACTCTGATGAGCTGAAAAGTAAGAAAGCAAAGCGGGGAAGGTTGATGGAAATTGGTAATGAGGGCAGAGATGATGCCAAGGCCAAGACTGGCAGAGGGCGCCGCAGAGGCAAGGAATGCAGCATGAAAAAGAACAAAGTGGAAGAGGATGAGGATGATGCTGTCCTGCCTCAGGGCAAACCTGTAACAGATGCAGCGCAGATTGAGATACCTCCTGAGGATGCTGGAAATGCTCTGCAATTTTTGGAATTTTTCTCAGCTTTTGGAGAGGTAATTCTCACTTTGTTCTATCAAATATCGGACTAAAAGTCTAAATGGTGCTCTGATCTTGTTTTAATTGTTTTTGCTATATCATTTTGTCCCATGGCTTTGTGCCTGGCCATTGAACACTTCATTATGCACTATACTCGATACTGGGCTCTACAGGATTCTTATGTTTTTTACAACATGAAATGGTTCTTATCTGGTGCATATTAATGATGGAAACTGTTATTAGCACTCCAAAAGACTCATCATACTCCCCTTCCTTACAACAATAAAAAAGAGAGAAAAAGCATGATGATTTTTTTTTAGTGCAAGTAACAGCCCCTTTAATTTTTTGTGCTAAAACATTTAAACATTCATGAATTTCCACTGCATTTGATATGAAATCTCTCTTCTTCTTTTTTCTCTATTTTTTTTAAATTTTTTTATTCTAGGTGCTAGACTTTGAAAGAGACCAAGCTGAACATCTACTTAAAGAATTATTGCATCGAGGAAGGGGGCGAAGTGGACGCCCAGAACAGTACTCCTCAATAATTCGATTTCATATCATGATGCTCTCCTTCATACAGGAGGATACAGGAAAGGAGTAAGAACTCTACCTAGTATATATGATATTTATGCATAGAGTACTTTAGTAAGCTTTAATGGTGGAACGAATTCATGTAGTTTCTGCTAACATTGTTTCCTGTTAGGTCTCACTGTTTAGGTGAAACAAGCAACAAGAATACATGGTTCCAAGATTTGGGGAAACGCATCTCTAAATCCGGCATCTCGGGCCATGTAATGGATGGACTTCCCCCAGAGTGCTTTAGCAAAGGCAGTGCTGGATATGAGATGTTAAACTTCTCACAGAGACTTAGGCTTTTAACTTTCCTCTGTGACGAGGCTCTTGGTACTAAGTAAGTAGAAGATACGTAATATGTAAATTATAATTTTGTAATGTCCAGTTTTCTGGGTTAAGACTGACGAGAACTTTTCAATCTTTTTTCCAGTTCAGTGAGGGACTGGATAGATATGCGAAGTGAAGAATCTGTTGAAACAAAGAATGCAAAAGGAAAAGTTGCTGCAGCAAAGGATAAGGTAATATTAAAAATAAGGCAAGCATCTGTTGGAGCCTCAGCCTACATGTAGTTCCGTTTTTAACTATATCGTATGTACAGGAGAAAGAAATCCAAAAAAGGTTGGAGGTTGAGAAGGCGAAGAGGGTAAATGCAGAAAAGGATGGTCCTGTCTCAATTGAAAAACATGATACTAATACTATGGTTTCACGATTAGAAAGTGAGGTAGCTCAAGCTCAGGCGGAGGTCGCTGAAGCAGCAGCCATGGTACCTAAAAGTAAGTTCCCATTTCTAATATCTTCAGTGCCTTTCAATTATTATGTTTTCCAGAATTGTTGTTAAAACTATCTTTAGGAATACTTTAGGTGTTTTTTTTTTCTTTTGGCTGAAGTGCTTTTTATGTTTTGGTTCTTCATGAATATCTGGTTACCATTTTGCTAATTATTAAGCTTCCGTATCTTCCATGTGTCCTTGTTATACATGTTTTTATTAAAATTGTTTTGACTTATTTTACAGAGAAGCCATTTTCTGATGCTATGAGAACACAGCCTCATCTTGTGGATGCTGATGGTCGTGTATTTTGGAAATTAAACAGCCATACTGGTGGTGAAGGTGGTGTTTTGCTTCAAGGTTAGTTCGAATTGCGCCAAACAAAATGCATAGAGTTCCACTTTTCAGTTTTTTGGATGCTAAAATTCTTCTTTTCGAGTATTGTACAGATATGGGAAAATGGGACGAATCTCCATCTCACGAAAAATGGTTCGTTTATGGTGCTGAAGCCAAAGAGGGGGTCGAAAAATACCTCGCTCATCTGACTCTAAAGTATGCGCATATAATTGTTTTGCATTGTTAGTTAGGTTGAATTGTTCTGATGTCGTACAGTTTTCTCATTTCCAATTAACTGGTTGTTGATGCATAAGCTGTTTGCTTGGCCTGCAGGCAACAAAAGGAAAAGAGGGCTATGAGGAAAAAGCGTTCCAAAACTTCTTGTGAAAGTAATGAAGAAATCATGGAGCTCATTCCTGAAAGTAATGAAGAAAACATTGAGCTGAGTCCTGAAAGTAATGAAGAAAACAAGGTGCTCAGCCCTGAAAGTACTGAAGTAAACAAGGAGCTCAGTCCCGAAAGCAATGAAGTAAACATGAAGCTCAGTCCCGAAAGCAATGAAGACAACATGAAGCTCAGTCCTGAAAGCAATGAAGACAACATGGAGTTCAGTCCTTCGGAAAGCAATGGAGAAAACATGGAGCTCAGTCCTTCGGAAAGCAATGAAGAAAACATGGAGCTCAGTTCTTCTGAAAGTAATGAAGGAAACATGGAGCTCATTCTTGTGGCTAATTAGAGTTTTTAGCCATCAGAAGATAGTTGTTTCAATTCCATTTTAGTTTTTGTTTTTTTAAATGCAGAAGCGTCTAAATATGTAATAAGGATGATAACATCCGAGTAGTTGGCTGCCCGAGTTTCTGCATGAAGCCGTTTCCTACTTTGGCTTTTGCTCTCTATGGCATTGCTGATTTGAAGAGAAGCGACTTTCAGAAACAGACCAGCTGCCTCAGCACAGAAGTGTGGTTCTTAACCTTTCAATGGTTGGATCATACTCTGTATTTATTCTGGGGAATGTAAGCAAGGGGATAAACCTTTTTTCAGTATTTTCTGAATGCATTTTGGAAATTTTTATTAATTTCATGTTTCCAGATCTATCTCTGATATTTGTTCCTGGTTTAAGATCATTTAAGTTCATGCAATATTTTCTCTGGGTTGTATTAATGGATTGGCCAGACTTGAAGTATTGGGTCCAGGCCCAGGCTCAGAGAGACTGTCTGAGGGGTTACAATTATGGGTCCTCAACAGTCATCTGATCAGTTGTAGAGTTTTTACGGGGCAGCTAGATTGAGCACCTCAACATTGCCCCTCATTATAGAAGCTCCTAGTCAGTTGGGCCTAGTGATAATGTCAGACTTAGGCCATATATAGATCCAATGAGAGCCATATCAGACTTGGGTTCTTGATAGTCATCCGATCAAGTGCAGAGTTATTATTGGACGGCTAGATAAATTGAACTCCTCCCCACATAGCCTTATTATAGAAGCTCTCGCCTAGTCAGTTGGGCCTAGTGATAATGTCAGACTTAGGCCATATGTAGGTCCAGGCCCATCCACTTTTACATGGTGGCTATCAATTTTATTTTATTTTTCATTTTTCTGGTTAAACTTGAAAGTTGAAACTCAAAGGAGAATGAAAAGAAAAAAAGAAAATGGATAACATGAGGACACGTAGTCAGAAATTTGGCGGTTGGGAGCAGCCACTGCATAACTGCTGTGCTCTCTGAAAGTCTCAACCTTTGAGGAAGAAGAAGAGAGAGAGACAGAGAGCTCAAATGGCAACCAAAGCACTATCAACTGTAACTGCAAGTTCAAAAGGAATCTTCCTCTGCCCCCACCAATATCACGAATTCAACCGCCACCGCTTTCTCTCTCTGCAAGATCACCACCACCACCACCACCATAACACTAGCTCATCAAAACCAAGGCCCATCACCAGCTTCCTCGTCCATCTGGAGCCCATTGGGCCTAGGGTCCACCAACACTCAAAGCCCAAGCCCAAATTGACCAGAGCACGAGCCGCCGATTCAACCCAGCCTACCACCGTCTCCTCCACCGCCGACAAGACCGTCGTTCCTGACGACCAGTTCTCCCTCGCTAAGGTACCTCTGCTTTACTTTCCTCACATTTCATTCAAGCACCTACAAATATTTCAGTTAATTGTTGTGTGATGTATGCAGGTTTCGTTTGGGGTTATTGGTCTGGGTGGTGGGCTTTCACTCTTGTCGTGAGTTCTTTGTCCTCTGTTTGGTACTTGGATAGCATTAAAGTTTCTAACTTTGTGAAGCATATTTTTATTTTTATTTTTATTTTTAATACATATTTGTTCATAATTCATGTGTTTGTGAACAAACAGGTATGGTTTTGGGGCGTATTTTAATATCCTTCCTGGGTCTGAATGGTCAGCATTGATGCTCACATATGGCTTCCCACTTGCAATCATTGGTATGGCTTTCAAGGTAAAATTAAAAGTAACATATTGTGTAAATTAGCTTGTGAACAGTAATTAAGAACATATTTTGCATGGTTTTGCTTCTTAAGATAGTTTATGTGTTAGCCAGGCTATTCCCAGCTATGCAGATTACTAGTTGTTGATTTGGTTGCATGAACTTTCTGTGTAGTTCATTAATTTTGGTTGTCAAACAAATACATACCTAGGTCCTTGCTCTGCTCTTTACTGAAATTTTGGCTTGATTCATTTCTTGACTTGAAGTAATTTGTCTTTCTATTTGCTGATTGTATTTCTGTTTCTCTGTTTTGCAGTATGCAGAGCTAAAGCCAGTACCATGCTTGACTTATTCGGATGCTCTGAAATTAAGGGAAACAAGTGCCACCCCAATCCTTACGCAGGTAATTACGTTGAATTGGCTCATTCTTGACATGAATGTGTGGTGGTTTAAGAAAATTGATGTTGTAAGGGTTTATATATGGTGTGGTAAATTTATTGCATCAACCCTCAAAAACTTTGGAATGTAATGGGCCAGTAATGCAGTGTTCATTGTTATCTCTTATTATCCAGTCCGTATTGAGATGTTTGCAGTTAGACATGTTTCTGTAGTTTCTTCATGTGCTTACTCATAACAATATTGGACGCCGGTGGGGTGATGGGAAAAGGATCCTTATGAGAAAATGTGTGCTTGAGAACCAATATCATTGAAATACTAAATAGAATGTTGAGGAAATATTATCAACCCCTTTGGACTTAGTGGTTAGTTCTAAATTTTCAAAATGTTGGCTGATTTGTTGAGTCCATGAGTGGATTAGACTTGGTGTCTTGTATCAACATTTGATGCATTCAATACTCGGTTTTTTGGCCAAATGATATGATATATGTAATTAGGTCAGGAATGATGTAACGAGGTATCGCTATGGAGATGAGCAGCATTTGGATGAGGCATTGAAACGAATTTTCCAGTATGGTCAGGTGTGTTGTCTGATTTGTGTTTAAATACGAGAAATGTATTCATCTATGCAGTTGTTTCGGAATATTCTGCATGAGGGAAAGAAATGTTCGGTCTTTCATATCCTATTTGGAAGCTACTTGTTATCACAACACTTCACTTCTAATATTATTTAGATGTAGATAATCTTATGCTCAGTGCACAGTTACACTGTGATGAGAGTATCTGCTTCAAACTCTGTTTTGTGCTTATCATTTTTCTTTTACCTGTTTTACCTTCAGGGTGGGGGAATTGCTCGGAGGAGTGCACCTACTCTCCAAAGCATTCGCGAAGAGGTATGCTTCTCACCTAAACTTGGTTTCAACTTCAAGCGTGTGAACTTTTGATTACCTCCCATTAAATGAAATCCTTTTAATGTCGAGTGTTCTTTTATATATATATGATATTGGGGATGTATTAACAGGCTAAAAGCAACTTCTGTGGTCATAGACTTATAGCTCTAATGCAATTGATTTTCAGTTTAGGAATTTCTAGAAAAGTAGAATTTTATTCTTTCCTGAATATCATATACAAGAGCAGGCTGATAACCCTAATTTTTTTTTGCAAGATTCTTAAGGTTTTAATCGTTTATTTCCTTCAGCCTTGCTTACTAAGTTGATAGCTCATGAGGCTTTTAGTTGATTTGTGTCAGAGCGTGACCACCATTATTCCCCAGTTGCTACTATTTCAAATTATACTGTATGTTTTTAGGTCACAGAAGATGGTAGATACTCTCTAGTCCTGGTATTTGAGGCAAAAGCTCTGCAGTTACCAGATTTTGAACAAAGACAGGTAAACTAACAGAGTCCTGTTACGATTGATAGCATGAAGACCATGTTTTAAATTTCTCCTAAATTTCACAGGATAATAAATTATTTGACCTTCTTGCATTTTGAAGATTTATTAACCCTATTCAATTCCAAATAGCAAAAGATACTGCATACTGATTTATGTGTTCTAACAACTTTTAGGCTAAATTTGCGTCATTCTTCGGACCAGGAATCACAGCTGAAATTGGTGAGTTTAAACCTAAATGCTTCAATTTCAAAGTCTGTAAATTTAGAGGGTTGAAGTCATACAACAATCTGAATTTTGCTTGCACCAAACGTTTTGAAATAATATTTATTTTCTGGTGCAGTGAAGGGAGAGAAGAATCTCTATGAAGTCCGACTCATTTCTAACTCCAACGTTGACCCCTCTGCATAACACTTGTAAAAAAATGCAATGTAGTTTAATCATTACACAGCCTCGTCACTTGTAAAACTGTTGTTTAAATTCAGTTGACAAAATCTTATTGTATCATACATACAATTTTGAATAGAGAATCAGAAACATGACAAAATCTCCTCTCTTTTTTTCAAATTCTTCTGTCACGAATTCCCAGGACTGATATATTTACTCCAAGATCTTCATATCAAATTTGAATCCTATTTTAAATTTTCATTTCTCCTATTAAGATTTTTTAGATTTTCAGTTCCCTACTATAAGACCAGTAAAATATCCCATATGGTATGAAGTTATTTTTAGCAGAGAGGCCTACCACTTTTACAGCACAAATAAAAAGCATGCATGTGAACCTCAAGCTGTCAGCCAATTTAAACAGAACAAGAACAAAAACATTAACATCACTGAGTGAGCAATATACTACAACAAAGAAAAAAGGGATAAAACAACCACCAAACCAAAGACCCCATACATGATTGTTCTCTTTTTTTAATCACAGACACACTCAGTGACGACCCTGCAAAGATTTCTGCACATACAGAATCTCTCCTTCAGACGGCCCTCCAATTTTCTTTTTACCATTATCATTAAAAATTTCCACCTCTAATTTTTCTCAGCACCCTTTGAGATGAGAAAGAAATTCTTCTTTCTTGGTTTGTGTTTTTCTCTGTACCTTTTTCTCATCCATGACAAGCACCCACCTTGCCTGCGCTGTTGGTCATCATCCCTTTTCTTTCTCTCTTCCTTTTCTCTTTTTGTTTCTTCTTGCTCTCTTGTATCTTTCACTTCCACCTGCACTTAATATAACCCACACATAAAATCTCTTAGTTTCTTATATTTGGTTATCTGACTAGGAAATTAGTACATGGGGTTTGTGCTCTGAGCTTGACCCAAACTCATTGGTTCCAGCATAAATGGTATAAATTTAGGCCAAACAAATGGTGCAAAATGAAGTCCATGTTGGGCATAATTAAGCTCTTGGATAGAGAGGGACCATCAATTTCAAGACGCTACTGTCACTTTCTACAACCATCAGCCTATCAGTCATGAAATTTGATCACAAGGGTCACAAACACCATGAAATGACAGTCTCCTCACATCAGGTACAACTTGATGGTCACAAAGTCTAGCATCAGTTTACAAGGACATGACTCTCTGGAGCAACAAATTTGTACTAAACAGTGAAATAAATCACCAAGTAACCAACCCTGAAACACATGACCATCTTTTCCAAAAAGAAGCAGAAAAGGAAAAAATAAAAAATAAAATCAGTGATGGGGCACTTTCATTGAGAACCCCGAAGGATTAGAAATGACCAGAAAAGTGAAGAATCCGTATGAACACGTGCACTGAAGAATCTTCAGGGGTTCCACATAAAACAAAAGGAAGTGACGTAAAAAGAAGAAAAAGAAACATATAGTTCATACATCAATCAAGGGAAAAAGGGTAAAGTAAATCGATAGTGTGGTTTTTGCAACTTGGTACGCAATTGTGAAAATGAGTCATCCGGGGTTTTAGGCCTCTGAGAAAGAACACTTATTGCAGAGGCAAGAGGCAAATTGTTTTTCCCTGCCACAGAGCGCTGGAAAGCAGGGCCACTTGGGAGAAAATATCGAGGAAACAGAACTGGATAGGCATGTGCCATTGAAAACAAAAGGACCAAGAAGAGGGACCAATTCAATCTAATCTACTAGTCTAGTCCCCCCACTTTGAAGGGCATAGTTTAGTTTTTTATGACACCAACCATAAAATGCAACCTTCATTTAACTGTCCCATCTTTGAGAAACGCATCATTAATTAGAAACATCCTTAATTATTACCACACAATTAACCTTAAAAACCTACAGCAACATGGCTAAGTGTTAGCATGTTATCTGGGATATCAGCAAGAACATACCTCTTCATCAGATTTTAATTTTGCATTTGATTTAGGCGAGTCTCCGACTCGGAATCGGTTTAACGATCTCTCTATGATTGAAGGGGTTGAAGCAGAGCTAGGAGGACTACTTGAACTCATATCAGGAGGTGTGCTTTGAGTCCCCACATCTCTGGTCGTGCCTTCTGTTTTCTTCTCTGCATTGAGAAATTAACATATGGTAGTTGTAAATTAATTAGCATATCCAAATTCCAATGCAAGCAACCATTTTTTTGTGAGTGAAAAATGACAAGTATGAGGTAAGATAAAGAGGGTTGAACCTGGAATTGGAAACTGACAAACAAAATCTTCTTTTGCAGGATTAGAAGAAGGCTTGGCATGAATTGGTCTTGAGTGGGAAGAGTAAACAAGAGGTGCAGACATTGTAATTCTATTGGTTATGTTTCGAAACGATCTTCCACTAAGTGTTTTTGCAGATAAACACTCCATTGGAACCTGCCCTGATAGAGGGTTGCATATATATTTCTCTGCTTCATTCCACTTAGAATTCAAAGCAAACCCATCTGGTGACAAAGATTCCCAACTATGATATGCTGACCTTGCCTGCAATGCTGCAAGAAAAAACACCACAAACCTGTATGTTATAATTTGAACTAACATGCCTTCATGATCATGTTAGCAGTTTAGTAAGTCCATTCTTGCTCATTTCTTTAAATCATTATAAAAATCTTACCTTTGAGGGCAGTGGTGAATGAGTAGGTTGCCGGGTCGATTTCGTCTGCATAAAAAGAAAGGGGAGGAAATGATGAGAAATAGTAAATGCAAGCTGGGTTTTGAATGAAACAGAGAGAAGGATACCTCTTAAGTTATAGCCAGGAGAAGAAGCAGTACTAGAGATGGTTATGTTTGATCTGAAAGACCTTGTGTCCTCTCTGAAGCTTCTAACATATGAAGCTGAAAACCTTCTAGAATTTGTGTTTTCACGGCCGATTCTAGCCTTCACAGCCCATTCTCTCAAACTGAACTCTGGCTCATCTCGCCTTCTTGAACCATATGGTGACTCTTCCATGGTGGAGAACATAAAATGAGCTTTTTTCCTTCTTTCTCAAGTTTTATAATTAGTAACGGAAGGCCACATGAACAAGTATGAAAACATGCAGAGCAACTTTCAAAATATGTAGACTGTCTTTCTCTTTCTGGGAAGATATGCTTAAGAAGAGTAGCTGCTACATTTGTATCAGTTTAAACATGGCGGTATATGCAATGTGCATATTGCTTTGGTTGCCTATGCCACACATACACACACACAAACTGACACGTACACATAAAGGGTGATGCTTTCTCTTTCTCCTTCCAAAAAAGAAAAGAGAGAAGCTGCAGTACAAATTTTAAGAGTAAAGAATATATTTTTACTTCCACAAAGTTTCAATTTATACACCAGCAAAGTTCATAAATTTATGGTATGATTTTTAAATACTGCAAACCAAGGGGTATATATTCCCAATATTTTGCTTGGGTTTTTTTTACAAATGCGAAATGTTGAAAGATCATTCACTATTCTTTGTGGGCAGGCAAGATGTGAGAGGTGTCTGCAGAGCTGACACTGGAATTGATCTAAAGAATCTTAAAATTGATAAATAACCACAGGAATGTGGGTCACAATTTTGTTGTCTTTTTGCTCATGAAAAGAGTAACATTGCAATAGTACGATGTGTTGAAATTTTTTTAATCCAACAATCCAACCAAATTTAGCATTTGAATGTGAATGCATTATGCTTTTCCCTAGTGGGAAACTGTATGATTGAAGTCAGGGAAGATATGATTTGATTAATTTGTGAAAATGTATTCAAATTGACAGAGAAGTGTCAAGAAACTTTTATAATCAGGTGGAGCACAGGGTAACATGGAGGTTCATCATGGAAGTACTTGGATGGCCTTGTTGAGCAACTCAAGTGCAGTGAGGCAATTGAAGGTTAACTTTAGAAGTACATATTTTATCAAGCAAAGTATATTTTGTACTTCCAAGCCCTTTGAGTAATTGCCTTTTATAGGCTCAAGTAACCACAAATTCTAATAGTTTTTGCATTAATGCTAGTGATACTTGTATTCAAAACAACGCACTCGATAACTATTTGAGCTACAACAACAGGCTCTTTAGTCTTAAAAACCTTGTCCTTACTGTAAATAATTTTGAATTTGAAAAATTCAAACAATTGTTTACCTCCTGTGACCTCTCCATCAATGACTGCATACAATTCTGATTATTAAAAAGGAAAACAAATGTTTTACTTCTGATTTTTACTTTTGGGGATATGGTTTCTAAGAGCTAACAAGTTGATGAAGCAGATATTAATGTTGGGTTGCTTTCGGTCTGGGCTGGATGGCGAAGAAAAAGAGTGGATAGCAAGAAAGGGGAGGGAGAAGGGCACTTGGCTTGAGGGGTGGAGTTGGAAAAAAACTTACCTATACCGGGGATAGCATTGTTTTGCTATCCCCGGCCAATAACACCATGACACATAGGATAACTTGTCATATGTGTCGGAAAAGTTATCCTATGTGTCATTGTGTTATTGGTCGGGGATAGCAAAAAGTGCTATCCCCGTTTCATGAGAGTTTCTCTCGTGGAGTTGGGGTGAGAATGTCTGTGTGGCTGTGCATATCCATGTCATGTGATTGTCAACTTCTTTGAAAAAGGGAGGATTGAGGGTGGTGCGGTCCTCCAATTATGGGGATGAGGGGGCCCCACCACTGGACCTCATCATAGCCGTCAGTTTTGTCTGATGTGTAAGCAAGGTAGGTGTCAGTAAAGGGACAGGTGGGGCCCATCCACTTCATTTAATTTCTAAAGTTTTCATTTCAAAGATGAGATATCTGAATCTCTGATATTATTGTCCTTTTTTTTCTTTTTCAGCTAAGGTATTATTGTCCTTGAAAAACCTTCTCCTGGTTGAAGAAGTGTTTGGTGTTAACCCAAAGCTAAAGCTTTCTTTACAGAGAATGTTTCATCATTGGAAATATTAGTAGCTCATCTCATTTTATAAAGGTTTTCATTTTACATCTGCAGAAGCTAAATCCTGAGTTCAAAGCTATGAAGGCAAACAGAGTTCTAACAACCTATAGATTTTCATTTCCATCAATTCTGAAAGCGCACCAGACAAAATCACAAGCATATAAGTTCAACAGAAAAAATAACCATGGGCATTCACCCAGTTAATGTGTTGGTGAACGTTATTACGGACATTACAAGCTCTAAGAGCTCAAAAAGTCTCAGAATGTCTGGAGTTTCATCCATATCAGACGCTATCCTGCAAGCCGTCTCATGGGTTTATTGACCTTCAGTCGAATGCAGGTTCAGTTCTCCAGCTGACAACCGTAGAATAGACATGCACCACATGAGGCAACACGGAGAACCCACAGCCAATACGTTCACATATGACAAAAGTTGCAGCTCGTGGAGTTAGGTTGAACAACAGAAGTGGCTTTCAGTTGCTGAAACAATCAACCTTTAGAATGTGGAAAGCAATGACAGGCACCCAACTGGTCCCGATTCCATACTACCTAAAATAGGGGGAAAAGATTTGATGAGCTCAAACCAACCAGTGACAAGAGACTTAAGAAATCAATACCAAATTCAAACCAGACCAGTCCACAACCTTCTTCCAATCAATGATATTGGGTTACCATGGATGGCAAGCCTTCTTTAAATCCAAACACAAATACCAAAAAACTTCTATGATCTTACATACCTTCAAGAGCTCAGCATTCTCAAAGTCTTAACCACTTTTAGATTGATGAGGAAACTGCAGCTCCTGACTTCAGTAACATAAACGACGGATGGGACCATGGTAATCAAGCAACACAAGGGCACCTAAAAAATCAAAATATGAGTTCAGACTCCATAAAATACAGACTATACATGACAAGCTGACAACTTATAGTTCCAACACTCACTGTTTACACAGAACATTTCTCCAGGACCTCAATCAAACTGGCAGAGCTCATTTAACAAGGCCTGGATTTCAGAAGTCCTACAAACAAACCAGCTTAAAATCATATCCACAGAAAAAATATATTAGAGGGCATAAATTTAAGACAAGCTGCTCACCAGTAGAAAAGGCGGTTATAGCTATGCAACTTCAAGAAATTGCATAGGTGTATAAGTTTCCTGTTTAAGAGGGATAAACATCAACAGAAATAAAAGGAAAAAATAGATAAAATAAATAAGATGAGAGAGGGGATATTAAGTTTTACACTCCACGTGATACTTGCATAATGAAAATAATAATGATATCCAATTTAGAACAAAATTCTTGACCACAAACAACACTAACATCTGCTTCGCCAGCATCATGTTTATAAAACTTATGATACCAGATTTCCAGCAGTTTCAATTTAAAAAATTTAGTTTCAACAATAAAAAAAAAACTTGATTCTACATGGTTAATTGAACCGATGCATGATGCCAATTTGCCTATTTATCTATATTTGAAGTCCAGTAACACTTATTGTACACAAAGTAAGTCTAAATGGAAAAAAGAAAACCACATGTTACCTTGGCCAAGAATCAAAATAGCATTTGTAGCCAATGGAATAAGATCTTGAATCTTTTCGCTAGCAAAAATTGTGAGAACAACTAGCACAGAAAACAGAAAGTCAGTGCAAAATACTGGAACTGAACTGGAAACTAAATCCAGAGAGGGGCATATGACCCAACGATCAAATGCTTGATGAACAAGTTTGCACCATCATAGAACTCCACTGATGAGGATAAATTGCAACCTCATAAAATTATTGAAAAAACATGTAAGTTTCTTTGACATGTTAGGAAGAAAGATGTGACATTATCTGAAATTAAAACGCACTAAATTTAACTAGAAAATTATGGGAAAATGGATACCTGAGATATGAATCAACTTTTCCTCACTATCATTTCTATCATTTTCGTTAACCGCATTATCCATGTCAGATGCTAACATCATGTGCACAGAATTGTATCCATCTGAAGCCCAAACAGATTGAGTTCCTGCAAAAGATGGCAAAAATTTTAAGTTTCAGTGGGTAGTGAGATAGTGAAAAGTGACCTCATGGTTGAAGCTATGGTCAAGGCATATGTCTAAAATTTAGATGAACTACCATAACATTAAATGTTTCACTCATAAAAACACAGACCAAGCTACCCCCACATGAAGATCATCAAGTTCTATTGTTCTATTAATACAGGGAATTACTCAATTGCAAATCCACCTTCAGCTTCCAACATGTAAGCATCTGCAAAATAATTAAAAAGAAAGGGGTAGGAGAAGCATACTTGACGCTATATCAGGAAGAACAGCCAGCTTTTGCACTTTCATAATGTGAGGCAACTCCCGCAAGTAAGAAGTTATATTTGATCCAAGTACAGGGCTGGAGATGTGCAAAATGCGTAAAGCTCCATTTGAGTCCAAGATTAAAAATTTGTTGGGGGACAGTGCCTCAATGGAAATTGCCTTAGCTGGTATCATTCTTGTTGATTTTGAGGTTTCAAACTCCTTGCCCTTGAATGTCACAAAACACACTCCCTCTTCAGGTGAGTCTTGTTTCAATTTAACTGACCGCTGCTTGGCTGCAAGGTTCAACACACCGTTAATGGCACTAGTCAAACAGCCAAGGACAATACAAGTTCATATGAATATAGTACCAAGAAGCAATGGAAGCCACTTCCATCTAAAATAGAAATGTGTAATTATCTGGTGGTCATACTGCAGAGGTATATCTGCCCTAAGTTAGATAATTTTTTAGGGGGTCAAGGCTGGCAATCAGTCATGAGCTAGAGATTGCAATTGGATGACAAGAAATACAACACAGTCCCTAACTGAAGTTATTTTTCTAATCAGTGATTTACCATCTAGAGGCATGCTTATGATTTTAACCCAAGGACAGCACCTTGCTTAAATGAGTAGCACCCATGTCCTGGTAAAAAAGAAATACCTAAAAGCAATTTGTCAGTGCAGATAACAGATAAACATATAAATATGTTACAAGTAGTGCATGTGCAAGAAACAGGCCCAACTAAAGTCAATAAACTAAAGTTACATGTTACAACATATGATGGAAAAAATTGTGTATACAATACAACCCCTCCTCTCACATTTAAACCATCACGTGCTAGTCATGTGACCAGTTATTGTGTGAGAGAGAGAGAGAGAGAGAGAGAGAGAGAGGTTGTGTACAACCATTAAGACAAGAATTTTTCCATAAGGATCAATAAGGTACAAGAATGGATATGCTGGTCCACAAGCATATTATATGGGTTAAAGACATAAAGTGATCATGACACTTTAATAGTAGCTAGAACACCCAAAACCCCAATAAATTTTCATTTTAACTTGTATATCTGTGAACTAATATTAAGCTCAAAATTTTAGTCCAAATAACAAGATTTCAACAAGGTAATATAGGACTACTTAACTAGGCCAATCATGGTAGGCCACTTTAAATCCAAATCACAATCTTTGAGATAGCTTGAACTATTAATAAATTAAGGATCACATTATTCACTCACTTGATCAAATGATGGCAGCACTCAATAATACCTTGTTACTTACACATTTGCATAAAACACAGAAGCCGTCCGCTTAAAGGATATTCTCCAACTTCTATCTTTAGAGAGTGTGCATTAATTTACTAGAGGATCTTTACCTCATCTTACTAGCTATTTAGTTTTACAAAATATATCCCGATAGTCATTATGATGCAACAAGTGGATGCCTATGCATACGAATCTTTCAACATCATGAACCCTAAATTTAAGCCATGGCTGAAAATTGTGGACTGAAGAGCAGCCAACCTCATTTATTTCTTTATTTAGTTTTCCAATAAGAACCCCTACTATTAAATACTTCCCACCATCAAACATGACCCTTGAACCCCAAAACTGTCAAAAGTAGCTGCTGCTTGTATATTCCTGGCACAGCAATATGGAATTCAGCAACCTTCCAGCCATGAAAGTTTATTCTTTTCCATCATATACAAACAATATATCTTATATGCAAGCATATTCATTTATGAGTAAATATTTATTTATTTTCCCTATTTCAACAAGTATACCAAATAGGCACTTCATAAGAAAATCAATATGACTGTATATGTATAGCAAGTCCTATCGACATATTAAGTAAATCCCATTTTTATAACCAAAAAATTCCATCTATAGTTCAGCATACGTCAACAACCCAATAACTGTGAAGATATTTTTAAATTTAGGTAAAATAAATGTCTAAACACACTGAAATTGTTGCACAAATGTCCCACAAACTTAACGAGTATAGATCCAATTATCAAGGCACAACCTAAGGTACACAAACAAACTATAAATAAGCGTATCCTTAAAGAGGCCTGGAGTAAAACACAGTTAACAGGGGGTTAAACTATCCTCATTGGTTGTATGGCCATAGTTGTTATCATAACACCAATAGGATCTTGCTTAAGTTCTGCCATGCTTAGAAGACCAATGTATGACATAAAGCTTTCACTTTGCAACAGGTTTGATCATAAAGTTCCGCTATCCAACTCAATTAAGTACTAACTCAACAAGGAGCAATGGATATATTTCGTAAACATACAAAGAACGTTTGCTTTACATTTTCTGCACACAGGTAACATCAGCAAAAGTAAAAGCAAAACGGAAAATTTGCATACTTACCAGAAACATAATTCCTATCGTTCTTCCCACACAAGTCCCCATTGCAAGGTATCTCCGAAGTGCCATGGAATTTTCCGCCTCCATATTTATTTCCCTTATCCCCCAAATCACTATGGTCATGGTCACCAATCACCCCATTAGGCAAACACAAATTTCGACCCTCGGTTTTCGAACTCGAATTCAAAAGTTTGGCCTTTCGAACCTGCCCTTTAACAAGCTGCCTCAAATTGAAAACCCTAACTCCATTATCTTCTCCTAAGATCAAGAACCCAAAAGAAATGCTAATTGACCAAACAAGCTTGCAACACTCAATCACAGCACACCTCATCAACTTCACAACCACCCCATCGCCATCATCATTATCGTCATTATCAATCGATTTCACAGCGAAAACCCAAATCTTTGAGCTCGAAACAGAGTACATGGCGAAGAAATTGACCGACCCGGCAAGCTTAATCGAAACTCCATGGTGAGCATCAACCAAAACCCCCAA
Source organism: Prunus salicina (assembly GCA_020226455.1). Taxonomy (NCBI): domain Eukaryota; kingdom Viridiplantae; phylum Streptophyta; class Magnoliopsida; order Rosales; family Rosaceae; genus Prunus; species Prunus salicina. The sequence continues at coordinate 24,869,452 of CM035344.1, forward strand.
TTTCTGATCAAATTGAAGCTCTTTCTGAGTGCAAACAACTTGAGCTCTCACAAATTGCTTCTGCTTGTGCAAAATATAAAACCTGAGCAGGACCTGAGACCCACCTCTATAAGGACCCGAGACAATGAATAGAACGCGAGTATTGGGGTTAGGGTTAGGGTTTTGGAGGAGGAGGAAGGTGGAGGAAGAAGAGGGAGGAGCAATTAGGGTTTGAGGAGGAGGGAGAGATGAGAGGGAAAGAGGGGAGATAGAAGGGTAGAGAGATAGAGTGGAGTCAGAGTGCATGAGGGCTAGAGAGAGAGAATGGGGCTCAAAGAGGAGGGAGGTTATGTTAGGGGAAGAGAGGGAAGGGTTGGGGAGCCTGAGCTTTGAAGCTTGGACAACAACCATTAGAAGAAGACTGAAGATGACCCAATAACAGCACAACTGTCTGAGATTTTTTGTTGTCTTGTGTTGTGTTGAGTTATTTGTAGTCTGTGTTAGAAGAGAATGCAATGGTGTAGGAGGAACAAGAGGAGCATTGTCTTGTATTTTTCTTCTTCTTTGAGTCAGGTTTGGTTTTGGTTTGGTTTTTGGGGAGGCTTTCAGACTTGACGACAGATCCAAAGGTATGATTATTAAACTGTTGCCAAGAAGTCTAAAAGCTTTTGGATTGGCTGTCAATTTGTTAATCCTGGATTAGTACAAATTGTTTATTGTCATGATGTCTGCATTACTCAGATTTAGGGATTTTTTTCCTTTTTAACTTCGAAAACAATTCTTTGAACACAATAATAGGAGAAAGCATGAGAAGAAAAAAAAAAGTCTTAAATTTGTACCAAAATTGGTACAACAAAGCTCTGTCTCTTCAAATATCTATTAGAGCATCTCCAACCGATGTGTTAAACGTGCCACATAGACATTTAACAGCTAGAAATAACATATCACATCACTCCAACCGATATGTCAAAATTGATGTGAAATGAATGTTGGAGGTTGATATGTTATTTTTGACATCCCAAAAGCAAGATGTTAAATGAATATTTTATTATTTTTTCTTTACTTTTCTTTTTAATTAAAAATGAATCAACACTAAAATGTAATAAAATAATAATTTAATTTGACATATCGGGTGGAGTGTAAAGCTGTGTAAGATGTCAAATTGCTACATCAACCATCAAATTTAAATTTGATGTTTGGTATTTGATATCTCCCTTGGAGATGCTCTTAGTTTTAAGAGAGAATTTTTACTCACAACTTTAACGAAAAGTGTATCTTCATCACATTTTTCAATACTTGACATGTGTTTGTATAAATAACCATGTTCCATAAATACAAAATAAAAAGTTAACTATGGTTATATCTATGAATACGTGTCAAATACTAAAAAACGTGGTGAAGATACACCTTGCATTAAAATGTTGAGTAAAAATATTTCCATTAGTTTAACGTACTTAAATTGAGTTACTCGTATTTTATATCACGCCACATCAATAATTTACAAATATCATCCGTGCAGGATTCATTATGTAAACTAGTAACACTTCAAGTACAGGTTCTAGTTTCGATTCCTCCAAACAACCTGCTTCTTTGTTAGTTCTAATGGACTTGTTTGTTCATATTCCCATCCCGGGCTTTTGTTTGGTCATATTCTTTTGAGCTTTGGCACTTCATATAACCCAAAAAACAAAAATGAGTTTTAAACCACGGCAAAAAAGAAAAACAAAACACAGTTATGTGTTTATATCTTCAAATTACAATGATTTAGTTGTGTATAGAGTAAACAAAACATAGTTAAGCAAAGCATTGTCATTGTATAAACCACTGATCATTACATTGCCTTCAAATACACTAAACACAGATGATAAATTATTTATGAATAAAATAAAAATACTACACCATCTGACAACATAACTTCAATTCAACCCACCAAAAACTAGAGGCAGCAAGAAGCTTGTGGTTATTAGCATTAGTTGGTGAAGTTGGAGACAGTGGCTTGAGGCTCACAAGCCTTGGCAGCAGGGCTGGGCTCAACAGCAGGGCTTGGTTCCACAAGCTTCACAGCAGTAAGCTCCTCAGGCAAATCCTCAATCCCCTTGAGGTAAAAAGTGTAGAGGATCTTGAAGGGGAACACAATCTGGTGCAGCTTCACCTGCCCGTACACTCCTTCAAAGATCCCAGAGCCACCAGTCACAGCCAGATGCGTGTCCTCGTAGGTCAAATAAGGTCCTTGAACTGAAATGTGACCATAGTCTCCAAAATAGAAGCTGTAAATAGCCTCATATCGATCACCTTTCTTCTCCGGCTTGTTCTCGATCAAAATGCAGATGCCTGCTGTCACTCCCAAGCGTTTCTGAAGATCCCCAGTATATATCTGCAATTACATTTGTAAATTTAGCACTAACCCACAAGAAAATACTGCTATATATATTAATATATAATCAGAAATAATGAATTAAATTACTTTGTTAGTGAAGGGGACGAGGTCTCCAAGAGAATTAACAGGTTTCTGGCTTAAACTGAGATATGCAGGGCTTGCACGGTCTCTCTCATTGATCTCATACACATGGAGTTCTTGAACTTTGGCTGCAGAAACAACCACATTTACCCAAAAACAATTATCAATACAAGGGGATCAAATCAACTCAACCATATGCCAATGAGATTGTTATGAATGAAAAATTAATGGGGAAAAAACACTAACTGGGTCTTGAAGCGCTTGAGCAGGCCATTGAAGTTTGCAGAGGGTTTTGTTTTTCTCTCAATGGGAATTGGAAAGGATGAAAGAGAAGATGTAGAGATGGGTTGTGAACTTGTGAAGAAAGGAGGAGAAGGGTGTTTATTTATATAGAGGGAAGGGTTCAATTCAGTCAATGGCGGAATTTGATCACATGGGTTTTTTTGGGGGTATAGAAATGGATGGTAGGTGAAGTCAATGAGTCTTGATAAAAATGTGAAATGAGGAAATGAACATGTGGATGGAGACATTGGAATGTGGAAGGAAAGTGCGGAACTTTACGAGCAAGTGAGGATTTGTCAGATGGCCGGTGGAGACTGACACGAAGACCAACCAGTCAAAGAGTTCAAACGGTCTTGGGTTGAATGAATCCATAAACAAAGTGAAGAAACGGAGAATTGGACTTCTGAAAGGCTTTTGGTTTCTAACAGAACGCCTGCAAATTTTCATTCTAGTCTCTCTAGGGATTGGGCTAGGCATTTCGAAATTATTTGTAGTATTTAAACCTTTTTCTAATTAGAAAGGACAGGCAAGCGCATCTGGTGTAGTGGTATCATAGTACCCTCCCACGGTACTGACCAGGGTTCGATTCCCTGGATGCGCATCTCCTTATTATTATTATTATTTTTGGTTAAGGTTGATTTGCTACAAGGAAAAAGATAAAATAAAGTAACTCTATCTAAAAACCCTAAACCAAAAGACAGTTGAAGTATCAAACAAACCAAACCAAACTTCAAAGTTTAAAAAGTCACCATTGATGGGTGTCTCTGTACTAAAAAACAAACAAAAACCCAAACCTAACACCCATCCCATCCCCATGTCGCACCACACAACTCGTTCACAACACTCTCATATTCACTACATACATGCCCATAATGCTATTAACTTACAACCTCTTCACATAATAATCTGTGATTGCTACAAGTTTCCCTTTGCCTTTTCTTACTTTGAACCCCAACAAGATTCACAAGCCAAAAATATATGGTTATATTTTACTTCTTTCTATAAGTCCCTTTTAAAAATACTTAATTCTTTCTATATGCTTAGGGCTCGTTTGAGACTGCTTCTCTAAAGAACAATTTCTACTTATAAACGTGTGGGATGCTGTTATATTATTTAGGGTATTGAAAAGCACAGGGATACAGCCACAAGCTGTTTCCCTATCATCAAGACAACAACTTAGTTGTTGATACCGAAATCAGCAGCCAATAAGAACAGGACACGTGGACAAATATGGCCTCGGCAGGAAGCCCTCGGCACCCCAACATGCCGATCGCATAATAAAAGCACAAAATACCCACTGGACACGTGTAATATCCACAGTAAATGTCAACAGTCCCACATCGAAATTATATACAACTTGCACACCTCCCAAGGTCTATAAAAGGAGCTCAATTCCCCAAAATGGAGGTAATCAGAACTTACGGAATACAACATATTGATATGTTAGTTTAAGTTTACTAAATCCATACTTACTCAAGCATCGGAGAGCCTTCGGTCGGTACCACATTGGTGCCTAAGGTCTTACCGAGTGTTTGCTATCTCGCAGATCATACGTGTAACGACCCGGTCCTAAATAAATTGGTGAATATTAATTTATTCAGATAAAAGGACCATTTTGCCCATAGAATATTTTATGAGGTTTAGGGTTGACTTTTTGACCATGAAGGAATTTGAAGATTTTGATTGTACCATTGCGTAGAGCGCGGTGAGATGAGTCCGTAGACACGTAGTGAGGCAGGTTCATACCTTGTTGTTGGGTCTGGAAACTTGGTTGAATTGAGGCTTGTCCTGTGGACTTTGTTTTCAAGCATTCGCATGGTTTTTTTGATAAAAGCTTTGTGCATATGTTTTAAAAGGTAATAAAGGTGATTAAATGATGATTTGGTTGATGGTTTTGGATTTTCTTGCGTATGGGCAAAATGTTTTGGGTGTGGCTATATTTGAGTATTATGGACATATTTATATGAGATATTTGGGAAAGTTTTATTAAGTTGACCGCAGGAGGTGTGCATAAACAAAGTTTGAATTTGTTATATGCATGTTTGATGCATTAAATTATTTTAAAAACATTGTGGACAGTTATGCTAGAATCTTTTGAAGGCCGGAGGTCGTTTATGTAAATTGCATTAGATTAGATTGTGCGTGCTGCCGGTTGGATTATAAAAATGTGTTTTATGCAGGTGGAAATTTTGGGAACTGTCCAATTTACAGGGGAGACTTTGCCGAAATTTCGGCAGAAAGCCTCGTGCCCTTAATCCTCTTTGGTAAAAGAGGACATGGTTTTAAGGAGTGAACCCGGCATGGGTGTGATGCCGGGGTCTCCGCAGGATTCGTCTCGGATTTTGTGAAAAATTCGGGACGGGTCCTGTCAATACGCTCTATTATGGCCCGAAGTATACCGAATGTCCAACATCACTAAGTTTAGCCCAAAAAGTACCGAAACATTTTTTCGCATTAACAATAGTAATTGAACTGAGCAGTGGGTCAGACCAAAAAAAAAAAAAAAGAACTGAGCAGTGGGTAGCTTCAGTACACGTTACATTGATGTTGGGCCCTCCAAACTTTCTTTGTTGGTATTACTTTCTGTTTTCAGTCAACTCCCGGGTCCAAAGCATAATACAAGAACTCCCTCAATCTTTTGATTATTTCTAGGCATTTTATTGTTCAAAAGCTTGATGCGAACACTAGAGCAACAATCTTTCTGACAACATAAATTTTTTTTCTCTTTGTTTGATTCAAACGATATTGAGGGAGGCGGAATTTGAACAAAATTGCTTTTAACAACTTAATTTCGATGATTTGGATAAAAAAAAAGAAGGGATTATAATCTTTTCATTCTTTGATTAAAAAAGAAAAAAAAAAGATAAACATCCCACTACAATTAAAATTCTTTCTATTTGCCATGGTAAGCTTTGTCACACTTGTACAAATCCAATTTCATGGAAATGGGCTCTATGAACTTATTCTTTCTCCAAGCCTCCAACGCATGTTATTGTCTACAATACAACTACATGTTTCCACAATGTTAACTCCAAACAACCTTACCACTCCATCATCTACTTCAACCCTACTAGCCCTCTCTCCGAGCCCCGAAACCTCGACGTTTCTTGGTCTACAGTCAATGAAAATCTTCTTCTCCTCCCCTCTCGATCTCTCAAACCTAACAACATCCCCTGCTTTCAACTTCTTCTCCTTCACAAAACGAGTCCACCCTTTCGTCAACACATAACTCTGACTGCTACTCCAATAACAATATCTAAGCCTCCAAACTTTCCCCTCACCATCCTCAAAATTCAACAGCACCCCTTTACATAATTCCTCACTCGGATGCGATGGAAAATGCTTCTCTGCATGTTGTTTTGGTATGACCATACGGTTTAATCTCCCTACATCGCTTGGCGTCGCCACTTTCTCGAAAAGCCACTCCCTCTGATGATCATAACCTTCCATCAAATTAACGTGACACTTAATTCTCTTCCTAGCAGCATCATCATCATCACCAGCATTGAACAGCTTGAGCTTGTACATCTCAAGCTCATTGGTGTACGAGTGTTTTCGAAGCATGTCCACGATCTCGGCCTTGGAATGAGATTGCAAGAAAAGGGTTTCCTTGTCATTATCCATGTAAGGCTTCACCTGGTTCTGGTTGAAGTTTGTGATGGTTTCGAGGCCTCGGAACCTTATTGAGGCAATGTCATAGGCCTTAGCAGCTTCTTCTTCTGCATTGAAGGTTCCCAGCCACACACGCTGGTGCTTCTCGTATATTTGAGCTCCCCATCTGCCATTTGGCTGCGGGACAACTCCCTTGTACCTAGAAGAAGGTAACTTGTTCGAATTTGCAGCCTCACTTGTGCTCTCATTCAAGACATCCATTGATCTCAATAAACAAAGACTATATGGATTGAAAGGTTTTGGGGGTATTTTGATTCAAGAGAAGAGGAGGACGAGAATCGAACTCTTTTCTTTTTCGTGTATTTATTTAGGAACTGAAGATGGAGAGGACCAATTTTTTTTGGTTCATGGAATATGGGATGTTATTATTATAGTTGGTGTGGGATGTATATGAAAAGTAGGACCCAACTGAGCAAGTTGATGGGTTCGCATAGAATTTTACGTTGTTTGATGCAAAGTTCATCCCCCCTGATCAAAAATCCTATGCTGTTATATATACCGTACCTGATCTGATGTTATGGTCCACACTGCCAACAAGTTGCCTGCTTTTCACGTCTCCAGAATAATAATGTATTGAGTTTTTGTTTGAGACTTTGAAAACCCTTATCCTTCTTTCTTTTCATTTCCCTTTCCCCCGCCCAACCTTATCTAACAATATCTTCACCACTATGATAATGATATGATCTGTTGTTGCTGCAGCGGGTTAATTTACTGTGTGTTGAATGTGGGGGAGGGGATTTGCCTCGATTGGGTTGGGATTGGTTGAAATTTCCTAGGCTGAACGTGGCGTGTTCTGATTGGTTCTGTGTGTACTTGGCTTGTTTTCATTGGCTGCTTGCAAAAGGGATTTTGTCTTATTCTATCTGGGTTCGCATATGGTAGTTGTGATAGTCACTACTAGTGTTGCATAATATATATAGTTCACCCAACATTGGCATGTTATCCCTCTGTATCAGTTTCAGGTCTTGGTTTTTTCTGTCTGTGCATGCATTTGGACAGTGCAATGCACATTTTACTTTACTTTTCCTAGTTCATGAGAAAAAAAAAAGAATAATACTAGTCTTACCACATTTTTTATATCACAATTTTATACCACATGATGTGGCAGCTGATGTGTACATACCACATCATGTAAAATACTAGTTTCTGTTTTTCTAATTTTATTTATTAAAATACACTTCATTTATTTAATTGATGTGGCATATGATAAAGACATGCCACATCATATGGTATAGAAATGTGGATAATAATGTGGTAAGTGTAGCATTACTAAAAAAAAAAAGGTAAAACATATGCAATTACCATTAAGCCAGTTACATATTAGGCCCATCCAAATATAAGAGGCAGCCCAACAAATACAAGCAAGCTCAACCAAAACTGAGGAAAACTACAGCCCAAATAAACAAGAAGTGAGGTCCAACCCCAAACAAACACGAGGGCCACCTCCGGCGGCAAGAGCACTCCACCAGAAAGCGGGGCATTGAGAATGATTTGATTTCTTTTCATAAATTATCGCTTACATTAAAAAAAAAAATCAAATGTAATGAGCCCTATTAGTCTATAGACATTGAGTATTTTAAATTATCAAGTGAAGAGGACCAACCAAGTCACAAGGCTGATCAAACATGGGACCATTTTTTTATGTGGTCATGCAACCCTTGGTTAGGTTTTAGTGAAGATGAAGAAGTCCTATGTGGTTATATCAAGCGTCCAGCTCAAGCAATGGGAAAACATGTGTCCACCGTCTAAAAGATTACAAGATGAAGGACCACCCTGTCTTGTGTGAGGTTTGCTATATGCACCCATCATCAACCAAAACAAAAGCACACATGAAGAAGATAAGATAGCCACAAAATAGGAATTCTGGAGAGAACATGGTGGTCCATCTTGTTTGGGATTTGTGGAGTGTTGTGCATAGATATTAAACATTTGGGATTTGCTGGAGTTTTACTGTGAAACCTTCATCTTCATTCTTTGTCTTATACTTGTTTCTAAAAATCATTCTCCCTTGTGAGAGTAAATCAGCACCAATCATTTCACATTTTATCATCACTTACCATTCCAACACCTACCCCTTTCCACACCCCCAACAACTCCATTTTTTTGGGTTGTGCTGCTGCAACATGAATTTTATCAATGTGATATTTGAAACTATTCTAATGTACGAGAAGAGGTTCGAGCTCAAGTGCAAAGGACAGACACATTGCCTTGGCCAATTGACCTAATTCACGTAAACAAGTAATTCACGTAAACAAGAAAAACCCAACTCTCTCAATCTCATATAGAATGATCCATGTAGGAAGGACTAATCCTATTATATGAAAAGTTAAGCTTCTGTAACATCTTTCTTAAATCTAATCTTTTGATAGGAAGGTTCCTCTCAGTTTCCCCTGGAATTTGTTGGAATCAAAAGCATCTTACAATTTAGTCAATTGGTTGGCACTATTAATTAAAGAAAAACAAAAGATGAAGCAGCTAAATCCTAGTTCAGATCTGTAGAATCTAATTGAAAATTTAGGCGACTTAATACAGTGAACAGCACAGTTTAGAGATATGAGGAGGACACACAATCTTTGGTTTTACCGAGACAAACTTTGTCCACTGTAACTTTTGTTTTGATGCCACATTTAGAACAGTTGTAACGAATTAAGAAACATTGAACGGACAGACAGCTCCCCTCTAATGATGAACATTCAGCAAAAATCTAGGTTGCTTAGCATATCACAGGCAGTGTCCATGTCCCTCACGAGGCTTTCACGTGCAGGGTTTGTCTTCTTTGTGCTTTTACAGCCATGCCAATGGGACTAGCTTGGCCATGTCATCCTCTGCAATTTATTGAAGAATAAAAAACAAATCAAATACCGGCCAATGAGCAGACGTGAGTAAGGCTAGTTAGTCAAAATACTGTATCCGTCTCTTTACACCTGAGTTCGATCGTAAGCCGCCAATGATGAGACAAGAACCTGGACTCATTTTGACAATGGAGAGACTGCATTTTGAGATTAGTTTTTGATGGACTGTGTCTCCTGTGACCAAAACCTCTCTTAGTCTTACAGGTACGCGTATTTATTTTTCATTTATAATATGGGCCCTCCAAAATGTACTGTTTCTTTTGGTAGCTTCCTGGAAGCCAAGCAGCACTGAAAGATCTTATTCAATTTTGGGCTAGCTAGGCCCACTTTCAGATAAGGCTCAGCTTAGCTTAGATTTTTTTTTAGTCTTTAATCAAAATGAAAGGGAAGACATGTCTGGACTCTTCTGTAATCAACCAATTCCAATTAAAGATAATTTGTTTGATTTGATGGGATTTATTTATATTTATGTATCCATTCATTTGGGTGGATGACAGTTAGAATAAGCATTACCAAACTTACTCGCAAACCAAAATATACTCATCTAATTAGAACCACAAAAACTAAAATAAAATCACCCACCTTTTGTTTCACCCAAAAAATTATTTTAGTACTTGGAGTTGAATAGTTCCAGAACCCCAAAATATGAAGATTGAAAAGATCTTGTAATTAAATCCTAATTAGGGGTGAATACGAGTTGAATTAGTTCAGTTTAATATCAAATACTAAATTGAACCGACAAGATGAATTTGATAATTTTTCATTCCGTATTTTAGTAAGTACAAGATGAAAATAAGAGTACGTTGGGTTGTCGGGTTCCAGTTTTCTTGGTAAAATGGTCACCATTACCAAGTGAGGCCTATTTGCTTGAGCAGCCTATTTGCTCAGCCCTAATCAAACTCAAATTACTGCAAATGATTATGCATAAACTCCCCAAGACTAAAGAAAGGGAGGAAGACGGGGTTCATGGTCTGGTTGAGTTGACCTTTTCCCAATGCACCCAAGTGAAATATATGGGAGGAGCACGAGACTAAACATGTGGGATTATGTCTCGTCTTAGGCTAAATAATCACATAATCAAGTAGTTTATTTGAACTTTGGTTGGGTTTGAAGAAGGCACTGCAGATTATATTGCAAATTTTGGGTTTCGAGGTTCAATATTATAGTAATTTGCACACAATGTGCTGTCTCTCTGTCCATTTCATGAGTTCCACAAGTACTCTCCTCTCCTACAGGACATCCCATGTAATTGGAACTAGACACCTCCCCTGATCTCACAGACTTACATATACAAAAATTACAGTCATATTGTTATATTAATTTTTATGAAATACTAAACTGCATTGATAATTCAAATTCTCAGAGGGGCGATTTGGAAATTTGACCTTCAATGAAATCTTCTCTTTTTTTGGATCTTTCTTATTGAGAGGGACGATAACATATTAAACTCATACACACTGCATAGATGTTAGGATTTGAACCCATGACATTTCCTGAGGAGTAATTGCTCCAAAAATATAATGAGTAACAAAAATTTATAAACTATAATGAAACCTTTTTTCACGTATGATATGAGAGCAGGGTTTTTTTTTCTTTTGAAGAGTTAATATATGGAGCAGAGTTCATCATGAAATTATGTGTACAACTAAGTATGCTTCTGTTTTATTTATTTATTTGGTCAATACCAACAATTATGCTTGTTTTCCTTGTGCAGCATGCAGTCAGAAGACATGACAAAGGAACAACAAAATTTTGTCACGAAATATTTAATAATTCAGGGTCTGGGGGAACACTGGCATGCCAAATTGCTCAAATATCTAAGAAACTCAAAAATTTCTGAGGATTTTCTTTTTTTCTTTTCTTTTTGATGAATGGCCGACCAATTTTCTCGGTGGTTGATGCCCACATAAATGTTGGTGAAGAGGATGACGTGTCAGGGAAGATAGAAGAGGTGGGTTGGGGGTAATTTGGAAATTGAAAAATTTTAAGTGCATGGAATTTGGAATTTGGAATTTGGGGTTGGGTTGGGTGGGGGCCTGGGCTAGCTTTTGTGCATATTTCTTTTGGAACCCTTGGACCACAGACCCCTCTATTTATATCAACCCCTTCTTGTCTCTCCTCTCAAACATACCAAAACCAAGGTGCTACAAGTCTCTGTGTGTTAAGGCAAACTCTAGGAGGAGAAGAAACGCAAGAGAGAGATATGAAGCTTAACAGTGCAGCCATGGCAGCCGATCAGTCCAACAAGAGGAGCAATAGGGTTTCATGCAGAAGGCTTGGAGGGTATCTTAGACAGCAGAAAGGGAGGCTCTACATCATTAGGAGATGTGTGGTTATGCTTCTCTGCTGGCATGACTAATTTGCAATTGGTTAAAGTTTTCAACATCAGCCATTAATTTTTTTCCAACTTGAAGCAAAGCAAAGCAAGCAAGCATCTTCAACCATTGCTGCAGTGAAGTTTCAGCAAATCATCAATCATCTCTCCCTCTCTCCCTCTGTCACCCTTGTACAATGATGAGGTGTAAATAGCTAGCAATGAGAAATGTCAGTGATGATGCACAATTGTTTTTTTTTTCTTTTCCTGCAGAATTTGTACCATAGAAAATCTTTGAATTAATTAGATATTTGGAACCAATTTTAGAGAAGCTGTGTTTCACCTCTCTCTCTCTCTCTCTCTCTCTCCTCTCTCTCTCTCTCTGTGTGCATATTTGAACCAGTTATTCAGAATTTTCCGTTTAGCTAGCTAGCTAGCTTTGGTTCCATAATTCAAGCGGGCTCACTAGTTTAATTAATTTATTGAGTAAATAAAGGTGAAGCACAGTGAAAGAAAGTAAGTACATAATAACTTTGTCAATTATAATTTAGCGCATGCAGGGATCGATCTCATTCTAATGGTGCCAAAGTAATCTACATAGATATAAAAGGATCACTAGTAGCTATAGCTAATAAAGGAGAGATTCTTCAGCCCCTTGTTTACAGCTTTTTTTTTCTTTTTTTTGAAAGAGGGAGGGAAGGTTGGTTAAAATACTAGCTACATTTCTTTAGTCATATAAATAAAGCAGGGAGAAGCAGAAGCAGATCCAAAGGGGGAGCTAGCTCTATATTCCCGGAAGAAAAAGAAAGCAGGATTTCATATATTATTGCTAGCCAAGTAATGTCTATGGTGATGAGTGTTTTGTATATCGTGTCAAAATTCTGTGTAACTTTTTTCTTATTTTTGTTGTTGAATTTTATGGTGTTGTCAACTCAGCTTTCAAATGCATCTTGAAAAAAAGTATGGGTGATCACATGCGGCTCGTACCATATGATTGGACAATTTTAATTCTACTTTGGATTCATCTTCTTCATCCCAAAACAAAAATACTACTATTACTTTTACCACCATTCAACTCATCATGCTATTTTCACACATACAAAAACAAACTAATTAACATCTTATTCATGAGTTACATTGATACGTAAGTACCAATGTATAAACTAAGAATTGATGTGCTAATAGTTCAAGTAGTTAAGAGCGCAGTTACTCGTGTTGAAGTCAATTGCTCGAAACCCCACTCCAATATTGCTCCTATAAAAATAAAATAAAACCAAGGTATAAACTAATATAGTCTATCAGCTATATAGTCCATGGAATTTCCATGCTTTGATGAAGACACACTAGCATGAGCAAATAGAAGGATACTGTTGTTTATATAAATAGAATAGCATGAGTTGTGTAGGACAATGTGAATATGGCTTGTCATTTTGTTATAATTAGCAACCTTATCTGTAGATTTGAAGCACATATACCTACAAATTTGTAAGCAGGTTCACTCCTGCAAACGCGCTTAGGATGGAAGGGGTACGTGACAGATACCTAAAGAAGCGCTAGCTGTAACAGCAAGATGAAATTAGGTATGGGTCTTGTACACACACAGCCACCTAACTCCCTAATGAAAGCTGCAGGCTAAAATAGACCTAAGTCAAGACTTCATGTACGTGCTGCTTAGAGATGCGGAATGGAGCGGAGCTCATTGGGGATGGGTTTGGGTGGTGCCGCTCACATTCGGGGTATGTTTGAAATAATCGTTGATGTCAATCGTTGATGCAAGTGGAACTTACAATGCAATAACGATCAAAAATCAATCACGCAAATGACGTTGAAACTATCTCAAATATTTCTTAAAATATGAGCTAAGATGGGATATGAGGTCTCTATAACTCATATCTAAAACATAGTTAATTTGTTCACAAGTATATATAAAAAACAGGGTTTTTAACTATAAACGTCCCTGAATTTTGCCCCCAATTACAATTGGGTCCGTGAACTTTTTTGTGAGGCAATTACATCATTTAACTCGACAAGTAGTTCTTTTTGGATCCTGTCGTAACAGAATTCGTCGAGTTTGACCGTGTGAATGGCATGTGATCTTGTTGTGAGGGGTATATTGGAGTTTTCATGATGACCAGCTCCATGTCTACAAACCTGTTCATAAATCTCATAAAGCCCAAGAGAGTGTATGTGTGAGAGGGAGAGAGACAGTGTGAGCTTGTGTAAGAGTGAAAGAAAGTGTGGCAATGACATCCACAACATCGACTCTTTCATGGAGTTCTTCCTCGTTGCTTCAAAGCTTCGCTGCAAAAACACAAACGAAGCCTGTAAATTGTCAGATAGAAGAACGGGCTTGGTGGTTTTCGCTCAAAAGAAAGCCAAGAAGGCTCGAACGGTAATTATAAGAAGTGGATTCTCTTCTAACACTTTGGTGTTTCTATATTTTTACCAGAAAGTACAAAATTTGTGTGGTCTTTGCTATGATAATTCATAAAAGAAGAACCCACCTCAATTTGAGCCACATGGTTTGCTAAGCACAGTTGGGTTCGGTAAAATTTTGTCCAAGATTTTCCTTTTATTCAATTTTGTTCTTAATCATTTTGCATCTCAAAAGGACGTTTTTACCCCTCATTTTGACGGACAAATTGACTTGGATGTCTGGACCCAATTGGAACAACTTGTAAAGTTAAAGGATGTAATTGCCTATAAAAAAAAAATGTTTACGAACCCAATTGCAATTGAAAGTAAAGTTCAGGGATGTCTAGAGGTAAAAACCCTAAAAAACAGGTTATTGTATAAACAAGTCTAATAAAACCAGTTATGAACCCTCGTGCAAATTATGAATATGTTGATGATATAAGTCTCATGCACGTGCAATATGTAGTAATCCCAGATGAGTCAGAATCCAACAGTATTTCCCTACTATTTGCTGTTTGGTCCCAACCCAAACAGGGGACAGTGAAAAAAATAATGTACGAGTAGGCCAAGCAAAGGTAAACCACTCATCTTTTTAAAATTCTTCTAGAGCCAATCACAACCCGCCACCTCATAATTGAGAAAGCGACAAAGTGTGTGATTGGTCAAAATGGCAGCTTTATCATGCCCACGTGCACCCCTTAATACTCAAGCCCCACCTCTGCCTCCTCCACACCTACTGTCTGATTCTTTTTCAATTCATGCCAGATGACTTGTTCTTACGTTCATACCATAGCTTTCAACTTTTTATTTATTTTTAACTTTTTTTTGTTTTTAGCTATGTTTAGATAAGATGGTAAATCTCGCTTGATTAACATGTCTACAGACACAAATCATTTACTCATCTTAACCCAAATTATGCACAAAATAGGGTGTGCAATGCCATCACATCCTCCTTTATGGTTTGTGTACTTAATACTTACATTACATAAATTTCGTAGCGACGGACCAATGAAATGTCTAACCTGAGCTATAGTCCAAGTGAGTAAGATAGGTTTTCAGGTTTAGCCCAATTTAATATCTAACAAGCTACTCGTCATTTTGAAATTCTAAATCCATCCCTACATATTTTTTGGTCTAATTTATAGATAGCGGACATTTATCATACAAGTTAGGACTAGTCTGTACTTCCCCTCGTGTAAAAACAACCCAAGTGCATGCGATAAAGCAATCCATGACACAATTGGGATTTGCTCCATATATATTGTGATTGTTGCCGGGGCCCAATATGTTTAGAGCCTTTTGGGGTGCAGGCCCGCAGAGCATGCTTGCCAGCCAGCCTGCCTCATCAATCCTCTTTCTGTTTGGAAATGAACCAGCAAAAAGGACCAGCCGTTGGGGCTTTACAAACTAGACTTAGAATATACAAAATATATATACCCAACTCCCTCTGTGGCAAAACTGTGTCCTCCCAGTAGTCTATATCTGCACATATTCCCTAATTAATAAGGAAGGATCACATATCAGTTTGTGGAAAATTGAGGAAATTAAGCCAATGCCTGCACAAAAACACATGATGAGAAAACTATAAGAACCATTCAAGCTGATGAGATCAACTTGGCTGACACAAGTTATGAATCTAAGAATTTTTCATCTGCATTGAAGCCATTTAGATATGCAAAATGTGTGGCATAATGTGATGCAATAATGTATCGCATATATAACATGTGCCGATCGTGTTTATCAGATCGGCTTACACGACAAGGAAATCATGAACTGATCTAACTAAGACATGCTGAACCTCATATTTGAGCTCTGTTAATGTACATCAAAAGCTTTTCAGACATGCATTTTTTTCTGTCATCAAAGTCAAGCTTGGCTTAGCACTTCCAATAGGACTTCCAGCTGCATCCTCTCTTCATATATCTGTTTCATTTTCAAAAAGGCAGCTATTAGGGTTTGTCTGTCTCCAATTGACAAGGTATGGATGTAAATTTCTCTATATATAAGCTTGTAAGGAAAAACTGGAGACTTGGTCAAATTTTTACCATTAGAAATTAATGAAGCTATTATTAAAAATGAAATCAATATATAATTCTTGTTCTCGTTTCACAACCAAAGCATCTCACTTCTCATATTAATCACATATAATTAGTACCATATGCCCTAAATAACATTTATTTTCTCCTAATTTTCAAAGAAACCAACCAAATGTAAATTCGACACAAGCACATTCAACACATTTGTACCAATCTTCTGATCCCCTTATGGTAAAATATGAATGTAAAGTGTTGAAAGGGATATAAATAAGGGAGATTCTCCAATAAGTATTTAAGTTAAGGATTGGTTACATATTCTTAATCTCGGTCATTGGATTGCATTCATTAGATGTATTGGTAGATTTAATTCATTGACTGAGATTAGAAATGTGTAACCAATCCTTAACATAAAATACTTATTTGAGAATTTTCCTATAAATCAAAACCTATGGTATGTTTCCAGAACTAGAAGAAATTGTCAGATTATAGGGGAGGGGCAAATAATCTTGATTAAATGCTGGATCATGTGAAAAAATATCTCCAATGAGAGCAACTCCAACGGAAGGGGATAGATCGGGCAAGAGGCCCCCTAGGCCTCCAATCCCGTTTCCAGTGGCCAAGGCTTGTCAAGGCAAGCACTAGGCTCCACCAGCCTAGGCAAGGCCTAAGGCAAGACTTGCTTGGGCTACTGTCTGAGCAAGATGACTTAATGCTAACGTCATTATGACATCAGCAACCAATTTAAATAATAAACAAACAAAAAATCAAAAAATTCAGAATTTTTAGAATTTTTTTTATATAAATACCTAGCTATATTCTTTACTTCCCACATAAAAACTCTATACACATTCCTCTCCTCATATCTCATGTGAATAGTGGTTGTCATTGGATTGCCATGCTAATAGGTGGAAAATCAACAAAAAAATTGATAGGGTCAATACTATTCATGTAAATAATAACAACCATTACCTTTCCTTACCTTTTATCATGACAAATGATTGAAAATGCTCTAAAACAACCAATAATCCATCATAGACAACATTTTGTTCCCCTAAAAAGTCATAGGCTGGCAAGTACTTTCCCTAAAGCAACTAATGCCATGTTGGTATTTTTAGCACCAATCACATCCAAATCATCCTACAAAGATTTGGGATTTCTTTCTTGTACATGATAACTACTGACAGCAAATATTAGGCTCTATCCTGTATAGTCCACCAACCACAAAACTTACTACAATAGCTCTGATAGAGAATATCTCAAATTTTCATTTTAGGCATTCCATCACATCTCCTTATCAAATAATAACGACTAACTTCAGCATCACAATCAATGCCTCAAAAGCTACAAAAAAAGCTTACATGTGTTATGAAAGAAGATATACATAATTAATATAAAGAAAAACAAACTAAACACCCAAAAACAACAATCACAAACGAAAAACAACAATTTTATGGGAAGCATGATTAGTAAACGCTACTGTATATAAACATAAGTCAAAATTTAACCTTATATACAATCACAAAGTAAATCTAAAACGGGTACATATAATCAGTCCTCTCATATGGATGTCCGCACGATAATAACATGCGGACGTCATTGTAAACATGAAGGAAAACATAAAGGGCTAGTAAAAAATATATAACGTCTGGATATCCACATAAAAGAAAATATGTATATATAATATGTCAACAACTCTACAAATACTATAGACGGGTATTAAAACCAAAGTGGGAGGAGAGGCACACAAGATCTAATATATATTGTGATGCAAAACTATACATTCTCACATGTGAGATTTATTCTGTCACCACATACAACAAGAGGAACCAGCTTATTAACTAAGTGGCAGCACTCTATCTATTATAACCAGGGGAATGCAACTGAATCAGCAACATTTCATGAAAGCCTTATCTTGAGCTATCCAAGTTTCATGGCTTAGAAGATTAATCTTGTGTTAAAAACTCATGAGTAGAACTTGCCCCTAAAAACCGACTTTGCCGATTTTTTCACAAAATGTTTTTCATCTCTTGCCTTAAACAGCTAATTATGGCTGATCTATCAAAGCTTAAAAACTAGAATTTGTCAGAATTGGTCTACCGTGATAACAATTAACCTGAGTTAAGCCTGAGGTATTTATTCACATGATGTTGTATGAGAAAGCTAATTAAGCACTGTATCATTGTTTCACACTCAACACACCAAAGGAGCCACAAACCATGCAGCAAAGGTCCAACTCAGCAATCTTCGATCTTCTTTGGGGTTTCTCAATCAATTTATTCAAAAGAATTTCTAAGGGATATATACCTACAATTCATAAGGCTATCTACATACATCTTTCATAATTAAGTTCACACTAGTTACATACATCTCTCTACATGTATACTGAAAATAATCTAGACAGTATAAAGGTTATTCATGTGCCAATAGAATCAAAGATCCCGCAGCTTGTATATACATACAATCTTGACAATTACAAAAAAAAGGGGGCCTAACTAGATTCAATGTTATAGAAGAACCCAGAAACTCTTTTCCTGGAAAATTGCTTTCCATTCAAACTAACATAACCAAAATATTATTTCGATTGCAGGAAAAGAAAAACAAATTAATCTGCAAATGAACAACTTACCTGAGTGAGATCAGAGATTTCTTCACAAAAGTTTCCTATGAGCTTATATGCAGGCAGATCTAACAGTGATGATACTGATTAGCTTCAGTTCGTATTCCTCTTCATCTTAAATATTTACGTACTCACTCTTCGTCATACATAAACCTCGTTCTGTGTGTGTTTGATTGAGAGAGAGAGAGAGAGAGAGAGAGAGAGAGAGAGAGAGTTTAGGTTTACTGCTTGGTGTTCTTTTCCCTTTAAAGGTTATGAAACAAATTAGTATCTATAAAAACTATTTTAGGCAGCTTCTTTTTATTTTTCTAAAAAAGAAAATTTACTAAAAAGTTCCAATATATCCAATTTTGAGGTTGGCTAGAGCAGATGTGCTCCTCACTCTACACCCAAGTACGAATCACCCTCCTCGTAATTTAGATTAATTAAAGCAAATTATCGCATGTATAAAAATAAAATAAAAACCTTCTATCAAAAAAAAAAAAAATCTTTTTGGGAAAAGCAGAAGAGTAAAATCTTCCGTCTTTGGTTTTTTTGGTCAAAATAAATTATTATGAAATCATTTAACAACTGGTTAAATATAACCCAAACAAACCTATCTACTGTCACCACTTTTTTTATTATTTATTTTAAAGTATTGGCTAACTGGCTAACTAGCTATAGCTATGGTAGATTTATTGATTTGATTTTCATCTAGGTAATACAATATTCTAGCTACGGTACATATATTATATATATATCTCCAGGCGATATGCTGAAAAGACCATGCACCTAATTAAGTAGAAGCTTGCACGCAATATATATTAATTTCTAAGTGTATCTGATGACAGATGTCATAAGACTGAGAACTCACATAATGTGTTACGAAAGGTAGCCTGTGAGTTATAACCCCTTTGTTTTGTTGGCGAAGGCCATCTATAGTGCACCCGTTGTAACAGGTTTCCTACTTCTTTCTTTTCCCCTTTTTCTTTCTTTTGCTTTTTGAGTTATAATTAATCTTTTAATTGCTAAAAAATATTTAAAAATATTCTATAAAATCTCAAACATCTAAATTGTTCTTTTATTTTGTTATTTCTCTACCCTTTACCTGCACTCAAAAAAACTCCTGCTTTGTCAAAGCTATCTTATTGGGATAAATATTTTCAAATTACCATATACGTTAACAAAATTTAATTTGAAGAGTTTAATTTGCCACTACTATTAGGAAGATGAGGGAGGAAACTCACACACATGGGTACCATAGAGACTTGAATCCAAGATCACTTGGGAGCACACCAAAAGCATATGCCAATTCAACTAACACCCTATTGATATGTAATGTTGATTAATTCACAATGGATATCTATATATGTAGAGGCTTCTCTTCTAATTGCGTGTAGATTAGAATATTGATTCTTAGAGTGCAATTATCATTAGACATGAATTCATATTAAACAAGAATAGTTCTCATTCTAGGTAAACATATAGAATTTTTTTGATAAAAAGGTGATAGCATTTTATTAGATGAATAAGGAAAAGGAGTATAAAAGACACATACTATAAAAGGAGCCATCTCAATAGCAATATGAAAGATATGGGTAAAAATTTCCCAGTGACTTGAGTCAGCTGAAGAGCTGAAACGGTATGGAGAGAAGCACTCTCGAAAATAACTTTTCTATAACCCCCTTATACCGATATAGTTTCCTCAAATCTAGTCCAATGACATCAAGGACAAAATTGGCCGCTAATCAACATGACTCTCCTAAAGAGACTAAGAACAACCAACAAACTCAACTAAGTTTCTAGATTTTATTGACCGAAAAAGACCAAGATTCTAAAACAACGTCAATAATCTTCATCTAGGACATGACATAGAGAGCGCCACCTAATTGCTCCAACGTGCCATTCAACAATCACGACTAAGCAACAACATCTCAAAGAGCATAGATATTCCAAAGAAAGATCATTTTGTCATAGATCAACTAGAAGTCAAAGCACCCCCCGTATCTGAAGCGCTCACTCTCTTAGTCCGCTACGGGTTTTTGGGTAAACATATAGAATTTTGATATACAATATGTATCAAACTAACAAACAAAAGTCGTTAAAAAAACAAAAGTCGTTAAAAAAACAAACAAACAAAATTATTAGTAAAAGTCGTACACAATACGGAAACCCATGTATATATAATTGGTGCTCAATGAGTTTGGACGGAAAGGGAATAAGTTGCCTAAGTGGGGTTTGGACGGAAAGGGAATAAGTTGCCTAAGTGGGGTTTGGACAGTTCTCCCTGTCTTGAAAGGGAAGTTGCCCTTTGAGCATGTGAAGTGCAATTAAGCAGCAAACATCCGTGTGGGGCAGATATATACCAACTAATAAATTGGCCTTTGTTAGAGGTTAATTAATAATAATTACAAATACCTCAGTGTCTAATTCCTAATTATATCAGAAGGGGACGTGCAAGAAAGAAGAGCACGGACCATTGTTTATATGAACATTTGTAGTGGAATTGAAAAGGAAATGACCACCGCATTATTATTTGACAGGAACTAGGTACTCTTGCAGGCCAGAGCCAATGCATTAAATTGAAAGCAAGCTAACCTTTTATTAATGGATTTTGTACATGGCACACTAGCTACCTCGGAACCATTCACACCCATCGTGAGCACATATCCTTATCTTCTTCGTACGAATATATCTAATCACATTGTCCTTGAAACAACATTAAAAAACCAAACCCCCTTGAGGGATTAAATCAAGGTTTTCATGTCTTTTGGCCACCATGCCTAGTCGTCATGCCCCTATCGTCTTCCTACAGCTAGCTGTGAATGGCTGTGAATGGCTGTGAACGGCTGTGGCCCCTGGATTCAGGGTGTACAGTACAGAGACAGAGAAGGAGCAAATTGTTGTACCAATAACAAAGTAGGCCTAAAAAAAACAAATTATCTCACTTCAAGTAAGGAGGGATGATTTGAAGTGGGACTTTTTCAACTTTGAAAAAAGAAGTATAATTAGACTAAAAATTAACGTTACGGATTTAGAATTAGTATGAATTCACTTTAGCGCTTGCCTAATTTCCTAACACTTTGCTATGTATGTGGTACTAATACAACACAAAGAAACACTCGACACGACACAAACTATTGTTTTCCATTGATCCTCGCCTCCTCCCTGTAATCACTCTTCTAGACTTTCTTATGTGAAAGCGGTACTAATATCTCATTTCACTAAAGCTGGTCAAAGACAAAAGCATGTGCAGAAAAGCAAGCATATATCCATACATTTTCAATTTGCACATGCACAGCTTACAGCCACCACAAACAATTCAACTCACGGCCTTCGGAAAACCTAAAGACTCATTTTTTTCCTTTCCAGGCCAAAAAGGATTTGATCCCTTGCATACGCCTAAACTTTTTTGTTGATAATTGATCATAACGAAATAGGGCCCCCTACAATTCGAATTGGACGCACGTACATGGGGGAGGAGCCAGGAGGTGCATGTAAGTGTAACTGTGTAACCACCAGCAGCTTACCCAAAAAAGAAAAGAAAAAAGTAGCTTAGCTTACCCAGCTACTGTTAATTACCTGATCACTTTTCAAATTCCATAGGAGCAGGTGATGATGCCTAGCCTAGCCCTAGTTAGCCCTAGATAACCCTAGTTAATTATTTTGTATTCTCTTTGTTTTTTTCTGAAGATGAATTAATTATAAGTTATAACGGGTCTAAAAGTTGAAGGGGTTGTCAAATTCCCCATCAGTCCCCGGTTTTGTTATGGTGTATGTCCCAAACTAAGTGGCACAAACCCACACATCGTGCGCTTTCCATGTCCAGTTATCCATTAGCCCCCACTCTAGATATCTCTCTGCACACCCACTGTACGTTCAAGACTTTGCCCTGGGGATAGCCATTCTACCCAAGAAATAGTTGACCGGAAAAAAACAAAGAGAAAGGAACCAAAAACTCATCCATCACCTGTCTCCAACACACTTATATTATTGCTTTTGGGTTTTTATCAATTCATCATCATCTCTCGGTCTCACTCATAATATTTCATCCCCTTCTTTTTCCGAGCACGCAAGGATGCATATATATGAAGTTGCAGAGAGAGAGAGGGAGAGAGAGATCAGTGGCTCTGTCTGAAAAGGTAAAGTTTTGAGGAAGATATAACTGGGTATGAAGAATCTCTCTTAACAGAGATATATATTGTACAAGAAGGAGCTGTCAATTGATTTTCAAACCAAAAATCATGTTTTCATCTTGCAGTAGCAATATTAATAGTACTTCTGCAAGTCCTTTTCAACCTTACTTTCCCTTGTCTTCTTCAAATTACCACCCTCCTCCTCCTCCTCCTCCTCCTTTTCCTTGTGTGAACCAAGAGGCTTGTAGTGGAGACATTTTCCTTCACCACAATATTCAAGGGTACCCCATCTCTGCTCAATTTCCACTTCAGAACAATGCCTTAATGGCACCTCCTCTTCCTCAAAGCTTGACCCATTTGGGAGTTTCATCAAACACTGTACCTCCTAGCATAAACGCTGATGATCATCATCCCTACCATAATTACTATGGCGCCATTAACAATGATAATATTTTTCCTCATTTCCTTCATTCTTCTAGAGAAGATATAGTAGCGCCGCCGATGAAGAAAGATCGGCACAGCAAGATCTTCACTGCTCAGGGCTTGAGGGACCGGAGGGTTAGACTGTCCATCAATGTTGCCCGTCAATTCTTTGACCTCCAAGACCTGCTAGGGTTTGACAAGGCAAGTAAAACCCTAGAATGGCTTCTCACCAAGTCAAGAAGGGCCATCAAACAGCTAGGGACTCGGAACAAACACTTGACCTGCAGTACTAGTACTGGGCGTTCCAAGAGTTTGACTTCGAGTTCAGAGTGTGATGACGATGACGTCGATTTAGACACAAACGAGGTGGAAAACGTAGCAAGCAGAGAAAAAGAGGTGATGTTGATGATGAAGAAAAAGATGAAAGAATCTGAATCTGCTAACGTTTATGGCACGAAAGACTCGAGGGCAAAGGCAAGAGCAAGGGCAAGGGAAAGGACAAGAGAGAAATTAATGTGCACTACAGGGAGCAGGCCTCAGATGTTGAACCAATTGCAGTTATTCAATGAGCTTGATCATCATCAATCTAACAATAATTGTAAAACAATGTCATCATCTTCAGCAAAGGCCAATATTGGAGATCATCCTGAGAATCAAGAACTGGGCTCCCTCCTAGCTAATCAATTAGCTCATCATCATGAGGACGATCCATCTGTTCATGTCACCAAAAGAAACAAGTTGAAGCAGTATTCATCAGTTTATTCCAATTATAATCAGCAAAAGTATCTCAATGTGGTGTCAGCAGAAAATACAGATCAGAGTTCCAACAGCCACATCCAATTTCCCAATGCATTTCAAAATTGGGACACCAATGGCGCCTTGCCATGCCCTAACATTCATTGTGCCATTACCAGCATCAATCTTTCTACCGGTATATATCTTTATATTGTCCAAAAATATAAACCCTTTTACTCTTTTTGTTTCTGATTTTAGATTTAATAATCATGATCTCAAATCTGTAGGAAATTAAATCATGGCAAAACTTGGGGGGCAATTTGTTGCGAATTTATCATCGACTACATTGAATTATCGTCCAGATTCTTAACATTGGAGTGTAAGCTATATTTCTGTTCATGTATATCTTTGTATGCTCATTATCTATAGATCTATATTGAGCCACCTGATCCACTGTGTTTTACAGTTGGCCAGGAGTTACAAGAATGATCGAATTGAAGATGGTTTTCCTTAACAATGCATGAGTAGTACTACTACTGGATCAAAGTTATATATACCACTTCAATTATGCATTCACTTATCAAAACCACAAATGATGATCAGCATTTTTCACTTCTAATGGTAACATATTTTTCTGTTAAATTCATTGGCTTGGCTAACTTAGCCAGATACAACATATATATACATATATAGGACACAATTTAAGCAGGGATATGTATATATGCTATATACAAAACAATCAGAACACACACACACACACACACACACACACACATCCATTGATCAAAGGCTTTCTTAATCAATTAAGAAGCTGAGAAATTCAAGTTCATTCAAATTTCATTTTTGGATCAGGAAAGGACTAATGTCTTACCAGTTGTTTAAATTTGGAAAGGTTACTGATTTAATTTCCTTCTTCCTAGCTTCGTTATGTTACAGTATTCCAAGTTCTAGGTAAGTGAAAGTCCTATATAACATTGTGACGCTGTGATGAGTTTATTAGGAAGTCTAGATCTCCATTAGAGGATGAGTTTATCATACATGTGGGGAGATTTTCCAGTAAGTATTTTTTTGTTAATAATTGATTACATACTTCTAATTTTGGCCGTTGAATTGCAATCATTAAATGTGTTGATAGATTAAAAGTATGTAACCAATCCTTGACTTAAATACTTAGTGGAGAATCTCCCCATAAATGTGATCAATCATATGACTTTTATCGATCGTTTCATAAGTTGATCAAGATGCCTTAGACTGATATATGTCATACCAAAAGGAAGAGATAAAACTAAGTGGGATAAGCCTGGAAATATGACTAAATATATATAAGCTTCTGCTAATGTGCGAACAAAAAGAGTCATCAAAGATAATGGTAAACCGTATGAGTTTCACTGACACTCAGAAGTTGAGATTTGTAACAAGAAGAGTATCAACATTTGTTTTATTTCCATTTATGTCTGCATAGAGTGAATGAAATATTATTTTAGTCCAAAGGCTTCTGTTTTCTAATATGCTTCTCATGCATTGAACAATACACACACACACACAAAAGTATAGATAAATTGTACTAGCAATATCGCATCGCATGCCATAAGATTTATTTCTTTATATATTAAAGTTGGATATTTATATATTAATTAATTTGTACGGACGTACTAGCTAGTCATCGACTTTGATTTCTATTGCTAGGGAAAATCAGTGGTCCGGTAGACAGAGATAATTGAAATCTTTTTATGCAACTGCCCTACCCTAGCTTTCCCCCTGGCCTCCTTCCCCAATTTACTCAACTTTTGTTCTACCTACCGCCAGAATTTTTAAGAAATATGTCCTTATTTAATTTTTTTAGAGTCTACAGAGAGAGAGAGAGAGAGAGAGGGTCGGTCTGAGCAAATCTTTGTAAGTCATTTGAAAGAAAATGGATTGACGAAGCACTTGGAATTTTGTTTCAAAGAGAAGATATGAAGAAAAAAAATGATGGACACTTCCAGAACAATAAAAGTTAGAACAGTCAATTCTGATTTCAAAGCCACATCAAACTTTGAAACTTTAACAGACATAGGAAATGTACATTAAATTGGAGTCAAATTACGTCACCTGCAGATTGAAGAAGACTTGCATGGTCATGATTATTACCTCTCAAGTAGTAAATGAGCTGTTGGGTCGAGACAACAGAAGATAAAGTTCAAATCTTTTATCATTGTAATTAACAGGTAAAAAAAAACCCCCAACAACATGCGAGAACTGGATCATAAATTAAAACAATAACAGAGAGATCTAGATTTGGAGACTTTCCAGGCTCGGAAAGTGTATAAAATGATTCAAGTTATGAAACTGAAGCTGACAACAGCATGCACCTTATAGAAAAAGGAAGAAAGAAAGAGATGGATAAATTAAAAAAAGGAGCCTCATGTTGCATAAACAGCCTTTGGAGGGAGAGAGAGATAGAGAGAGAGAGTGCAAACATACATACCCACGGTGAAGTTGAAGAGCTACCTGTAACAGTGGAAGTGACGGCGGTGATGTTAACTTCTTCTCTTTCTCTCTTTCTTCTATATTTGTTCATTAAATTTGTGCAGTGAGATATTTGTGTGCACTGTGAGAATAAAGAGGATCTTACTTTCTACTTACAGGCTGACTGAAGGTGTGGCTTATATTGGCCATGGCATGACGTATAATATAGATACTGTACTGGTAATTTTCTATACGTATATAATACTGGAGACTGAGAGCTCCAGATAGTGACTGACTACTTGTACCTAATTATATAAAATATGGTGTCCCAAATGGATGAACAGTGACTGATTTGTGTAGCAATATTAATATAATTGCTGACTTTGTCAGGGAGGACATACCCCATATCCAATATAATACCCAACAGAATCTACTTCTTTTTAATTCCCCCAATGCCTAAAACAGAAGTAAAATTATTTAATACAATATTCAAGTATGGTGCCCTAGTCCCTCTATACCTATTCTGTATATAGATAGAGATTG
This sequence comes from Prunus salicina, assembly GCA_020226455.1. NCBI lineage: Eukaryota > Viridiplantae > Streptophyta > Magnoliopsida > Rosales > Rosaceae > Prunus > Prunus salicina. The sequence continues at coordinate 24,896,341 of CM035344.1, forward strand.
GCATAGGTCAGTCCTGAGTAATTTTCTTTATGCATGCATCGATAATAAGGATTGGGAAACCACACCCACCACCCACCACACCCAGAAGCTTTCAGTTTCATTTTGATCATGCCTCAATAATTATTGATGGCTGGGAATTATTTTCCTCCATCATGATAGCCCCTTATCATTTTCAAATCTTGCCTCTGTATTGTTAATGGGGTCTAGTCTGGTGAAAAAAAACCCTTGATTACAAACTAGTGGTCTCAGATCCTGTGATACCTTGATAGTGTATGTGAGAAAACCTCTTCTCATAATCAGTGATGAACCCATGAATCTTACCTCATAGGGTCACAATATAAAAGTTCAACAAAAAAAAAAATTTAGCGACGGCAGCACTATTGGCGGTGACGGCAATGGAGGAGATGGGGTTGAAGGTTTAGGAAGGGGAGGTGGTGTTGTGGAAACTGTTTTTATTTTTATTTTTAAAAGACCTTCATTTTGGTCATGTCTTTTTAAAAAGAAATAATTCATTGGGCCAAAACGACGTCAGCTCGTTTGGGCTTCTTCCTCGCATAGGAACCCTTTCTTCAAGCCAAATATCAAACAGGTAGAGGACATTTCATGGGGTCGCACAGTCAGCTCAAGAGGACCTTCAAGCTTATTTCCATAGAGTCCATAGGGTCATTTGACCCAATTGCGGGTTCGTCCCTACCCATAATACCACTTGTATGAAAAAATAATATCATGCCTTCACTGTATTACCATAGAAAACTATTGTTGGAACTTCAAAAAAGTTATCATACACTCCTCTTTTATATGAATTCAAGAAATGAATGTATTTGCCACAGGAGAATGATGCTCCTTCCTGTGAGTATGGCAACAAACTAGAATGGAGGCCTAGTCTTGATTTAGTTATCGGTGGAGGCGGCATGAGAGAACGACATAGAGGTTGTTGGGTATCCAGATTTTTTTTATTATGTAATTATATTTAATTTTGTTATTTGTGTTCATAATTTTTATTTATTTGTAAACTGAACTCAATAATTTTTTATTTATTTTTAAAGCTTTAATGAATGTTTTAAGTTAATTTGATGGAATGGACAACATTGACTAACGGAATAGAACACAGGGATTAAATTGGTCAAATTAAAAACACAGTGATTACATTGGCCAAATGAGTAAAACACAGGGATCATTTTAGCATTTAAGTCAAAAGTTATCATACACTCCTCTTTTATATGAATTCAAGAAATGAATGCATGATGGCTTTATCGAAGTCACCATAAAAACTTCCTTATTTTGCCTCTTATGAGAAATTTATAATAAATCTCATTTCTTGCATTGAATTTATATATAAACCCTAAAACTTATAAATTGAAGAAGAAAAAAATCCCAAAAAAGGCTAGCTGTAAATTAAAAAAAATAAAATTTGAATGATGTGTGAAATACCATCATTATCCTTACATTATGATTTTTAGAAAGAAAAAACCACTGATGGGATTGTCGTAATTTTTAGGTTTTTCAAGGGTTGTATGGTATATTTAGCCCATTTGAAAAGTTATATGGTTTTTTTTTTTCCTTCTAAGATTTGGATATTGTAGAGTTTTTCTATATTTTGGGCTCTATTTATAGGCTTACATGTGAAAAACCCTTTATTCGATAAATTTTCATATATATGCATGATGCATCCCCCATTTTGTTCAATCTAGGTTCGAAATTTCCCCCAAGTCCCCCTATTTATATAGGAAATATTTTTACTCACAACTTTAACTCAAGACGCGTGCTCACCACCCTTCTTAATACTTGACACATATCCATATACATAATCATGGTTTACTTTTTATTTTGATTTATGTAACTATGATTATGCTTATGGATACATGTCAAGTGTTGAAAAAGGTGACCTTGGGTTAAAGTGGTAAGCAAAAATACTTCCTTATTATATAAGTTCCTTATGGGTTAACAATTTGATTGGTGCTAGTTGGTCTACAATCATTGGTCTTAATTGATATTAGTATTTTTCAAGAATAATACACATTTTAAAAAATTATTTTGTAGTAATACACTTATACAAATATAAAAAGTAAAAAGTAATATACAAGCCGAATTTTTCACCCTATGACTTTAAGAAGAGTTTCAAAATATTACGATCAATCCCATATTTTACTGACTATGGTAATTACACAAGGGGCTTCATAAACACTACGAAAACCTAGCCCAAACAAGCAAACACGTACAAGTTTTAAGTCCAACTGAATCAGAATGGGCCCTGTTCGAGCCCAAATGGGCTCGTCGCTAAAACCCAATTGGCCCAACGAAAATAATTAATAAAGAAAAACGAATTAAAGCTAAGAGCGAAAGAAAAAGGGGAAAAGACTCTCTCCTTCTCCTATTTATAATTTGTAGCGGAAGTCTGTAGACTCTATACAATACAATACACATTGCTTGCTGAGAAAGAAGAACAAGGAGGAGGAGAAGAGAAAGGAAAAATGGAGGCACCGAAGACAATAGAGCACCAAATCGGAGGAGTCCAAAACGATGCGCTTCGATTTGGACTTCAAGGCGTCAAGAGCGACCTCGTTGGCTCTCACCCTCTCGAATCTGCTTACGAATCGGTATTTCCTCTCTCTTTCTTGGGGTTTTGTTGCAGCTTGTTTAGTATTGAAGATATATGGTCAATTTTGGAGATTTGTGTTTAATTATTCGTTGGGTTTAGGCAAAGATGAAGCAGGAGCAGATTAATAGGAAAGTCTTGGGATACACTTATGGAAGTGCGTTTCCACTGAAGATGGATCTCGAAAGGCAAATCCTTTCTCGGTATGAAATTCTGACTGCTGTTATGAATTGTTGTAATGGGTTACTCTAAATTGTTATGATTTACAGTAGAAGAAAATGTGTGCGCTATGTTGGCAAGTTGGGTTTTTTTTTTCAATATACAATACCATGGTTTCTAACGCCCAGTTATGCTAAAACCCAGTTGAATTAATAGTTTTTTTGGGGGTCCTTTGTGTGATTATTGGTTGTTGGTTATGTATAAGGGTTCTTGAGTAAGAAATTTTTTCATTAGAAGTTTGTTAGTGTTTTTGTTTTTGTAGGTGTTACTCTCTTTATACAGTGTGTGTGATTATTGGTTGTTGGTTATTTATAACGGTTGTTGAGTAGGAAAGTTTTGCTTTAGAAATTGGTTATCGGTTTTCTTTGTAGGTGTTACTCTCGTTATACAGATTGTGCTCTTAGGTAGTGCCCTGTCTGCATCTTTATATCTCACTAATCAGCTGAAAATTTAATTCTATTAGGGATGAGCCGACAATTTCCATCTCTGCATTTAACATATCTGTTTTATTGAGGTGAATTTGAACTGGATGAATGATGTCATTGTCATGCTCGATAGCATTCAAGCTATACCATATAGATAAGGAAATCACCTACTCGTTATAAGTTTGGGGTGTTTTTATATATTCATTGTGATTACTTAGTTTTATTGTATATCCATACTGAGTATGAGTCAAAGATCTTATAGAATCGTTTGATTTGAAGTTTCAGTTTGTTCTGAAGTCCATATACTGCAAACATTTCTGGAGGCTATAGCATCAATCAAATCTTTGTTTGTGTTACATGCAGTAATGCACCATCAAACATTGAGTGTTTATTTACTTCTACTTCAATAAATGTATTAACTCAGAGTTGCATTTGAGCCTTCGTTTTGTATGTATTTCTTTGAACAATTACAGATTTCAGAGGCCTGCTGGAGCAATTCTTCATCAATGCTGGGTTTGGAGGCTATGACTGGAAGGTTAGATGATTTTGGCTTTGAGGATTACCTGAATGGTAAGAAAACACTCTTCATAAACCAACTTAATGGTATTAGTTTTGTAAGTTCTAACTGTTCAGTGTTATCTCTTTGAAAAGTTTGTTTAAATTCGTCTAATGTTTTCATCAGTTGGAGTCTTAACAATTAGGGATCAGTAAGTAATAAATTGAAAATTTTTCTTGAGTAAAAAATGTAAAATTTCTGCCCTAAACTAGTGAATCTTTTTATCTCTAGAACTGGATTATGTGGTTTTAATTTCATACTGCCCTAGTCTGATTTCCCCAGAGTTCAGTTGGTAGACATACGTTTTGAATTTTCATTTTAGGGTATGCATATAAAAGCTAGATTCTAAGAAGGGGTATGCATGTAGAATCCAAGAATCTTGGACCAAGATTATAAGAAGGTTAAATCTTCTTAATAAAATATGGGACGGGAGCACTTCAGTTTATTGCAAATTTCTTAAGCCAATCACATTTTCTTGAACAATGCCTAAGAGAAGTTTGGTGCTTCGCTGTTTTGCCCCATTAACCTTTTGGTTGTGTTGGTTTTTATATGTTTCATTGTGCCAATTGCAGACCCTCGCGAATCTGAAACCCTCAGGCCTGTTGACACACATCATGCAATGGAAGTTCGCCTCGGGCTGTCAAAGGGTCCAGTCGCTCCAAGTTTTATGTGATCCTAGTACGTCATTGCCGAAAGAAGTACTACCTTGTGATTGTTATTCATGGATTTATACTTCTGTGTCAATGTTGTTTTTAAAATGTGGTTGGCAGTCACCCTGTGAGTTCAAAATCTAGTTCATGGATATGTGGTGTTACAGATACTTTGTAGTAGTCTTGGGTATCGTTATCTAATTACATTCTCGTATTTGATATTTCGATTTTATTTTGAAAATTTAGCTTGATATCTTTATCTCGTGTAGCATGTGTTCTTAAATGAGGTAGTTTGCTTATGGATACAATATCAGCACTGAAAATTTTAGGCTAATTTTGGATTCACTTTGTTGTTGGAAACAAGCTTTCTTCACATTTACACAATGTAAAACTTGGTTAATATAAACAGTATATATATATATATTTTAATAAAAGTATAGTTTAAATTATACAAGGAGGGAATTCAAACCTATGTAAGGGACTAACTCATTGTCATGATGAACGGGTCTAAGCCACGTCCGCAAAAGTATATTTTTTATAGATAAATGTGATCATGTACATAAAACATGCAATCATCAAATGATTAAAATCATATTACAAAATTTTGAAAGAAAAAATGTATCAAAATACGTATAGCCGTGAGGCTATACTAAAAGTTCAAAAAACTGCGTATAGCTTTATATATAAAAAAAGATGGCCCTCTTTGCGATCAGGGTCACGAGTCAAAACAAGTATAGCCGCGCGGCTGTACTATTTAAAAAAAATATAAACCGAGTATAGCCGTTCGGCTATACGATATAATATAAAAAGTTGACCCGCCTTGGGATTTTACGATTTAAGAAAAATAGAGTAAACCGAGTATAGCCGCTCGGCTATACTATTCATATAAAAACTTGTGTCAAAATCGTACAGCCTTGCGGCTATACCAATTTTTTTTTAAAAATCAGACAAAGCCAGCCGATACGATTTATATATATAAAACAAGATGACCCTCCTTGCGATTAGTGCTACGTGTTAAAATCAAGTATAGCCGCTCGGCTATAAACCCTTTTAAAAAAATAAAAAAATATAGTATAGTCTCTTGGCGATACTATTTTGTAAGAAACATTAACATACGAGGAGAGAATTCAAAACTATATTAGAGACTAACTCATTGTCACGATGAACGGGTCTAATCCAGGTCTGCAAAAGTATTTTCCTTTTTAGATGAATGTGATCATGTACATAAAACATTTAGGCAATCATCAAATGATTAAAATCATATTCCAAAATTTTGAAAGAACGAATCTAGTGGGTATCTTTGATGGGTCATCGTCAGTGACCATGTGTCTAGTGCCTAATGGCAGGAGCAACCTTAATTGTTGTTCTTACTTTCATAATGATAATATACAAAATATAAAAAATCTGAAAACGAAAGGGAAATTGGCACTCTTCTTCTACTCTTTTTAAAAACGTGGGTCTCTCTCTCTCTCTCTTTGTGCGTTCTGCATTTTTGTGCTGCTTTTTGCTGTCTTCTCACCTCAAAACAAACCCCCCTGCTTTTCTCTCCACACCCCCAAAACCCACTCTCCATACCCCCAAAACCCTCGGTCCAGACTGAAAATTCTTAATGGACACTCGCCGACCTCCGCGCACGGTCAGCGACCCGAAGGTTCGACAAGTGGGGTTCTTCTCCTCGCCCGAGCCCATCGCCGCCTCCTCTCCTCCGGTCTCTCACATCTCCCCCTCCGGTAACTCCCTCTCTCCAGTTATGATCCCCCCGCCACGTCACTCCGACGCTCCCCGTCCGGTTCCCTTCCCTGCGGTCCCCGCCTCTCCGGTCCGCCGAGACTCCATACCCGCCGGGAGTTACAACAACTCTTCTGATTTCTTCCCCGCCTCGCCTCCTACGGCGTCGTCCTCGTACGGAATGGTGATGGGTAGTGGTGAGTTCCTGAACGACGTCGTTATGTCGCCGGGGCGAGCACTCAGGGGCAATTCGGTAAGAGCGGCTGCGGGCATAACGACGTCGTCTTCGTTTCCTGGCGGAGGCTTCGATCTGACGGCTGCCGTGAAGGCGAGTAGTGTTCCCGCGAGTGGCTTAACGACGGTCTCCGTGGTCAAGATGCCCATTGCTGGTATTTCTGGTAATTTTCCTATTACCATTTGTTTTTGTTTCTCCAGAAATGTAATTTAATTTAGTTTTATTTTATTTAAGCAATTTACTATACCAAAAATTGAAAAAACGCAGAGAGAGGTAGAGGTGCATCAGTGGAAGCGCAGAGCGAGCGAGGTGGGAATTCGAAGCCTCTCAAAGAGAAAACCACAAAAGCCGAAAGGCGGGCTCTTCAAGAAGCTCAAAGAGCAGCTAAGGCCGCAGCAAAAGGTACACTCTTTCTAGGCTTTTATTACATTTCGTGAATCACAAACAATTTTTAATAGAAATGTAATTGAATTCAATGAATTTTATTTTCTTATAGTGATTATGAATGTCTACCTTGCATTGTGTTATTAGCCGACGGAAGTAAAACACCTTCTGTTGCTGCTACTGTTACTGCTTCTACTTCGGCAGCAGCGAATGTGAAACCGTCCAAGGCCACGAAACTCGTGTCACAAACATCTGTGGCGGCTTCTGAGAAGAAGGGTGGTGGTGAACGCCTGCGGAGAAAGAAAGAAAGAAGGAAGTTCCTCATCCACGAATGCAATATGATGATACCAGTCGTGTAGAGAAGGCGAAAAGGCGTTCAGTGGTCAAGCAAACTGAGGCCAGGAATAGGGTTGAGCTGTTCAGGCATTTGCCTCAATACGAGCATGGAACTCAGCTTCCTGATCTCGAGTCTAAGTTTTTCCAACTTGACCCCGTGCACCCTGCTGTTTATAAGGTACATTATATCTTGTTATGGTGTGATTATGACAGAGATCAAAGTGTGAAATTATGGTTCTATCTAATTTTTACTTTCTGTATTAATGTCAGGTTGGGTTACAGTATTTATCAGGAGATATATCTGGTGGGAATGCTCGTTGTATAGCCATGCTTCTAGCATTTCAAGAGGCCATTAAAGACTATTCAACACCACCTGAGAAAAACCTCAGTAGGGATTTGACAGCAAAAATAAGTAGTTATGTTTCATTTTTTATCGAGTGCAGGCCGCTTTCAGTCACCATGGGGAATGCAATTCGGTTTATGAAGAGCCGAATTGCCAAGTTACCTTTGTCTATGTCTGAGTCAGAAGCAAAAGCATCTCTTCAGTCAGATATTGAACGGTTCATAACTGAGAAGATCATACTTGCAGATAAGGTGATTGTAAAGCATGCAGTTAGCAAAATCAGGGATGGTGATGTTCTTCTAACGTATGGGTCATCCTCTGCAGTTGAAATGTTACTGTTACATGCCCATGAGCTTGGCAAACAGTTTCGTGTTGTGGTGGTAGATTCTCGTCCAAAGCTTGAAGGCCAGCGTTTACTTCGTAGGTTGGTGGGAAAGGGCCTCAGCTGTACTTACACTCATATAAATGCTGCTTCCTATATCATGCATGAAGTTACTCGAGTTTTTCTTGGTGCTTCTTCAGTGCTGTCTAATGGAACAGTTTACTCAAGGGTTGGGACTGCTTGTGTTGCTATGGTAGCTCATGCATTCCGTGTACCCGTGTTAGTATGTTGTGAGGCATATAAATTTCATGAAAGGGTACAGCTTGATTCTATATGCTCCAACGAGCTTGGTATGCACTCCTAGCATCAAAAAAATTTATGGTCATTCTGACAGTTTTTGATAAGTCTCCTGCTCTTCTTGCTTGAATTCTCGGGTAATTGTTCCACATCTTGCAGGTGATCCAGATGCCATTTCAAAGATTCCTGGCAGGGAGGAAATCTATTTGGATGGTCAAGCTAATTGTGAAAATCTTCAACCCTTAAATCTGATGTAAAGCGTTTATCATTTTAGTGATGTGCTTGTTATTGGCAGTTATGACTTATTTTGACTTGTTATTGATTTCCCCTTACTAACTGTGCAGTCCTGTTTTGACTTCTTAATGGCAGTTATGACGCACTTCCTTCAGATTATGTTTCAATGATAATCTCGGATTATGGCATGGTAAATCAATTTTTTCTTCAATTATTGTTGCAAGACCTAAAGAGCAGACAATGTTTCGCAATTCTTTATGTTCCAAATTTTGAACTTGCGTTCTAGTTCTTTATCATATGACTGATGGCTCATGAGATTTCTTTTGTGGATTATCAGTTTCACCACTTTATCTGGGAAAAAGACTTGATTATTTTGTGGTTATTTTAGGTTCCACCCACAAGTGTGCCCGTCATTGTGCGAGAATACCGAAGAGAACACTTATGGATGTGATCATGAAAGTGCCTCCTCGGAAGTGGGTCGTGATTCGTGAGGCTTCTCCAAAATTTTGTGTGCATGCTGAAATCAGTGATTCAGTGTCAGCAGCATTTAACAAACGATAAGAGTCTAAGACTAGAGACAGAAGTTTCTTTTTAGCTTTTGATCTCTCATTGGATTGAGACAATTTCTTTTTTCTTCTTTGGCCATAGATTGTGATACAAGTTAGACGCTTAAGTTCTTGTGACAGAAGTTTTGTATGCTGTACTTGCGTGTATATGCACCATGCTTTGCTTTCGCTGGGATTATTATGGGATGCATACTCATGGGTTCCATCTTTTATTTATATGTCTTCTCTTTCTTTCTTTCTTTTTTATTTTATTTTATTTTAATTTTTTTTAATGGTTTGGGATCTGTCTTCCTTTCGCTAAGCCACCAGATCATGATTTAAAAACAAAAGTCCAATTCCCAAATCTGCGAGGGTAGAATTGTTTAATGTGGGCAATGAAGTGCCACCATGCGGAGACATGTCAATCGATCATTATTCTTGTACAATTTTACGGGGCAAAACAGAAAAATATAAAGGCTTTTACAAGAAGCTTTTTCTAAGAAGAAAAAGGAACGCCCAGGTAGATTTTTTCTTTTTGGTCAATAAGTTGATGTTCATAAGCCAGAAATTCTATGGACCAAAGAACAAAGAGGCCACTTAGCTTAGTGGAAATATTTGTTTGAACAGGTCACGTTCTAAGTGCAGATGAACACAATGGAACCGCCAAGACATGAATAATGAAGACGCATTGCGAAAAGAAAGATGATGTGAATTAAAATGAAGAACAAACAATGAGAAAGGAACGGAGCTTTTTTCAACTCTAATTTAACAAAGGGAATTTTTACTTTAATACATTAATCTTTTGACAATAACAAAATCCTGTAATCCACATATATAGAGTAAAATTAGGTCTGCTTGTGAACTATAAGACAGTACAATTTTGCTTACTCTATCGATCCTCTGAGAACGTCGCCTCTATTATTATTGGTGGGAGTAATAACAGCAAGAATCACAAAACCTCCCAGCACAACGACCAATATTCCGAGAGAATTCACCAGCAAAGCCTCAGTTGAATAGCGTGAGATTATGTGGTTAGTTTGAAGGAATGTGGCTTTTTCTAAAATACCAGTAGTTACGGTAACAACAGCAAGGGCATAAGTATAAATACCAACAAACACATGCCATGGCAGTAAGGTAGCTCTGCTATTTTTTGAGCCGCCTGGGTACCAATATGTTACAAAACCAGCAGCCCACTGTGCAAAAGAAAATGGGGGTGAAAACCAGATAAAAGTAATTGTAGATAGAAGCTATCTTCTAAGGCTAAAAAAGAAGAAATAGTAACTATGACGGTACCTGGAGGGTGAAGAGGAATAGGCAAGCTAGACCCAACCATGAATGCAGGCTGTAGAAATTTTCAATGCCCTTATCATTGTGGAACTTCAAAGCAGCCCATACGCCAATAATACTTAAACAAAAGGCAAGGAATTGTAGCGTAAGATGAACAAGTTTTTTGAAGCTTTTTGTTCCTGAAACTGTCTTGTATGCTAGCATGGCTGCATCATTGTAGAGATGGTTTTAATTCATAATCATTTTAGGTAAACATATAGGTAGTCCATACAAGCAAAGGAAATAAAGCTATATGCTATCAAGAACAAGATGCACTAAAAATCTACATAATGCTCACTCATAACTCTTAGAAAAAGCAGGAAAGGAAAAATGTCTAAATACATCTAAAACCCACCAAGAATAGTTCTAACATTCAACTATAGTTACGGAAGCTCTTGTAAGTTCAAAGGCAATTGACTAAGAAAGTCTGTGAATCAAATTCTTCAAGTGTAAAAGGTCACTTAGAAACTATATGTGACCTTCACTAACAGTTCGAAACTCATTCTTATAATCCTTAGCATGCTCTACTAAACTCATTGTACTGGCGTATATAATCATCTAAGGCAGTCACGTCAATTTTAAGTCAAGATTACTGGGAGAGAGAGGAATTATGGAGAAATCCGTAACTAGATACTGGGCCAAGTGCCATAAGAACAGAAAATTTACCTTCTCCATTTAAGAGTATCAGTCCAATCACCATCAACACAGGATGGACCTACAAGTGACAAAACAACCATAAGTTCATGGAACACTTAAAAGTTAAACAATTTAGAGAGAGAGTAATGCTCTATCAATTTGTCATGGGAATGAACCAAATGCTTAATTTACAAAGAGGAATTTCTCCTAGATCAAAGAACCATCAATTTCCAGCTCAAGATGATAATGAACTATATAAATTCTAATGTAACAAGTTAAAGATACAAAGTTGTAAAGAAAAGAAACATTTTTGCATATATTGACAGTAATATGAGCATTAAAACAAATTAAGTGATATAACCAGTACCCAGAAGAAGTGAGCTAAATAACCCATCAACCATTTCCGCCCAAAAAATAAGGTTCAAAATGAATTCCCAATAGATATAATGACAATATATGAAAAATCAAAATTAAAACTTTAAGGAAAAGAAATTGAAAGAAGAAGAGGATTGGGAAGAAACGGACATTGAAAATGAGATCTTTGTTGTCTGAGATGAGAGCCAATCCTCCGCGGAAACGTACGGTCCAGATGAGCACTAGAGCAGCTACTATCACTCCTATCACTCTCACTGCCCTGAAGATCGGGAAGCGGACCACTGGAATCGCCCCCATTACTTCTTCTTCCTTCAGCTCTGAAATCTTTCAGAGATGGAAAATTTAGGGTTCTGGGAAGAAAACAAAAAGGGTTTCTCTAGATTTTTGGGATTTGGATCTGTTTTACTCTGCGGGCTCTTTTTTAGGGACGAAGGTGAAGGCGGACGAGAGAATTTCAGGCTTTCAACTTTTTCAACTGATTGACCAACCCAAAAAAAAAAAAAAAAACTGTAAAACTAGGAGGTGACTCGTGGCACTATTAGTCCACGTCGGACCATACTGCTTTCCTTGTTTATTTATACTGCTCTCTAGCTTTCTCTGTGTGTCCATTTTGTTGAGTTTCTTTAGGATGATTTTATTGACACTTCTTTGCACCTTATACTAATTTTAAACATTAATAACTTATTTTATTTTTGTACATAATTACCGTTAAGGATAAAAAATATTTAAATAAAAATTAAATTTGCTCATTACACCCCACATATGTTTCTGCAACCCTAGTTAGACTTCTTTTAAAAAAAAAAAAAAATTTTATTTATCAAACCATCATGTTCCTACAACCCTAATGAGGTTTATACGCCTATATTAGTGAAAAAATATCTTGTATTTATTCATGAAGGGTGAGCTTGAAGTTAGAGAGGCTTTGAATGAGGTCTAAGTTTATTTTTTGGCGTTTTTGAATTTTACGATTTCATGATGGTCGTTAGTTGCGTTCTGCACACCAGTACCGAACGCGATATGCAAATTCGTGGGATCCCACCGAAACATTGCACTTATTTCGGTTGTGTTTGACCGGCCATTAACTTAAGATGCAGTGGAGATCCATCGTAACATAGAACGGTATTCGGTGGTGTATTATCGAATTTTTACTTACAATTCAATGGGAATGAACCAAAATATATTTATTTTTTCAGTAACTTATTGTTGACTACAAATTTAATGCAAGCTATTTTGATCTTACTCTCATTGAAGGAACAAAAACAAGGTGACACCCCTACTGAAAGAAACAATGTTAGAACAGAATGTGTAATGGATTTGCACCATTCTTTTGTTGGATAACCATGCCTGATATGGGGCATATTATCGCCACATGTTATAATGTGGTTTTAATTCTTCTAAGCATGCGTCAATGTCTTACATTTTTTCTATTCTTAGTTCAATCAAGTGAAACCAAGCTACATGAGATTGCCATTGGTTTTGTTGATGATGATCACTATGTCCATGTATGAATTTATTTGTTTACGCTACGTAGTGTAATTTTATATGCTATGCGTATATTAATGAATTCTTGTTTTGTAGGTTCATTTGTCTCTAGATCATCCTATTCCACAAGTTTCTAGAATATGGCATGAACAAAGTGACATATGCAATGTAACATTTGTACTCGAGGTACCAAGCGTTTGTTAATGCATTTCAACAACTTCCGGGAGTGGAGAATGTAGCTACTACAGATACGGTCATCTTAATGACTGACGAAAATGCACCCACTACTGAATTGAGATTATAAATATACCTTAGGAAGGTCTCAATTGCTTTATAAACTTAGGAAGGTCTTGTACACAAAGCAATTGTTTCCCCTAATGCCACGAGCGGCCTAGTAAAGGACAACATACGCTTGTCACACTCTTGTAATGAATTTGAATTCAATGCCTTAGTAAAAAGGAAAAAATTGAAAGTGGAAGTCATAACAAATTTATAATTTTACCTATGTGAGTCCTCTTCCTATCTAAAAAACAATATTAAGTACAAACTCAGTAACGAATTCGATAGATGATCACTGAAACAAGAAACGAATTCAGTAGACTACCACTGAAAAACGGAAACAAATTCGGTGCACTACCACTGAGAAACTGAAACAAATTTAGTGAACTACCACTAAAAAACTAAACACATTCGGTGGACAACCACTGTAAAATAGAAACAAATTCGGTGGACTCCCACTGAAACGAGGTAAGTTAAGAAATGAGGTCCATGAGGGTAATTTAGGAAGAAAAATGTGGTGTAGTGAGTAATTTTAAATTTTACTAAGATTTGGTGGGATATAAAGAAAATGTGGGCGCAAAGAGCAAATTTTTTCTTTTTTTTTTTATTTTAAAATTTTTAAAAATGAAAGATTTGGCTCCTCATGGATCTTCCTGTAACCATTAACCAACATGATTATGATATAATTATTTGATTGCTTTTTGACAACTTGAATTTTAATCTAGATAGACATTATTCCACATTTTCCCAAATTGGGCGAGTGCACCCCATTATTCCACACCATAAAAAGTAAACTATCTGCAGTGGAAGAACAACTGAGAAAAAGCAAAGTTCCAATCATTAAAGGTTCATATTTATACTACAAAGAGACATTTATATATATATATATATATGTACATTGCTCAAATTCAAAATCTTGGAAGCCTAAGAAGCAATTACAAGAACTGATCAATCTAGATAGACACAAACCTGTTGATTAAAATACCAAATATCTAGAGTTGATTGATCAGTATACTATTTTGGATGCAAATCTAACTGTTATTATCTTCACTTTTTATTATGGTTTCTGGTGTGAGACTAGAGTGTGAAATTGAGGGAGTGGAAGCTGAAATTGGGTTTCTGCTTCTTAGCTCCACATTTTTTCTGGCAAATTGATGCCCCACTGATTCCTTCATAGTCTCAGGTCCATAGACCAACACTCCAATATCAGATCCACCTGTCTCATCTGGAAACTTTGCAAAGATATCCGCTCAATTCAACAAATGTTAGAAACATATCCTAGTCTTGTATGCCAGAACAAGGAATTTTTAAGGGTTTGGAACTTGGAAAAGATTTCATGGATAAAAAAAGAATCCAAGTACCTTCAAAGTTAGGCCTGCCTCCAAAATGGATTTCATGTTCCTCAAGAGCATCACTTGCTTGTGTTGACCCTTTTTCTAAGCTCTGCTTTGTTTTTGGGGGGGTAGGAGGAATCTGTTTCTTTAGCCTTCTCCATCTTATAACAAGGGCTACAACATGCTACAAATTAATGCCAGAATGAAGGAAGATATGATAAGAAGATCTGCAACCCAAGATGGAGTCTTCTCCTTGGTGGGATTTTTCTTGGAGGGAACAAAAATGTGGTTGAACATAATGAGAAAGATGAGAAACAGGATAGAGGAAATTCCAGCTATGGTAGCCATCCAAAGTGAGTTTCCGAGTTCACTGATTGAAAAATTCAAGAACTTTGCGCCATAGTTCACTGTTTGCGCTTGAGAAAACTCGTTTACTAGTTCTCTTACTGTGGCATCAGACTGCTCTTCTTGGGTCACAAAGACTTTAACTTTCAGAAGGCATTTTTCTGCTGGCTGGCCAAATATTAGAGGTGAGATTGAGTTCAGCAGACAAATGTCTTGGGACTTCTTCACAACATATATAAGCTACATTCTTGGTAGGAATTTGTTTATGCCGCTGTTTTGGGACAAAGCAAGTTCCTGTATGATGCTCAGAACTGGGGTTATTCCAATTCCTCCAGAAACAAGAAGTAGACTATCATATCTGCACAAGATTTCAGATTCATGTTCACCAGATTTTGAGATGCTAATTGATCATCACTGAGCAGTTAAACAATATATATTCTATAATGAAAAGTTAATTTTTTATGCACCTTAGGAAGTCCATAGAGACAGGTCCATAAGGGCCTTCTAGAGCTGGAAGTAATGCTAAATGAGTGCCACTCATATTTGGATATACTTGGTACCTTCACAAATATGATGCTTGTTGGTGTATACTTGGGCCCTGCAATTTGTGGAATGTGATGTTTCATATGATTTCTCCAATTTTAGAAAACTTCTGGTTAGTAAACAAGGTCTAGAAAAATTACCTGGATCTTTTGGTAGAATAAGCTCTATAGCTTTGGAGGGGAAGATTCGTGCGGAAAGAATGCATGTTTCGGGTCTAGATTGTATGATCAGAAGGAGCTTGTCAAGGCCAAACAGAAAATTTCCAGGGAAAAGGAAAACCATGTAGAAGTGACGGTCTCCAGCATGAAACAAGAAGAATACCAGAAAAACCATGTAGAGATGGTGTGTGTAGTAAAATATTTCAAACTGTTTTCTCCTTATTTGAGGAAATGATGTGATCCAAATCACTAACCCTGTGACCAGACAGATCTCCCCAGCAAGGTATATCCGCCCGGTTTTCTGCCATTCCCATATCTGCGATTGAATGAATTGCACCAAAAAGATCAGCAAAACTAAATAATGCCAATACCAAAATAATACAGCAGAGTTAACACCGAACAGAAAACCAAATGATTGAAATGATCCAAATGAAAAAGGACTAGGATTTACCTCCTCCTGGATAAAGTGGCTGACCCCCCAAATGAACAAAGTGCTTGCACCATGGAAAGTGGCAAAAAATATCATTGCAGTCCCAAGCCATATATGGTATCTTACAGAAGCTTCAAACTGGATGCCAAGCAACCGAAACAAGGCCAGACCTCTTAATATAGGGAAAAGAAGAAAAGCCAGGCAGACTTCTGCTAGCAAACCAAACCGAGTTTCCACATTTAGGTACTTGAGTTGCCATTTGAGATACAGTTTAAGCGTCAATCATGATGAAGTTCTTGTTTCTAAATGTTTGAAATAGAAAACTTTCGGATTTAGAACTCACGAATTCAGCACTACCTTCTTATTGACTCCCTGGCTTCAAATTCAAGTAGAATGATCCAATAATAGCCAAAGCAATAGGAGGAAATGTATACACAGCAAAATTAAGACCTGCAAAATATTCAGTATAGTGTTTGTCTTTCCCCCCATTGGATATAGCAGAAAGCAAAACCTATAAATCCTAATGAAATCTCAATTATGTACCATAATATCCAAACAGTGTAGCCCTTCCTTTATCTTCAGCCGCCTTCCATTTTCTTGTCCATAGCTGATGGTAACTCCATGTGAATAACCAAGTGAAAATTTCCAATCATGGTCTGCAAAGTTGCCTTGGGGAGATACAATAGTTGCTGCAAGCTGAATATTCCTCTTTTGCTTATCGAGTCAGCAAGTTCAACATTCATGCATCGCATCATCCATAAGGAAGAATTCCCATCAAACCATAAACCCTGAAAATAACCCAAAAGATATGAGAAGAGGCTAGGAGGTGAAAACTCTACTTTCTTAAGGAACAAATCATCCGAGTCAAAGAGTAATTGTTAAAAATAAATAATTAGATAAATCAAAGCTGCGCCTTTTTCAGAAACAATTAGCGTACCATTTAAGTGCAAGTGCTGCATATCTCTAACTAATCAACTCATATGCTGGATGTAGAAATGTAATAATATAAACAAGGCAGAATGCCCAATTCGTACAAGCACTCGTCTTTTATTCTACGCAAGTACTACCCGCACGAACATTTGCGGAGGATGCATGCAAGAATACCTGCCCAGGCCGCCTAGAACCGCCCAGGCCGCCTAGATCACCCCAAGCCGCCTAGATAGATCACCCCAGGCCGCCTAGAGCCGCCTAGATCCGCCCAGGCCGCCCAGCTCGTCTTTTATTCTACGAAAGTACTACCACTAAGAAGTCAGAATTGTAACTACTAAGAAGAATACCCGCACGACCATTTGCAGAGGATGCATGCAAGAATACCTGCCCAGGCCGCCTAGAACCGCCCAGGCCGCCTAGATCACCCCAGGCCGCCTAGGCGCCGCCTAGAGCAGCCTAGAGCCGCCTAAATCCACCCAGGCCGCCTAGCTCCCTTATAGCATCAGAGTTGTTATCTTAGTGGAGATTTCAATAGCTGAATGACATTTGATGGCTGCCCAGGCCCCCTAGACCCGCCCAGACAGCCTAAGCGCCGCCTAGATCACCCCAGGCCGCCTAGAGCCGCCTAGATCCGCCCAGGCCGCCTAGCTCCCTTATAACATCAGAGTTGTTATCTTAGTGGAGATTTCAATAGCTGAATGACATTTGATGGTTTTCATAGAGAGAGTCCAATCCAATCCAATCAACGCATCAGCTGAAACGAAAGAAAAAAAATCGAAGCTTGAGTTGAGAGAGAGAGAGAGAGGAGAGAGAGAGAGAGAGAGAGAGAGAGGCTCTGTGAAGCTTGTAAGCGAAATGGCCGACTGCGAGTGCAAGCTTCGTGTTCGTTTTGAATGAATTTAAAGGGTATAGCCAGGTGGCTATACCTTTAAAATATTCGGACGTATTCAAAGAGTGGAGCACATGGCTGTACCGTTAAAGTAATATATTTAAATAGTATAGCCGAAAATATACAATTTTGTCATGTTATTTAAGGGTTTAGGGCTAAAATACCACTTTTACAAATTAGGATAGAGTTATTTCTTCAATTATTTTATTTATACTAGTGATGTTGGGGAATGAGAATTTAAATCCTTTCGAATACCTCCCATTCTAATGATTTCCAGCTACTAGCCCATTAGGTAAGAATAAAAAATGGATTTTATTTATAAGAAATAATACGGGTTAAACTCATTAAAAAAAAAAAAAAAAAGGATCCACCAACATTTTGGGGATAAAAGAATCTTGAATTTCATGGTATAAAATTGCTTGTGTAAGAATTTACTTTCTAAAATGTATCCATCGTAATTATGAACTAAATCCAATGACAGCCTTTTTCTCACTGCACTTGACAACCCTGCCCTTCTGCTATGAGATATATAAGTTCGTGTTGTATTCTCTACAAATGAAGAATTGGATACAAAATAGTCTAATAAGACAACAAAGAAAAGAGTTTTGAAATAAATTGAAGGTATCAGAGGTCGTCATATGGCATTGATATATATACATATACATATATATATATACACACACGAACCATTCTAAATGAGATTTCAAACAAGGTGTTAGATGAGAAGTAGCATCTCAAGTCGTCTTTGATCTCTAAAGAGATACTATCATACATCAAAAGGACACATAGGTATATTGAACACAAGAATAAAGGAAGAAACCATTGTTATATACACTGGCATTACATATAGACTGAAAATTTTAATGGCTTGAATAAAGAGAAATTGTCACAAGTAAATTAGATATGATGATCTAGAGATAAAGATCCTCCCCAAATGTTCCAAGCAGAAGCTTCCTAAAGAGAAATCTGAATATGACCGACATTTCAGTGGAACAATGCGTTACATTTCTTCCCTTCTCAGTTCAATCAAGAGAAACCAAGCTACATGAGATTGCCATTAGTTTTGTTGATGATGATCACTATGTCCATGTTTGAATTTTATATGCTATGCGTATATTAATGAATTCTTGTTTTGTAGGTTCATTTGTCTCTAGATCATCCTATTCCACTAGTTTCTAGAATATGGCATGACAAAGTGACATATGCAATGTAACACATTTGTACTTGAGGTACCAAGCGTTTGTTAATGCATTTCAACAACTTCCGGGAGTGGAGAATGTAGCTACTACAGATACGGTCATCTTAATGACTGACGAAAATGCACCCACTACTGAATTGAGATTATAAATATAATAATTCTATTTATTTTCTTATATTCCTTTTTTTTGGTGGGACAAACTTCATAAGGGTCTGAATGAGTTCTAAAGTTCCAAAGTTCCATGAGTTCTAATACAAACATGCAATAACTATCAAAACAACAAAAGTTTCATGAGTTCTACTAGACGCATGCTAGCAAGTCAGTTATACATGACGACATTGATATGTCATGGTAGACCGTATGCTGCAAAGTCTCAACTGCTTGATAAACTTGGGAAGGTCTTGTACACAATGCAACTGTTTCCCCTAATGCCACGAGCGGCCTATTAAAGAACAACATACGCTCATCATGCTCCTGTAATGAATTTGAATTCAATGGGTAAAAAGTACAAAATAGAAAAAGTGGAAGTTATAACAAATTTATAATTGTACCTCTATGAGTCCTCTTCATATATAAAAAAATAATATTAATTAGTACAAACTCAGTAACGAATTCGGTAGATGATCATTGAAACAAGAAATGAATTCACTGAAACAAGAAACGAATTCAGTACACTACCATTGAAAAACGGAAACAAATTCAGTAGACTACCACTGAAAAACAGAAACACATTCGATGGATAGCTATTGTAAAACAAAAACAAATTTTGTGGACTCCCACTGAAACAAGGTATGTTAAGAACTGAGGTTTTTTAGGGTAATCTAGGAAAAAAAAAGAAGGGGTATAGTGAGTAATTTTAAATTTTACTAAACTTCAGTGGAGTGTAAAGAGAATATGAAGTGCAAAGAGCAAATTTGGGGGTGCTAATAAAATCAGCCTTTCTTTTAATCTTTAGTGATTACAACTACATCCAAATTTTTATTAAAAATTAAAATTTTCTTTTTTTGTTTTTTTGTCAAAAAAATTTAAAAGTACTTGGAAGTGACTTGTGGAAAACACTTCTTAGGGTTCGTTTGGGAGTCAAAATTACTTATGGAGAGAAGTACTTTAAACGTGCTTCCTTTATAAAATCATTTAAACCACTTAAAGTGATTCTCTATAAAAGTGATTTTTGATACATCTAGAATCATTCTCAAACGAGCCATAGGCTAGAATTACTTATGTTAAGAAAATACCGAGTAAAGCCTCCCGGCTATACTATTTTTTAAAAACAAAAATAAGGGAAAAACAGTTATAGCCGCAAGCTATACTAATTTTTAAATAAAGTTAGAAAAAAAATCGAGTATAGCCGCTTGGAAGTACTATTTCTAAAATAAATTTGGAAAAAACCGAGTATAGCTGGTCGGCTATACTATTTTTCGAAAAATATGAACCATCGTTCTAACCTTTCTAAGAGAACGGATTCATCTTCATAGGAATCTTTGGATCTACCATATGAACCACCTTTGGCTACGATATTTTTCTCTTATTCTTCCTTCTTTTTGTGTAAAGTTTGGATTTTATAACTATTGTGCACGAATTATAATAATTTGAGAAAATTTGATAAATCACATCAACATGTCATGTGGATATGTACACAAGCAATAAAATAACTTCTCAAGTGAGTCAACCAATTACTAGAGTATTTTCATGATCACACATTTATTGATCCAATTTAGCACCCCGGACATAAATTTGTTTTGGTAAAGCTCTATAAACATAATATTTTAAACGTATAGCCGCACGGCTATACCCTTGAAATATCATAGTCTGAATTTCTCTTTTTTAATTACATTATTTAGTAGTTATGTTTTAGTTATTATTTACTTAGTGAATCATTAGTATTTAAGTATTTTATTAAAGAAAAAAATTAAAAAACCAATTACTATTTATTAAGTAATATATTTATGAAGTTAATTAAAACATTTAATACTAATTATTCACAAAATAAATTATGATTAAAACATAATTACGAATGAAAGTAATTAAATAAGGCTAAGATTTTATTGAATTACTAAAATGAAAATATAAAATAAAAATTTACTGACATAAAGATACTAAGCTAATACTCATTATTTAAAAAAACCTCTCTCGATGAACTTTCGTCGACACATATCTATCCAGACCCAATTCTACTGGATTAGACCTCTCCCAATGACATTTCATCGGCATAGGAAACTTTCCTCGGGAGAGGTCTAATCCGGCAAATAGTTGTCGGCATAGACTTGTGCCGACGAAATGTCGTTGTGACTAGTCTTCTTACTCTTTATTTATTTATTTATTAAATATAAAATTAGTTTCTTTACTTTTATTTTTTGGCCAACTTCTTTAATTTAATATATATAATAGTCAGCATGTGCCAATTGATTTTCTTTTCTCTTTTTTATTTTATTTTTAGAATTAAGAAAAGATAATATGGACTGTTATGTTCCATAAAAGTTGGATCTATTATTTGATTTTGTTTTTAATTTTAATTTTTTAATATAAAAAATATGAATTTACCATATTATCATCATTTAATTAATAATTTCAATTCCTAATCTTTGAATTAACCAAGGGCATTTTCTAGTATTTTGAATGCTTCACAATTCTCTGCCTTTTGCTTTATATATATATATATATGAAGTAATATCATAGCCTTTTTTAATTACTTCAATTAGTAATTATATTATTATTCGAATATAGACGTGCCGCTATACTTTTTAATATTCGAAAATATTTAGGAAATATGACAAGGGGCACTTGAAAGATAAGCAACGTCATTATATCACTTCTCATACACGTGCAACACATAAACAAGGCATAAATTTTATCTCAACCCTAAGCGCACATAGAGGAACAAAGCTAGAACGTAAACACATACCATGTCTAATTGATTCATTATCTCAAGGCTCATCTTTGCTATAGAGAAATCCAGATTTTTGTTGTTATATTTAAAGAGTATAGCCGCTCGGATATACTCATAAAATAGAATATTTTAAAAGTCCAGCCGCTCGGCTATACTTTATGAACAGAAAGAAAGTATAGCCGCCTGGCTATACTGCATAAATAAAATATTTTAGAAGAGAGTATCGCCGCTCGGCTATTCCGTTTTCTAAAACGTTCATAAAACAATTCGAGACCCTTGATATGCAGTCGAAGAGATGAATGCCCAGATCAATCTCAAAGTAGTTAGGACCCTGCATGTGAGAGAGCTTGATAAAGTCAAACGTGGTTTTTATGTGTCATCTTCTTAACACTCAGCAACATAAATGTTCAATGTTTACCTTGTAAAAAATGTGCTGGGGGCATGAAAGAACTGGTTTGTCATTATATACAAGTACAAGCTTCTTCTCAGCAGAACTCCGACCGATATCCTCAGGAGTTACCACCCCAGCCAAGATCTTTAGTCTTTCCCTAAACGGAACAGTGGAGTCCTTTACAAATCCTTTAACTTTTTCTGTCTCCTCTTCAACCATTTTCTAAAAGCAATCAATTCTTTCATCATGAGACTGTTTCAGTAATTTATGGCTCAAACGCTAGGCCAGTTAACCAACTTAACACTTGGAAATTATTAGAATCAAAAGGATGACACACGGAGGTCTCTATGTTTAATGAGTACGGTGGCACTCTCAGAAAGCACCTTGGTTAGAAGCGATTGGTAACTTGAAGCACTACGCTAGTTATTCAATCAATTTGTAGATGAAAATTTGTGCAATCAGCATAAAAATCAAATGTCTGATTCAAACCTTCACAAACAAAGTGGGATGTCTCTTTCCCAGTCCTATAGATAAGCCACTTATCCATATCAAGCCCCAAATCTTTAGTTCTGAATCACTAGAACATAAACATGACCAGAAAACAAAAAGATAGTACAACCAACTCAAGAACAGCTTAACAAAACCCTAGTCCCTATTATCTATCTTAAGCCCCAAATCTTTAGTTCTTACTCAGGTTTAATGAATTAGTACCTTTCTCTTAAGTAGTTGGTATTTGCAAAGTAAATGGGAGCATCAATCTCAAGTATGAGAATTCCAGGAACATTGCTTGCATGGGGATACTACTCAGCATTTCTGTAAACCATGGAATTTAGCCTTGCCACAAACAAGAGTACCTTGATCATAGATATTGCAACCTACACAGAAGAAAAGAGAAATATTAGTTCTAATGCGTAGTTTTAAGTTGTTAGATCTAGTGTTACCATCCATCACACACAATAATGATACATACTGCTATGACTAGTCCAATTTCAACGTTGCCAAAAATGACGCCGATAAAGGCACTCATGCAGACAACAAAGCCAAACTTGTCAACCTTCCAAAAGTGAATTGCGGCTTTATAGTCTATGACAACAAGCAAAGCCCGACTATATGTTTCAGTGTCTGTATATTCCCCAAGTCTGATTCAGTCAGGATTTCCACCTACTCATCCAACTTAGGCCGAACCAGATTCCTAACAATTACATACTACTTTTACAGGGTAAAATCTCTATTGCTCCCCCTAGTAATAACTTTTCGACCACATCTTTCTCTTTTCAGGATGCAAAACACATAATCAAAAGCCAATTTTCATATAGCGGCCATCAGAAATTGAAGCGAGTTCATAATTTAGCTAAAGTTAGGAAAACAAAAAACAAAAAACAAAAGGACCCGCCTAGACCCGCCTAGGCGGCCGCCTTGCGCCTAGGCCGATTTTTCCAACAGCCTAACTGAACAAAAGCACAGTTGATAGGTTTTGAGCTCTAATTATGAACATCATTACCGAATTTAACATTACAGAACAAAATCCACCACCTGTTTTAGATTTCTGTGCATCATAGATTTTCCAAAATAAGCAAAATATAAAGATAATTTAGTTAAAACTACAAGTAATCTCAATGCATTCCACTAAAAAGCTGGAAGCAGAGTAATTAGAGACTGAGCTTAGTGAAAAGAAAAACCTTGGGTTGAAGAAACTATCCCACCAGCCAGAGTCTGCGGCTTTAGGCTCGACTGGAACCAAGCTTAAGTTTTTCTTTAGTTTCCTATCTTACTTGCCTTTTTTTTAATTTCTTGGGAGACGCCATCAGAGCTCAAATGAGGAATTGCCCACCTCTTTTTTGGCCTTGAACTTGAAGACCTTGATGGGAAGTCATTCAGTGAAGCGAGCCAGGCAGGGAGGGAAATATAAAGCTCGGCGGTACTGGCACATTTTTTTACCCCCCTCGGATTTTCGTTTGTCATCCCTTTGAAGGAGTGTACAACAGCACTTGAGAAGCATGTGCTTACAGACGCCTCATCTCATAAATTAGACACAGAAGAATCAGAGGTAATCTCCATGTCTGTTTATACATTCCATATCTAGAGTTGATTGATCAGTACACTATGTTGGATGGAAATCTAACTGTTATTATCTTCACTTTTTATTATGGTTTCTGGTGTGAGACTAGAGTGTGAAATTGAGGGAGTGGAAGCTGAAATTGGGTTTCTGCTTCTTAGCTCCACATTTTTTCTGGCAAATTGATGCCCCACTGATTCCTTCATAGTCTCAGGTCCATAGACCAACACTCCTATATCAGATCCACCTGTCTCATCTGGAAACTTTGCAAAGATATCCGCTCAATTCAACAAATGTTAGAAACATATCCTAGTCTTGCATGCCAGAACAAGGAATGTTTAAGTGTTTGGAACTTGGAAAAGATTTCATGGATAAAAAAAGAATCCAAGTACCTTTAAAGTTAGGCCTGCCTCCAAAATGGATTTCATGTTCCTCAAGAGCATCACTTGCTTGTGTTGACCCTTTTTCTAAGCTCTGCTTTGTTTTTGGGGGGTAGGAGGAATCTGTTTCTTTAGCCTTCTCCATCTTATAACAAGGGCTACAAAGATGCTGCAAATTAATGCCAGAATGAAGGAAGATATGATAAGAAGATCTGCAACCCAAGATGGAGTCTTCTCCTTGGTGGGATTTTTCTGGGAGGGAACAAAAATGTGGTTGAACATAATGAGAAAGATGAGAAACAGGATAGAGGAAATTCCAGCTATGGCAGCCATCCAAAGTGAGTTTTCGAGTTCACTGATTGAAAAATTCAAGAACTTTGTGCCAAAGTTCACTGTTTGCACTTGAGAAAACTCGTTTACTAGTTCTCTTACTGTTGCATCAGACTGCTCTTCTTAGGTCACAAAGACTTTAACTTTCAGAAGGCATTTTTCTGCTGGCTGGCCAAACATTAGAGGTGAGATTGAGTTCAACAGACAAATGTCTTGGGACTTCTTCACAACATATATAAGCTGCATTCTTGGTAGGAATTTGTTTATGCCGCTGTTTTGGGATGAAGCAAGTTCCTGTATGATGCTCAGAACTGGGGTTATTCCAATTCCTCCAGAAACAAGAAGTAGACTACCATATCTGCACAAGATTTCAAATTCATGTTCACCAGATTTTGAGATGCTAATTGATCATCACTGAGCAGTTTAACAATATATATTCTATAATGAAAAGTTAATTTTTTATGCACCTTAGGAAGTCCATAGAGACAGGTCCATAAGGGCCTTCTACTGCAATAGGTATGTACTTCGTCTGATCGCCATCCGACTCTTGCCTAGTTTGGATCATATGGGAGAGAGAACTTGTCCACGATCCTTTGGATTTGATCATTATAGATATTGTGTTGTCATCAACCCTAGAGTTGGAAGTAATGCTAAATGAGTGCCACTCATATTTGGATATACTTGGTACCTTCACAAATATAATGCTTGTTGGTGTATACTTGGGCCCTGCAATTTGTGGAATGTGATGTTTCATATGATTTCTCCAATTTTAGAAAACTTCTGGTTAGTAAACAAGGTCTAGAAAAATTACCTGGATCTTTTGGTAGAATACGCTCTATAGCTTTGGAGGGGAAGATTCGTGCTGAAAGAATGCATGTTTCGGGTCTAGATTGTATGATCAGAAGGAGCTTGTCAAGGCCAAACAGAAAATTTCCAGGGAAAAGGAAGACCATGTAGAAGTGACGGTCTCCAGCATGAAACAAGAAGAATACCAGAAAAACCTTGTAAAGATGGTGTGTGTAGTAAAATATTTCAAACTGTTTTCTCCTTATTTGAGGAAGTGATGTGATCCAAATCACTAACCCTGTGACCAGACAGATCTCCCCAGCAAGGTATATCCGCCCGGTTTTCTGCCATTCCCATATCTGCGATTGAATGAATTGCACCAAAAAGATCAGCAAAACTAAATAATGCCAATACCAAAATAATACGGCAGAGTTAACACCGAACAGAAAACCAAATGATTGAAATGATCCAAATGAAAAAGGACTAGGATTTACCTCCTCTTGGATAAAGTGGCTGAACCCCCAAATGAACAAAGTGCTTGCATCATGGAAAGTGGCAAAAAATATCATTACAGTCCCAAGCCATATATGGTATCTTACAGAAGCTTCAAATTGGATGCCAAGCAACGGAAATAAGGCCAGACCTCCTAATATAGGGAAAAGAAGAAAAGCCAGGCAGACTTCTGCTAGCAAACCAAACCGAGTTTCCACCTTTAGGTACTTGAGTTGCCATCTGAGATACAGTTTAACGTCAATCATGATGAAGTTCTTGTTTCTAAATGTTCGAAATAGAAAACTTTCGGATTTAGAACTCACGAATTCAGCATTAGTGATTTAGCAGGCTTCAAGTTCTTGAAATCATTTGAGATGCTTGCATAAAAATTCCAAGCTAAGAAGAGGATAAAGAGGAAGACTGCTAGCATTTCTAGAGTGGACAAAACACCCAGAAGGGTGTTCACTACCAATGGATTTGAGAAGCCAGCAGTCAATTTCCTCCCTTTTCTGCTATCAAAATTAAAGCAAACAAGTAAAAGGTAAATAGGCATCTTGAGTGATCATAACCCAATGACATAATAACATGCACTAACTTCTTATTGACTCCCTTGGCTTCAAATTCAAGTAGAATGATCCAATAATAGCCAAAGCAATAGGAGGAAATGTATACACTGCAAAATATTCAGTATAGTGTTTGTCTTTCCCCCCATTGGATATAGCAGAAAGCAAAACCTATAAATCCAAATGAAATCTCAATTATGTACCATAATATCCAAACAGTGTAGCCCTTGCTTTAGCTTCAGCCGCCTTCCATTTTCTTGTCCATAGCTGATGATAACTCCATGTGAATAACCAAGTGATGAGAGAAAGATACTCTCTTATGAGAGCATATAATTCCCATGTTGAGGTGTTCCACTTTCTTGCCTAAAATTGGTGTTCACCAGTGTGATGTCTAAAGAGCGAGACTTTCCGCTGAAGTTTTAATTTCACTTCGATGCGTGGAAAAGGGTGCAGATCCTAGAAGAACAAAATATTCTAGATGCAAAGCTACTGAAATCAGTTAACATGCCTGAAAGCCAATAACTGACTTGTATTTCAATAACCTACCCAGCCCAATCAAAAAGTTGTCCAGTCATGTTAAATCATGACCAGTGGGTTAGTCAGCCATGCGTCAACTATCTTAGAAGTCCGTCCCTGATACAGTTTTGAAGCAGGAAAATTTCCAATCATGGTCTGCAAAGTTGCCTTGGGGAGATACAATAGTTGCTGCACGCTGAATATTCTTCTTTTGCTTATCAAGTCAGCAAGTTCAACATTCATGCATCTCATCATCCATAAGGAAGAATCCCCATCAAACCATAAACCCTGAAAAGAACCCAAAAGATATGAGAAGAGGCTAGGAGGTGAAAACTCTACTTTCTTAAGGAACAAATCATCCGAGTCAAAGAGTAATTGTTAAAAATAAATAATTAGATAAATCAAAGCTGCGCCTTTTTCAGAAACAATTAGCGTACCATTTAAGTGCAAGTGCTGCATATTGTCCTTACAGACAAAAATATGTATATCTCTAACTAACCAACTAATATGCAGAATGCCCAATTCGCACAAGCACTCGTCTTTTATTCTACGCAAGTACTACCTGCACGACCATTTGCAGAGGATGCATGCAAGAATACCTGCCCAGGCCGCCTAGAACCGCCTAGAACCGCCCAGGCCTCCTAGATCACCCCAAGCCGCCTAGATCACCCCAGGCCGCCTAGGCGCCGCCCAGAGCTGCCTAGATCCGCCCAGGCCGCCTAGCTCGTCTTTTATTCTACGCAAGTACTACCACTAAGAAGTCAGAATTGTAACTACTAAGAAGAATACCCGCACGACCATTTGCAGAGGATGCATGCAAGAATACCCACCCAGGCCGCCTAGAACCGCCCAGGCCGCCTAGATCCGCCCAGGCCTCCTAGCTCCCTTATAGCATCAGAGTTGTTATCTT
Organism: Prunus salicina; assembly: GCA_020226455.1. Classification (NCBI taxonomy): domain Eukaryota; kingdom Viridiplantae; phylum Streptophyta; class Magnoliopsida; order Rosales; family Rosaceae; genus Prunus; species Prunus salicina. The sequence goes on from CM035344.1 coordinate 24,924,447, forward strand.
AGTGTAGATTTCAATAGCTGAATGACATTTGATGGCTACCCAGGCCGCCTAGGCGCCGCTTAGACCAGCCCAGGCCGACTACAACCGCCCAGCCCGCCTAGGCGCCGCCTAGATCACCCCAGGCCGCCTAGAGCCGCCTAGGCGCCGCTAGATCCGGCCAGGCTGCCTAGCTCCCTTATAACATCAGAGTTGTTATCTTAGTGGAGATTTCAATAGCTGAATGACATTTAATGATTTTCATAGAGAGAGTCCAATCCAATCCAATCAACGCAGCAGCCAAAACGAAAGAAAAAAAATCGAAGCTTGAGTTGAGAGAGAGAGAGAGAGGCTCTGTGAAGTTTGTAAGCGAAATGGCTGTGTGACTGCGACTGCAAGCTTGGTGTTCGTTTTGAATGAATTTAAAGAGTATAGCCAAGGCTATACCTTTAAAATATTCGGATGTATTCAAAGAGTGGAGCCGCATGGCTGTACCGTTAAAGTAATATTTTTAAATAGTATAGCCGAAATTATACAATTTTGTCATGTTATTTTAGGGTTTAGGGCTAAATACCACTTTTGCAAATTAGGATAGAGTTATTTCTTCATTCAATAACGCTACGGGCACCAACTTGTTTACCAACTTTTGGATACCAATACATGTGGCACATAACATGGCAACCCATGTCATCTGCCATCTCATCTATTTTAATTACATAATTTATTATATAAATAAAAGAATTTCTCACCGAAAACAAAAATAGTTAAATATAAAAAATAATTAAATTCTTTTATTTATATAATAAATTATGTAATTAAAATAGATGAGGTGGCAGATGACATGGGTTGCCATGTCATGTGCCACATGTGTTGGTATCCAAGAGTTGGTAAACAAGTTGGGTTGTTCTTCAATTATTTTATTTATACCAGTGATGTTGGAGAATGAGAATTTAAATCCTTTCCAATACCTCACATTCTAATGATTTCCAGCTACTAGCCCATTAGGCAAGAATAAAAAATGGATTTTATTTATAAGAAATAATACGGGTTAAACCCATAAATATAACAACAAAAAATAGGGATCCACCAACATTTTGGGGATAAAAGAATCTTGAATTTCATGGTATAAAATTGCTCGTGTAAAAATTTACTTTCTAAAATGTATCTATCGTAATTATGAACTAAATCCAATGATAGCATTTTTCTCACTGCACTTGACAACCCTGCCCTTCTGCTATGAGATATATCAGTTCGTGTTGTATTCTTTGCAAATGAAAAATTGAATACAAAACAGTCTAATAAGACAACAAAGAAAAGAGTTTTGAAATAAATTGAAGGTATCAGAGGTCGTCATATGGCATTGATATATATATATATATATATATACGAACTATTCTAAATGAGATTTCAAACAAGGTGTTAGAAGAGAAATAGCATCTCAAGTCGTCTTCGATTTGTAAAGAGATACTATCATACATCAAAAGGGCACATAGGTATATTGAACACAAGAATAGGTGAAGAAACCATTCTTATGTACACTGGCATTACATATAGACTGAAAATTTTAATGGCTTGAATAAAGACAAATTGTCACAAGTAAATTAGATATGATGATCTGGAGATAAAGATCCTCCCCAAATGTTCCAAGCAGAAGCTTCCTAAAGATGAAATCTGAATATGACAGACATTTCAGTGGAACAAAAGGTTTAACCTAATAAAACTATTCTTTCATTTCCAACCATTACAATTGACCACCAAATTGAAATATGCAATCTTAGTCATGCAGTAATATTCACCCAAAATAATGGAAAATCTGATTCAGGATATTCTTAATGGTCATCCAAATACCTATTATAGAAGACTAAGAGATTTAACTTATGGAGATAACCCATTAGAAAAACAAAAAGGAAGGTAAATTCCGAGTTCATTCAATTGATGTCATGCCTGAGCATTTTACCTTGACATGTTGCTCTATCCATAACCGAGCATACACTGCTGCATTATTTGTTAATTCCTGCAACTGGACAAATATAGAAGTTAAACCATATAGGCGCAACCAATATGAGGGGGAAAGAACTTTGTCCTGCATCTTCCTACAGTGATGCATGTTCCACTTCAGGGTATATTAACATTAGCTACAAGGCCTTTTAGCAATCACATTATTAGACTTAATTCAGTGACAACTATAATACATTTGAAGATTTACAACCAAATTCTATTAGATCACGTGTCATAAGTAAAATAAGATGCCTTATCCACAACACTTTAAGCTCTGCTTATTGTATCGCAAGTTTTGCCAATTCAAGTTGAAAACTATGCAACTTTGCATCTAGAAAAATGTGTGACCAATTTATTAATAAAAAAATTTAAAAATAAAAAACTCAAAAGTATTGTTAAGCACCAAATCAAGTTTAACTCAAGCTTCTTACTATTCTCTACAACAAAAAGTTTAAAAATGAAATATAAAAGAAAAGAGCACACTCCAATAGAGAGATTACAGCAAAACAAATTGTCATGAGCTTATGTCTGCTCTTTGTCTAGACCCTTATGGGGGATATATGTCCTGTACCTACTAGCGGACCCCGGACTTTTTTAATGGAGGTGCAATTTTGAAAGGCTAAAAACTCTTTGTGGATTGAACATCTAAAACTTTTTACCTAGATTGACCTTAGGTCCCTTCATGCATTCATATCATATATGAAAAATTGTTTTATGTAAAAATTTGACTAAGTATGAAAAATGGTTTTTCGGAATAACCATTTTCTCAAGATAATTGTTGGCAGTTTTTATTCCTTACACATCAAATAAGAAAACTTGATTTTATGGGATTTTATTATGAAGTATATATTGACTTATGAGTCATCTTTTTTTGCCTAAATCGTATTTTGCACTAAAACCGATTTTTCATATTTTGGCATTTTTGAAGTTTAGGATTTCATGATGGTCACTGGTTGCGTTCAGCACACTAGTATCGAACGCGATGGGTAAATTCGGTGGGATGCCATCGAAACATTGCACTTAGTTCGGTTGTGTTTAACAGACCGTTAACTTAAGATGCGGTGAAGATCCACCGTAACATGGAACGGTGTTTGGTGGTGTATTACCGAATTTTTACCTACAATTCAGTGGCAACAAACCAAAATATATTTATTTTTTCAGTAACTTATTATCGACTACAAATTTAAGGCAAGCTATTTTGACTTTACTCCCATTGAAAGAATAAAAACAAGATGACGCCCCTACTGAAAGAAACAATGTTAGAACAGAATATGTAATGGATTTTTGCACCATTCTTTTGTTGGATGACCATGCATGATAAGGGCATATTATCGCCACATGTTATAATGTGGTTTTAATTCTTCTAAGCAAGTGTCAATGCATTACATTTCTTCCTTTCTCAGTTCAATCAAGGGAAACCAAGCTACATGAGATTGCCATTGGTTTTGTTGATGATGATCACTATGTCCATGTTTGAATTTATTTGTTTACGCTACATAGTTTAATTTTATATGCTATGCGTATATTAATGAATTCTTGTTTTGTAGGTTCATTTGTCTTTAGATCATCATATTCCACCATTTTCTAGAATATGGTATGAACAAAGTGACATATGCAATGTAACACATTTGTACTCGAGGTGCCAAGCATTTGTGAATGCGTTTCAACAACTTCCGGGAGTGAAGAATGTAGCTACTACAGATACGGTCATCCTAATGATTGACGAAAATGCACCCACTACTGAATTGAGATTATAAATATAATAATTCTATTTATTTTCTTATATTCCTTTTTTTGGTGGGACAAACTTCATAAGGGTCTGAATGAGTTCTAAAGTTTTAAAGTTCCAAAGTTCCATGAGTTCTAATACAAACATGCAATAACTAATCAAAACAACAAAAGTTTCATGAGCTCTACTAGACGCATGCTAGCAAGTCAGTTAACCATGACGACATTGATATGTCATGATAGACCATATGTTTGTAGCCTTTAAAATCTGCTGCAAGGTCTCAACTGCTTGATAAACTTGGGAAGGTCTTGTACACAATGCAACTGTTTCCCCTAATGCCACGAGCAGCCTAGTAAAAGACAATATACGCTCGTCATGCTTCTGTAATGAATTTGAATTCAATGCGTTAGTAAAAAGTACAAAATTGAAAAAGTGGAAGTTATAACAAATTTATAAGTTTACCTCTATGAGTCCTCTTCATAGATATAAAAAAAACAATATTAAGTACAAACTCAGTAACGAATTTGGTACATGATCTCTGAAACAAGAAACGAATTCACTGAGACAAGAAACGAATTTAGTAGACTACCACTGAAAAACGGAAATAAATTCAGTAGACTACCACTGAAAAAACAGAAACACATTTGGTGGACAGCTACTGTAAAACAGAAACAAATTCGGTGGACTCCCACTAAAACAAGGTAAGTTAAGAACTGAGGTTTATGAGGCTAATCTAGGGGAAAAAAATGGGGTATAGTGAGTAATTTTAAATTTTACTAAAATTCAGTGGGGTATAAAGAGAATGTGGAGTGCAAAGAGCAAATTTTGGGGTGCTAATAAAATCACCATTTCTTTTAATCTTTAGTTATTACAACTACATCCAAATTTGTATTAAAAATTTAAAACTTCTTTTTTTGTTTTTTTGTCAAAAAAATTTAAAAGTACTTGGAAGTGCCTTGTGGAAAACGCTTCTTAGGGTTTGTTTGGGAGTCAGAATTACTTATGGGGAGAAGTACCTTACACGTGCTTGCTTTTTAAAATCATTTAAACCACTTAAAGTGATTCTCTATAAAAGTGAGATTTTTGATACATCTAGAGTCATTCTCAAATGAGCCATAGGCTAGAATTACTTATGTTGAGAAACGCCCCTCATGTGCTTCTCCATAATCACTTTAAGTGATTTTAAGTGTTTCTGGGCAGAAGCACCTCTCATGTATTTCTCCATAAAATCACTTAAAATCACTTAAAGTGATTATATAGAGAAGTGATTCTCCATAGAAGTGTTTTTTGACCTATCCAAAATCACTCCCAAATGAACTTTCAATCTTATCACCTATAAGCACTTTTAAGTTTGTTTACTAAGAAGTGTTTATATTTGTCTAAAAATGCTTTTAATCATTTCTGAAGCAATCCCAAATAGTTAATTATATGTCAAATATGTATAACTTAAGATTTGGAAAACACAGCATTATGCAATTTAATTTAATTTTAGTAATTAAAGTATTATCCATATCTGATGGCATAAAACCAGAAACAGTGATGAAAACTAATTAATTTAGTCATTATTCACAGTTACAAATTTTTAGATTAAAATTTACCAAACGGTTTTGACAATACTTTTTGTACTAACTGCACTTTAAAAATATTGTTTACCAAACATGTAGCTGTTTTACTTTACAACTAATTAATTTCAAAGCACAACAAAAGCAACTTTTTTCAAAAGTGACAGCAATCCCAAACTAGCCCATAATAGTAGTTGGCTATTGCACATTGAGCTGCGGCCATGGTCAAAATTAATGAAGAGACAAGATAAAATAATATCTCCACTAAGAAATTCAATAGTTAACATAAATATATATTTTTAAATATAAATAGAATCACATTTGGACTATATTTCTCCCCTAGGTTGTTTTTTCGCATTTCATTGTCATTTAGCTTGGGAATCAATTTGCTTAAATCATCAGCAATAAAAGATAACAATTAAAGTAACATAATAGCAAAATAATATGAGAATTATGGCAAACTTTCAAACCCAAATACAAAAGGATTTAGAATAATTAAGGATTTGATTTTGTCTGCCTATCCAGTTGAAAGGTGATTAAGGAAACTTCCCATCCAACAACCTCTACAAGGTAGAAACTAATGGTTTTGAATCACAAAAGTTACTCAAATTCACTATTCACATCATTTTATTATGATGACCCTGGAGGAGCAATAAGCACAAACTATGTAGATTAGCTCTATATAGCTTATAGACACTTTGGGTGCACCACCAGTTTTGAGGTTCATGCCACAGTATACATACTGAAAAACAATGCTTATTCGGTGGCACACGATACCATAAGATGGTAAGTTATCCACCTTCTACATACTAAAAAACAATGCTTAATCCACCTTCTACATTTAACTTGGACAAAACTTGAAAGATTTTCTCCATTTTTCCTTCAAAAAGCCATGACTCTAATGAGTTATCCAATTCAATACATCCTATAAAACACCAAACATGGCCTAAAAATGACTCCAACTTTGTCTCACCTTTCTTCTTCTGCCTACGAGTTGGGCATCATCGGGCCTCCTCCATGTTGATAGCTCCCAGAATCCCTCAAATCCATTCTCCCTTTTACCCTTCTTTCATGCAATCTATTTCTCTATCCTCCATGTTTTCGGTTCCTAGGGTCCTTTGACAAGATTATATGGAAGGTGAGGGCCTTCGACATGTTAATTTCTTCAGCACGTTAGGATGGATGACAAAAAAGGAGTAAACAAGCACAAATATATGTGGTGCACCCGAATAGGTTACATACACATAATTAGAGGTGTTTCACATTAATGTAATAGTTGTGATTACATGATACAAGTGTTGGCTTAAGTAGAAGGATTTTGAATGCTTCAATCAAGCTATGGTTTGTAAACAGGCTTGACGGATGCTCCAAACCCAAGATTCCATTGTTTTTCATATATGCTTAAGGCGCGTTACTTCCCTAACTCAGATTCATGCATGCTATTCTTGGTTCAGCTCCTTCTTTTGTTTAGAGTTCTATTTTGTGGGGAAGAGATTTATTAGATGTAGGCTTTTATTGGCGTCTAGGTGATGGTAAGATGATTGATGTTTACAATGATAAAGGGATACCCACTATATTCACCTCCTTCTTTGCCAGCGAATTTTAAGGTTTGTGATTTTATTTCCTCTCCTTTCTGCCTGGAATGTTACTCTTTTACAGTCATGTTTGTTTTTTTAGAGGAGGTGGAGTTAATTCAAAGCATCCCTTTAAGTTGCAATCCACGTACATATCAGCAGATTTGGTTCTTTACTAAGAATGGAAAATATTCTATTCGATCTGGTTATCAAGTTGCTGTGCAGAAGAAAACCATTAATCTTAATAGTGGTGTTGGTGGTTCCAATGTCGCTCAAATGGCATTGTATTGGAAATTGATTTGGAGCCTCCATATTCCAAATAAAATTAAGCATTTCTTGTGGCATGCCTCTCATGATATCCTCCCCACTTGCATCAATTTTGTGAGTAGGAAAGTAATCCCAAAAGGTATTTGTTTTCATTGTGGCAAGTCCAATGAATCTCTTATCCATGCTTTATGGTAGTGCAAACTAAGCAAGAAAGTATGGAGGCTTTCTATGTTGGGATTTGCTGTTGAGCAGTGGCATATGTTGAGCTTCATTGATTTCTTTGAGAAAGGTAAACAGTTTTGTCTTCTATTGAGTTTGAGCAATTTGCTTACACTTGTTGGATGTTGTGGAAAGCTAGAAATGATAATCTTCATGGTCAAGGTGTGCATAATCCTACCCATCTTCTTGAGAGGAGTTTTGAGCTCTATGAAGAATTTCATAAATCTCAAAACCAACCACGTGGTTGTAGGGTTAATTAGAATGAGATTTGGAGTTGTCCTCCTGAAGGTTTCTATAAGCTCAATGTTGATGGAGCTACTGACAAGACAACAAGCTTGTGTAGTATTGGTGCAGTTGTTCATAATGATTCTGGAGTTTTAATGGGTGCCCTAGCCATGCAAAGCCTTCACGGGGTTTCCATTCTAGCTACTGAATTGCAAGCGATCTATAGAGGAGTTTTATTTGATACAACTGCTAGTTTCTCTCATAGAAATTGACCCTTCTGAGGCTGTTATGATGATTAATTCAGGGGAGACTACTTGGGCTACTGTTGGCAACATTGTGGATGATGTGAGAGAATTGCTCGTGCAGTTTTCTTTGAAGGAAGTCCAATTTTGACCTAGGGAGTGTAACAAAGTGACTCATGCTATTGCCCGTTTTGCTTTACATGAACAAAGTCCTTATTATTGGTTAGAAGAAGGCCCTGCGTGGCTAATGAATTGTACTCTCAGTGGCGGATCTGTGTGAAGGGCAGGGTGGGTGCCCACCCATCCAAAGATTTTTTTATTATTTAAAGACCTATATATGTTATGGGCAGCCCAAGTTTAAAAGCTTAAAAGCTAACCCAATATATACACATGCCCATCCAACTTCAAAGTGGTCCCAGTTTTTTATTATTTAAAAACCTATATATGTTATATGGACAACAACAGCATCCTATTACCCTCTTTATTTTCTGCATATTTCTATTATACTGGCTGGGCAGTGGGTAACTTACTGGCTTGCCTCCCCTTTCTATAACAACAAGTAATTTCTAATTCTCTCAATTTTTATATATCTTTAATTATAGTTTTAATTTAAAACTTAATATTTTAGGGTTTTATTTATGTATAGATGTATTTGATAGGGTAAGGCTTATTACATCTCTCTAACTAGGTGTATCTTTTTCTGATTATTAATGAAATCCACTCGTACCGTCAAATTTAGTATGTAAATTCCGCCCACTTGGTTTTCCATTTCTGGATCCGCCACTGTGTACTCTTGATGACTTTTTTGTAACCAAGGCTTCTGGTTAATGAAAATCACTTCCTTTTGATAAATAAAAAAAGCCATGATCCGAAAGAGTGAGTATTCAGAGAGATCCAAAGTGGGAGAGTAATCTCCTTTTTAAAGTGAGGGAGAGTCTCTATTTTTACAATATTTTGATATGAGACTTCTTGAGATTGATTTTGGTGAAGCTCTGCGCATGCAGAGGTTCAAACCTGGACCAACTCGAGCGCGCCTGCAAAGACTTAACCACCACGCTGCTGACAACTTTGTGATTATAAATTACGGAACCTAGTATATATAATATCCCAATGGGGTTCGAACCCCACTCCCCTATAGATTTCGCAGCCACTTCACCACCATAGCAAAGGTAATTATTTGTCTCCTCATTGTAGTAAATCATTATATATAAATGATTGTGGTGTGTTTAATCTTTTTTCATTAATTACTACATATTTTCTACACTCACGGTGTTTGTTAGCTCGCTATATAATCAACTTAAATTAGTTAAATCCATCATGCAATGCATTTCCTTCCAATTTTTTGTGATAAACTAATAGATAATTGACTAAATAAGCATCCTCCAAAGTTTCAATAAAAATTTCTAAGTTTTTCTTACAATTTCCGTGGTTTTTATTCAATTTTTATCGATATTGATAATATCCCGATATTTCCATCGAAATTTCCATGTTTTTGGACTACCGATATTTCTGATATCACCGATATTTTAGACCTTGCTCTAAACATAAGAAATGACATAGTTTTGAAAAAAAAAGAAAAAAAAAAGAAAAAAAAGAAAGAAAGAGGATCCAGACTCAGAATGGATAGCATACTATTTTGAAACTTTTTTATTTTACTTTTATAGAGAGTGAGTCGTGATGATGAGCAAAAGCCACATGCGACAAAGCAATGCTTATCTTCAAGGCCCAATCCCCTTCTTCCCAACTTAACAGCTCTCTAACACCGTGGCATCTCGGTACATGGTATATTCTCGGAAACATAAGAACATGCCCACTTTATCAAAATACCCCTGCCTCTCTACCAATTTATCCGTTTCACCCACCCTAACGGACGCTACCAACCATGGGCAAATTCGTCATGACCGATAACACAACCGAGCACCCACGTTTAATTCTATAAAGGCTGCCAGTTTAAATTCCGAAACTACCCTAGAGGTGGCGCATTGAACCATAGGAAAACGAAGGATAAAATGATAATTTTAAGAGATGAAATTCCTGGCGGGCCCATAAATAAAAAAAGAAGGAACGTGAGTGCTCCGCGCAAAAGCACACAAAGGTGGCTGTAGAGAGAGGAGAGAGTGTGTCTCTGTGTGCTTGAAGAGGTTACCGGACTTGAAATCTCCTATTCGTCGGAATTTGGGAATTCCGTTCACGTCCGGACTAGGGTTTCTGCTAAAAGACTGAAAGCAGATAGAGAGACACTGGTTACTGAGTAGAAGTTCTTGTTTTTCGTCCGAATTCCGAACTTCAATTCGCCGGAATTTCGGAATTCCGATCGGTTCCAGGGTAGGGTTTTCACTCCTGAACGCTCTTTCGTTGCTTTAATTAGGGGTTTTCTCTGGAGGAAAGTTGGTTCAGTTTCTGAATTTTAGGGGTTTGTCGAATCGCTCACTTGGCTTTGGCGTGCATGTGCTTATGAAGTTGAAGTTACGATCTGTCGTTCTGGGATTATTGTTGTGGAGAGTTTTTTGATGTTTACGCCGCAGCGGTGGTCGGGTTGGTCTCTCACACCCAAAACTGGGGCTGAGAAGACCGAAACTGGGTCGGGCTCGAACATGAAATCCGGGGCTCCGAACTTCAACTCTGGGGATGCTGTCGTTGCAAAGGGGAAAGGTCTCTCCTTGTTTGAACCCAGGACGCCGGCTTCGGGTTCAGTGCTTGAGAATGGTGGGAATATGCAGGTGGAGTCTGGCGATGGGGCCACCAACCGCGAAGAGTTGGCTCAGAGGGTTTCAGAGCTCGAAAATGAGGTTGGTGAAGTGTATTTTGAATCTTGTGATATTTGGTTCTAATAGTTTCAAGTATGTGGATATTCTTTCGTTTGCTTTTTTTTTTTTTTTTTTTGGGTAATGGGGAAGGCGTTCAACTTGTGCATAGTATCGGGCAGTGAGAAAGTATTCGAATTTATTCTTTTTCGTGGCATGGGCATTTGTGATTTAGGAGAATTGTCTTGCATAGAATCAGTAACATAAATATCCTTTTGATTATGCATTTTGATTTCATCTCTATAATTTGATGGCAACCTAAAATTTTAGTCTTTTATCCATCATCTGCAGGAGAAATTCCCAAGTCAACTTCAATAGGGTTTTGCAAAACTAGTATTAAAACTAACTTCTCAGAAGTGCTGCTGTGTCGTTACAGTGCTAGTTAGTAGCATTAAAAATTTAACACCACCTCCTAAGTCTCAACGGTTGGGTAGTTTGTATTATTAGTATTTCCGTCAATACCAATAGGTTTTAAGATGATTTTGGTGTCGGTAGATGCTAAGCTTAAAAGAGTAAGAAAAGGAGTTTGTTAAAATTTGAGTCAAGGTTTGGTACTATCTGATTAAATCGTAATGGAATAATCTTGATTTGTTTTAAAAATTGAATGTATACTATATTGGGGAAAACATTGGGAGTAGGTTAAGGAGTATAAAGAAATAAGTAAAAACCTGTGTATTACTTTTATCATTGTGGCAGTAGTCTACTTGTTCATAAATCCTCTTTCTTTTTGGTTGCCTTGTGATATCTGAGTGATGTAGATATAGAGTTTGTAGTTGTAAAGTGCTTTAGCCCATTATCCACTCTCTAAGTATAGACTTAACAATAAATTATTTGGATTGGCACAATTTGCAAGCTTCTAGTCCATATTCCTGTTTTAGATAGGCGTTTTTGTTAAAAAATATTTTTTATTGACTAACTGCTGCTGTGTCCAGCTTTTTGAATACCAATACAATATGGGGCTGCTCTTGATTGAGAAAAAGGAGTGGACTTCTAGGCATGAAGAACTCAGGCAGTCATTAACAGAAGCAAAAGATGCTGTCAGAAGAGAACAAGCAGCTCATTTGATTGCAATATCTGAGATCGAAAAGCGAGAGGAGAATTTGAGGAAGGCCTTGGGGGTTGAGAAGCAGTGTGTGCATGATGTAAGATTTAACTCTCTCTCTCTCTCTCTCTCTCTCTCTCTCTCTCTCTCTCTCCCCAGACTATTTAACGGCCAGCTCTCAATTTGTGGAAAGCCTTGTATAACATCCACTTTATTTGTTCGTGTACAATTCTTGGAATTTCTACTTTGCCTTTGTCTGACTATGATCTGGCAAAGTAGAAATTCCTAAAGAATTGTACAACCAAATAAAGTGGATGTTATCAATAAAGCCTTATTTGTCATTTTCTTTTGTAGTTTAAATGTTCTTGTATATGTATATATGAGTTTCCTTTTTGTGTTCTAGTTTAGTCACTCCATGTGGCTTTAAATATATGCGTTTAAACAATTTTCTTTAGTTAGATGAAAACCAGCCTTTTAATTCTTTAGTTTTTGAATGTGATAAATTTTAAAGCTTTTGGTTTGTTGGTTATTGTTGGCAATCTATGTTATTAACTTGAAAGCTGATTGTGGTTGAATTTGCTAATATGTGGTACATTTCTTATGCAGCTAGAGAAAGCTTTGCATGAGATTCGTTCAGAAAATGCAGAAATTAAGTTTACTGCTGATTCAAAGTTGGCCGAGGCAAATGCTTTGGTTGCTAGTATAGAAGAGAAATCATTGGAGCTAGAGGCAAAGTCGCGTGCTGCCGATGCCAAGCTAGCTGAGGTGAGCCGGAAAAGTTCAGAGTTTGAGAGGAAATCAAAAGACTTGGAGGCTCGAGAAAGTGCACTTCGAAGAGATCGGTTATCCTTCAATTCAGAGTATGATGAAGCCCCTTGATATTTTCCTTTTGTTGTTGTCTAATATGTTTGCTTTGTCAATGGATCCTCTTTTCTTCCCTTTTCGGGAGGGGTTGGTGGGAGGGTGGAATCAACTTGTTTGCAATCTATACATCTTAAATATGAAAGTTGTTTCTTGTTTTAATGTAGCTGGTTTGACTTTTCTCAGACAGGAAGCACATGAGAATTCTTTGTCTAACCGGAGGGAGGACTTGCTAGAATGGGAAAGGAAACTGCAAGAGGGAGAAGAGAGGCTAGCAAAGGGTCAAAGAATTCTCAACCAAAGAGAAGAGAGGGCAAATGAGAACGATAGGATTTTTAAGCAGAAAGAGAAGGACCTGGAAGATGCTCAGAAGAAGATCGATGCAACTAATGAGACATTGAAAAGGAAAGAAGATGATATAAGCAGCAGGCTAGCAAATCTGACTTTGAAAGAAAAGGCGAGTAGTGTTTTATGGTGAGCTGTTTTTGGATTTCTCATAATTCATTTGTTTAAGTAAGTTTCTTTTATGTGCAGGAATATGATACTATGAGAATAAACCTAGAGATGAAGGAGAAGGAGTTACTTGCATTGGAAGAAAAGCTCAATGCTAGAGAAAGGGTGAGGCCTATATCACTGTTGATAGAGACACATTGGAAGCAATTTGAACCTTATGCAATGATGCTGTATGGCGTTAAGTTAACTTACAACTAACATCTGGAAACTTGTTAGGGGTATGACTTGTCGCGTACAAGTCTATACCTGATGTAGGTTTAATTTGGTCACAAAAGTAGCTGTGTCAATGTATTTGGTATTCAAGAACTTTCTTTTCTTTTCTTCTTTACACTCTTCGTTTTATTCAATCTGTTTAAAGTCTATTTCCTGTTTGTTTCCCTCTTTGTGGATCTGATCTCCTTATTTTGTTAAAGAAGGCTTGGTATCCAGAGTGAATTCATCATTCTATTATCATTGTCATGCCCCTGACTCTTTTCTTTTTCATGGGACCCACAGGTTGAGCTCCAGAAGATTATTGATGAACACAACGCCATTTTGGATGCAAAGAAATGCGAATTTGAGTTGGAAATTGATCAAAAGAGAAAATCCTTGGATGATGAATTGAGAAACAGGCTGGTTGATGTGGAGAAGAAGGAATCTGAAATCAAACACATGGAGGAGAAATTTGCAAAACGGGAGCAGGCATTGGAAAAGAAAGGGGAAAAGGTCAGGGAAAAAGAGAAGGACTTTGAATCAAAAATGAAATCCTTGAAGGAAAAGGAGAAGTCCATTAAATCTGAGGAGAAGGACTTGGAAAGCGAGAAGAAACAACTAATTGCTGATAAAGAGGATTTGGTTAGGCTTTTGGCTGAAGTTGAGAAGATTAGGGCTAATAATGAAGAACAGCTACAGAAGATTAGTGAGGAGAAGGATCGACTGATAGTAAGTGAAGAGGAGAGGTCAGAGTATCACCGGCTGCAGTCAGAGTTAAAACAGGAAATTGACAAGTACATGCAACAGAAAGAACTGCTTCTGAAGGAAGCTGAAGACTTGAAGCAGCAAAAGGAGCTTTTTGAGAGAGAGTGGGAAGAGCTGGATGACAAAAGAGCTGAGATTGAGAAAGAGCTGAAGAATGTAAATGAACAGAAGGAAGAAGTAGAAAAATGGAGACACATTGAAGAAGAAAGGTTGAAAAGTGAAAAGGTGGTGACTCAGGACCACATACAAAGGGAGCAAGATGATCTCAAATTGGCCAAGGAATCATTTGAAGCCCATATGGAGCATGAGAAGTCAGTATTAGCTGAGAAAGCTCAAAGTGAGAGAAGCCAAATGCTTCATGAATTGGAAACACGGAAAAGAGAACTTGAAACTGATATGCAGAATCGGTTGGAGGAGATGGAGAAACCCTTGCGTGAAAGAGAGAAGTCTTTTGCAGAAGAAAGAGAAAGAGAACTAGACAATGTTAATTACTTGAGAGAGGTAGCTAGAAGAGAAATGGAAGAAATTAAAGTTGAAAGACTTAAAATGGAAAAAGAAAGACAAGAAGCTGATGCAAATAAGGAGCATCTTGAAAGGCAACACATTGAAATAAGAAAAGACATTGATGAACTTCTTGACCTTAGCCAGAAACTGAGAGACCAACGGGATCAATTTATTAAGGAGAGAGAATCCTTTATTTCGTTTATTGAGAAATTCAAGAGTTGCACAAACTGTGGTGAAATGATCTCTGAGTTTGTGCTTTCTAATCTACGACCTTTAGCTGAAATTGAAAACGCAGAGGTTATTCCCCCACCAAGACTGGGTGATGACTATTTGAAGGGAGGTTTCAATGAAAATCTGGCTCAGAGGCAAAATAATGAGATATCTCTTGGTATTGATTCGAGATCTCCAGTTTCTGGTGGTACCATGTCTTGGCTCCGTAAATGCACCTCAAAGATATTTAATCTCTCACCAGGGAAAAAGATTGAGTTTGGCTCTCCTCAAAATTTGGCAAATGAAGCACCATTCTCTGGTGAGCAAAATGTAGAGGCATCCAAAAGAGGATGTGGCATTGAAAATGAGGCTGAATTATCTTTTGGAGTTGCAAGTGATTCTTTTGATGTCCAGAGGGTTCAATCCGACAACAGAATCAGAGAGGTTGAAGCTGTTCAATATCCTTCACCCGATGAACATAGCAACATGAATAGTGAGGCACCTGATCTTCCAGAAGATTCTCAGCCTTCTGATTTGAAGGGTGGTTACCAAAAGCCAAGTAGGAGAGGAGGTAGGAGAGGCAGGCCTGCAGTTAAGAGAACTCGCTCTGTGAAAGCAGTTGTTAAAGATGCTAAGGCTATACTTGGGGAGGCTTTTGAAACAAATGACAGTGAGTATGCAAATGGGACTGCTGAGGATTCTGTTGATATGCATACTGAAAGCCATGGTGGTTCTAGTCTTGCTGATAAAAGATCAGCTAGAAATGGACGGAAGCGTGGCCGTGCTCAGACATCTCAAATTGCTGTGAGTGGTGGGGATGATAGTGAAGGACGTTCTGACAGTGTCATGGGTGCCCAGCGCAAGAAGAGGCGAGAAAAAGTTCTTCCAGCTGAGCAAGGTCCAGGGGAAAGTCGATACAATCTACGGCGACCCAAAACGTAAGTATTTAAATTGTTATATCTTGAGTACCATGTAAAAACATTGGAATGCATTGCAGTTTCTTGAATTGAAATATCATTTGTTTTAGGTTGGAATAAAGCTTATCACAATTAAGAATTGATGTAAAAGTTATTTTTTATCGTCATGAAAGGGATAAAACTTATGATCCTGTTGCCATTCTATGGTGGTCATTCCATGAAACTAACTTGTAAGTTTACACGTTATGTGATCAGTGGAGTTACAGTTGCTGCTGCAAGTGCATCGCGTGACCTTGTCAAAGATAACGAGGAAGAGGTCGATAATGCTAGAGCTACTGAGCACTACTCTAAAGCTGCTCCTGCTACTTCAATAGGAGTTGATAGCGAGAATGGTGGAAGCACACACTTTGTGCGGGTGAGTGTAGGCATCTTCACTAGCCCATTAAAATTTCACTAGATAGGATGTAGGGGTGTGTGTGTGGGTGTGAATGAGGCCTTTCTATTTGTTTTATGGATTAGAATCAATTTCTACTACACAAGTTCAATATGTTACTGAGAAGTTGGTCTGCCAGTATTTATCTTTAGGAGTGAATGATGTCTAAGAAAACATGTTAAGAGCTGCTCTGTCCTCACAGCACATGTTTTTATATCTTTCAAGAAGTCAAAAGCTGGTTCTTCAAAATATTTTTCTGATGTGATTTCTCTTTTTTACTTTGTGCTCAGTGTGGGACTCTTGGAGACACTCAAGATGGTGATGCAGATGCAATAAAAAATCTGGAAGAGAATATGGCAGTTAGTGAAGAGGTGAATGGTTCAACAGAAGGGGGTCAAGAGTATGTTGATGGAGACGAGTACAGGAGTGAATCCCAGAATGGTACTCCCATTGAAGAAGATGACGACGATGAAGAGTCTGAACATCCTGGAGAAGCCTCAATAGGAAAGAAGCTATGGACCTTCTTCACAACATAATAACAAAGACTTGTTTCCAGTAGGGGTGGCTTCAGTTGGAACTTGACTGCATCAACTTCTTTAGCTTTGCTGTTAGCTCTCTAATGTGTAGTAGTATTGTGCATTATTGATTTAAGTGTAGTTAGAACTATGGAAGTATTTGAGGCGGAGGGATAGGGTTTTTGTTTACCCTCACTTTTCTTTTTCTTATTATTTTTTAGGATTCAGGACAATATTGAGCTGTTTCTTAATTTTGTACGACAATGCTAGATATTCTTATGTAGCAGCAGCAGTAGCCAGTGCATATTTTATCACTGGACTGAGCTCCGCCATTTCCACATTGTTTGTATCGAAGTTTGTATCTCTTTCGTTCTGGGCTGATTGTTTTAACTCTCTCTCTCTCTCTCTCTCTCTCTCTCTCTCTCTCAGAGTTACAGTGATGATTGTATGATGGAGAAATTCAAAAGCTTGGTTTTGTTCACTCTCATCGATCTAAGTACCCAGATGCATGGCCACCCAACAGTACGCTTGTGTGATGTACCCATAGCAATCTTCGAATTCATGGTCATCCAAAGTATGAGCTTTGGAGTTTATGACGATTACTCATAGCCATGGCCACCATTAGCTTGAGATTCTGAATTGAGTATTTTTATGGTGAAAAAATAAGGGGTGGGAATTATGAGCTGGGCGACTAAGTCTACTTGTCCACGACAAGTGAAGTGATGAAGAAATGTGAAATTAAGAAAGATTTTCTTTTTGAACAAAATAGAAATTAAAATACAATGACTGCATTTAAGTATGAATGTTTCCAATGTGAATTAACAATTTTTTTTATATATTAATACTTAATATAAGGTGCAATCTCAACCATTTTGAACTGTTTTAATCTGAAGGTGCGTTAGTGTTTGTCCTAAGAAGAATTTGCTAATAGCATGTATGCCATCAGTAGTTGCAACAGTAGCTAACTGGATAACATGCTTCAGACAAGACCTGTGAAGAACGCAAATTTTTTAGGCAATTCATGTGATTAGAGATAAAGGTTTTGGTTTTGTTTTGCTTAAGCTAATTAACCGAATATTGAATGAAATAAAGGAATTTCATAATATAAATGTTCCGAGAGGATGTTGCATTTCTGTTTAATACAGTTTTCTTTGTTTCCTTGATCAACACAAATTTTGGCCAAGGGCAAGGTGGTGTATTGAAAATTACAGAACTACAGAGGCAAGACGTTGGATGAAATTAGGCTTTCTTCTTTCTGGTACATAACACTTCATTCTGCTTCTATAATACAGAGTTTATTTTCCTTCCTGTTTACTTTCCACAATAATAACAGTAAACAACAATGGTTTTACATGCAGAAAATACAGTAATGGTTGAATCATTGGAAGATCATATCAGAATGTTAAAGAATGAGTTTATACATCCATTGGATTGCCTCAAACTAGAAATTCTGATTTACCTAATTCTAAACCTGTATTCATGTACCAAGAAAACTACAATCTTCAGGAAAAGGTGACCGTATGTGAGGGCTAAAGAACGAGGTCAAGGCATCAAAACTAGACTATAAATATTAAAAGCAAACTTTTTCTAGGCCTATCTTGTTTTGGATCCATACCAGCTTTTTCTGGGTGTAGCTCATGACCAACTTGGAAAATCAGGCCCTCAAATCACAACCCTTTTGAAGGTACTAAGTTTGTATACATGCGGTTGGTAACAGACTGAGATTTACTTGTTTTTATTTGACAAAATCTTTGAGCCCTGCTAGACTAAACCAGAAATTATTCTGCTTCTCAACTTTCTATACACCAGGCTGCTGGTGTTGACAATCCCGTCCTATCTGTACACTTGAGACTATCAATTGGTAGCAACCTTCGCTGTTCACTATCCGACTAATTCTGCAACCATAGTTCTGCATGCTTCTTCAGATCTCATCCCTTCAAAATCAACACCAAATCAACCGACAAATGAGTGAACATTAGAACAATTATTGTGATGCAGGTAATAAGAATAAAAGGAAATACCTAGAAAGCAGTAGAACCTCTTTTTTCAATCCTCTTTGTGGAGACGGAGGGGGTGGTCGCTAAGTGCAGAGAATGTAACTCACATGCACCGTCGTATGCCACAATTTGATTCTCTACAGTTTCTCGAATGCAGATTTATCACGTACCATGCCTTCTTACAGTATTGACAACCTCCAGTAGTCCGAATAGTGCACTTTGTTGCATGGCAGAGTAGCTTTTTTATTTTGAGGCAGTTTGGGTAAGAGCAAGGCTGAATCTTGGTTGAGCAACATTTACGTGCGTGATGTAAAACATCCAGCAGTTCCCTTATCTGCACCACATATATACACTACACTGAGCATAAAAAAAACACGTGCACCTACACATGCATTCAAACTGCAAACTTTTATTTGTAACTACTAAGCTACATGAATTATTGTTAATCCCTATCACTAGTAATATTATTATTATGGAAAGAGATGAAAATCATTGTTGTTAATAGAGATATGGACACACGCAACATGTGAGGAGGATAGTATGGGTATTTAAAAATCTAACTTACCATCAATGGTTTTTGTGGCAAGTCTCGACTCTCTGTCCTACAGCTAACTGTGGTAGAACTTTGAGTCAACTTATGAATGTGACAAGAACTTCCTTTCTCTTGATAGCATGCTGCACAAACACCAAACTCTGGGCAGATCCCACATACCCAGCTCTGAGCAACCACAGCATCCTTATGGCAAATACTGCATGTGTTCCCAGCAGTCAGCACAGTACCATTTCGGAGATGATGCAGAATCATTATTGAGGAATACTTCGCCCGGCGAAGTGTGTCAAACTGATAGTGATTTTTCTCACACAAGCTCAAGAAAGTATGCCTGTTCTCAAGTAAACGACTGTTCGAAATAACATCTTCGTCCTTAGTATCAGAAAGCACATTCTCCACCATAACCTGAAAAAGGGCAAAAGTCAAAGAAATGAGCAAAGATATGCTACTCTAACTTCAAGGAGAGTAATTATTTGAAGAATTGTTGCTAGGCTGGTTTGTAGTATCTGACATTTGCTACATATTATTAGAACACTAATTGACTGGTTTAGATTTTTACTAAGGGGGCAAAATTACCATACGGGCCTATAAGGTTTGGGATTCACCTGAGAAAGCACATGTTGTTCCATGTTGACTGATATGTGCATGTCCCTCCCAGAACTTTTGCGCTCAGCTTCATGGCATCTACAGCATACAAATTAAAGGAACAATAAATACAAATTTAAATAAAAAAGATTTCCACTTCAATCAAGTTCTTAAACCCAGAAATACCATACTTCTGGACAACAGATTCTTGGCATACAAATTAAAGGAACAATAAATACAAATTTAAATAAAAAAGATTTCCACTTCAATCAAGTTCTTAAACCCAGAAATACCATACTTCTGGACAACAGATTCTTGGCACGAAAGACAAACAATGTGCCGCACATAATTCACAGGCGAAGAGAAAATTCAATTATTGAGAGACAAAAAAAAAAAAGATAGTCAATCAGTTCAACCTATAAAGCCAGTAGAACACTGAAGTACTATAGAAGTACTATAAAGCTTCTGGGATAACTTGTGCTCCCTTGTTCAACAAACTCAATTACTGTAACCATTTCTTATTTATTTATTTATTATTATTTGAATTACTTGTTCAACCTATGATGTAGTATTTACTCAAACCACATACGGACACATCTCCATCACTTTCAATTCTCAATGTACTGCACATTGTTGGGAATAAGATATCAATAACATAAGACTACAAGAGGGACCTCAGAACCTCCAGGCACCACAACTATTCTGATTAAAGGAGGGATAAAAAATTTGAAGAGCAGGAAAGACATGAGAGAAATTTGGTACCTTTCACAGAGGTGAAAATTTTTGCACTGACTGCAAGACCAGCGTCCCCCAGATAAGATTGCTTCATGGCAGTGGGAGCAAACATACTGCATGTCGACAATTATGAAGTCCTCCTTATTTGGTAAAATGGTCTGCCCCAGCTAAAAAGGAAGAGACACCAAAACAAACTGGAGAGTAAGTAGATGTCTAACAGGGGGAAATAGGGTAAATATTAATAGTATTAATGAAATTGACAATGCTGGTGCAGATGTTTCTTCCTGCCCAATACCTATTCATTATATCATTGTTAAAAATTAAGGTGGCCACTACACTTGCTTCACTAGTGATATTGCGATCAAGGAATGGACATATTATCCAGGCATGCCTCAGCATTTGGATAACTTATTGCCCTCATTAAATCCTAGGGAAGTAGCAACTAAAAGTTGAAGGCGAGTATATGAATCAAGCATTAGTTATCTGCTTTATTTGTAACCTTATCTATCAGAATTCGCACACTTGTCGCTTTGTATATTTATTTATTAAGCCACCAAGTTTGCTTCATCTATAGTATGCAAAGTGAAGAATTAGAATATTAGAAGGCTGCTTTTAAGCCACCAATTTAGTAGGAAGAATTAGAAAGGGAAAGGTTAAGAATATTTACTTTCTGCATCAGTAGAATATCTTTGGTAGAGCCATCAGAAGGACTGGTATGTCCCATGGCTTTTAAAGTTCTCTTTGTTATTGTTTTCTTTGCTTTCTTCTTTGAGTCTGTCATCCTTTCTTTTTCAATGTTCCTGATCACATCCTCAGCAGTGGCAGACCAATAGTCACCATCAAAATACGGCAAACGAGCTGCTGTTACCTTGGAGTTGCATTCCCCAGTAGGGATAAAAAAGCGATCATATAAATTAGTGAAACTGACCACAATTTTTTCATTTGCTGCTTTTTTTATCATTGACTGATACCTGCACAAGTGAACTAGTTAAAATCAGTGAAGACACATATGCAGAAATGAATGCACACATGCACAGAGAGACAAACACACAAGATAGGGGAATTGTGTGCAGAGAGAGAGAGAGAGAGAGAGAGAGAGAGAGACCATTGCCGCAGCTTATCAGGCTTGGGTGTTTTTTGCATTTCTGGATGGCAGTATAAAATATAATCTTCTCCCTTCACAGGAGGGCACGCCCATATATAGGATGTAATAAAACCTCTTTTCTTGCAAAACTCAAGGTAAGCTATCTGAAGACAAAAATTAGTAAAAAGAAAATTTGAGTTACCATTTGTCAATTAGCTGTACCAGTAACATAGGATTAAATAATGATAGGGAAAAGAAGTAACTACCAATAATTCATGATAAACAAATGTACGAAGAGCTTCTCCATTCACAGTTTTTGTCTCTGGCCTGAAGTACTTAATAGAATCCAGATAGGATACATAAACACAACGCTTATTCGGATGACTACATTCTGAGCCGAACTCTTGCACATACATTCCAAAAAGGCATACATCTACCCCTTCAATCTTCTGAAACAAAAGAATAACCTGAATGCGAAAAAAAATAAAAATGGTATTAGGTTAACTATAATAAACAAGCAGTGACACTAAAATAGAAGAGATTCAGAGTGAGACAGGATTAAAGTCTATAATAAATCAACAAAGAAATCTATGGATTGGTTAAAATTTTCCCACCTTTGATATGTATGGGAATTCAGCAGGGTAATTCTCGTCATGAAAGAGATCCAAAAACTTTTGCTTCACTTTTAGTGTTTTTTGAACAGATAAAACCACTCTGACAACAAGATCTTCGACTCCTGGAACCTGACAACCCATCAAATCAAACAAAAGAAGTTAGCAGATAGAAGGGATTATATATCATAAACACATTCCCTGTGAATATATAAACAGGAATTTCAGATGCGAATTTAATTTATATTGAGTGTCTTATTAGATTAGAATGTCCTGTTTCTACATTTTCAACATAATAAACCACTGAGACAACAAAATCCTTTGTTCCTGGAACCTAACATCTCATTGAAAGAAACATAGTAATAACAAACAAGAAGCTTCAAAGGACTCTAGATTATGATCCATCTCTGTATGAAGACAAGCAGCTTCAAACAAGAAACTTTATAACCGCTAGGCCCATGATTGAATTGATTAGGACATAACCGCTATGCATTGACCTCAAGACACAGTGGTCACAATATTTTTGTCCAACTCTCAAAACATAAAAAATTCTCTTAAAATGCAAAATAAATTAGATAAACTGAAAGTGCATCCTAAACAGAGTTTTATTCTTACCTCAAAAAATTCTTTTCCTTTGACCTTTGCTCTCTGTTCTCTCTCTTGCTTGAGGCGCCTAAAGAGTCTTTGTTCTATGTGGTCGCTAAGCATGGTAGTTGGTAGATCTTTTGCACTGAAAACAGCATTATTTGATAAGTTCTTGAGCTCTCCACATTCTGTCTCTTTTGACAAGCATTTGAGACATATGCATTCAGCTTTGCCTTCCAAAACACTTTTATCATTAAAGAGAGCACATATCTGATGTTGCCAGCCATTGCATTTATCACATTGAACCCACTGCAAGTACATAAAAAGCCTCAGGAATTGAGTCACTAATTTCAAGATTTCAGAAATAAAAAGACCAAATGACTTAAACTTACAGATTCTTCGGTTTCTTCATCATTCTTCTTTTTACTGAGTTTTGCCTTTGAAATGTGAATACCACGAAATGAGATATTTCCACCTCGAGACTCCTTATAGCACAACGTACAAACACAATATTGTGTATCATGCTCGTCTAGTGTGCAGTAATAGTTTACACTGCGCTTGATACGAGCACTACAGAATGAGCAATAGATTGGTGTGGGGGCAAAAAAAAGCTTACCCAACGCACACAACTGACACACTTTCTCACTGTTTTCTCTTTCTTCCGTCACGATACTCTGTTTTAAAATAAAGGCATAAGAATAGTATTGTTCATGTTCAATCAATGCAAACCTAGACAAATATAAATTAGTTGAAACTCTTGGAGAAACTTAAAAAAAGCAATAACGGTGAATGGAAAAATTACTACCTGATCAATGCTCTGCCCAAGACTTGATAAATGTTCCTTGATTTGCTCTTCTGTGAAAATTTCAGTTAAAAGGGCACCCTTTGTCTCTGGATTCTGTGGCTTTATCACTTCCTTAAGATCAGAGTCTGGTATTGGCTCTGTTTGGATGAACTCAGTCCTTACTTCCCCCTCTTTAAATTCAACACTAAGCTCTTCTGAGAGCAAAGATAAACTCTTGGACCCCATTCCTCTGGGAACTTTTTTCACATTGTCTATAATTTCACTAGTACTAGTAGGGTCTAATTGCTCCATCTGATGACAAATAAATACTCCTACAGAAGGAAGAGGCGCACTTTCGGAATCCAGTTTATTGATATTATCAGAATCACATTTTCTAACATCACTGATCCCCGTGGAATCTTGTATAGAATTTTTAGCTGGTTCTATTTCCACATGCGTTACTTCAGAATTAATAGATACAGGAGATTTTGACTGTTGCTGCAGATATGAAAGTCCTTTAGGAGCACAAGGCTGGACAACTGAAGGAGCCAATAGATGAGAATTCTCATTTATATTCTCCATCTTCAACCTTTTTGACGAAGGCGACATATCTTCAATATTTGCTGAACTGGGTTCATCTGAAGCATACTCTTGAGCACCATTTGACTGTCCTGGAGGAACCTGAGGCTGCAAATATGGATGAAGGGGTCGTTTTTGGTTATGTTGAGACTTTATCATCTGCGAACAAGATTGCGCTATATCCTCAGAATTAATAGATAGAGGAGATTCAGATTGGTGCTGCAGATATGGAAGTCCTTCATAAGCACAATGTTGAATAACTGAAGGAGCCAATAGATGAGAACTCTCATTTTTATTCTCCATCTTCAACCTTTTTGATGAAGGCGGAATATCTTCAATATTTCCTGAACTGGGTCCATCTGAAGCGTACTCTTGAGCACCATGTGACTGTTCTGGAGGAACCTGTGGCCGCAAATATGGACAAAGGGGTCGTTTTTGGTTATGTTGAGACTTTATCATCCGGGAACAAGATTGCACTGTATCCTCAGAATTAATAGATTGAGGAGATTCAGATTGGTGCTGCAGATATGAAAGTCCTTCAGGAGCACAATGTTGAACAACTGAAGGGGCCAAAAGCTGAACACTTCCATTTTTGTACTCCATCTTCAACCTTTTCGACGAAGGAAGAATATCTTCAATGTTTCCTGAACTAGGCCCATCTGAAGCACATTGTTGAGCAGCATGTGACTGTTCTGGAGCAACCTGAGGCTGCAAATATGAAGGATGGGGTCGGTTTTGGTTATGCTGAGACTTCATTATCAGGGAACAAGATTGCACTATATCCTCAAGCGTTGAGATCTCTTTGCTGAAGATTCTGCCAGGAAGAATATTAGAAACTTCAGGAACTTCTATTGGAATATGTTGGGGGATCAGCAAGTTAGAAGAGGAAACCGCTGAAAATTCTCCCACTGTAGATGGAAAAACCATGGATTGAGCATTCCCCAAACGACCTTTGAATTCATAGGATTCAATTTCACAAGAAAAAGTACTTGTCAGAACAGGAAAACAGTATACAGAAATGAGGAGACCAAGAAAGAACCCAATAGAAAACGAGACCATATGTTTGAGTGGATAGACTTGTTATGTGTAAGTATGTTTTCCATTATAATATATTTATTTATAGAAATCTAGATCCTCTAACATAGTTTCAAAAATAACTCTACATGACTCTCTGCAGATTGGTGAACAGATACCTGCTTCAAAAGCACATATTGAATCAATGAACATACAATTCATCAATCAAGTTGATCAAACATAAGATGGGAGAACTTGGATCCAACTATGCGGTTACATAATATGAGTACAAGAATGCCACTTCTACCCCAGTCCAGTGAGTAAACTAAGACATCTGAGTCAAGCCATCCAAAATCTGAAAGAACTATGCCATATTTCTTAGTTTTAAAAAAAAAAAAAAAATTTAAAAATCAGATACTACATTGTAGCCTTTAGCTAAATCTGGTATCAATAATTTTCTCATCAGGCATGGCAGAAACTATAAAGTAGTCTAACACCAAGAAACTATACATGATCTGAGGACTTAAAACAAACAGAAGTTACAAAATAACACATTTTGTCAATCATGCAACTAAAACTCAAGTATGATTCATGACTTTATAAACTGGAAGAGGTTAAACATAATGCGTGCAAAAGCATACCATGGTCAAGATGTTGCTGTTGAACATGACAATCAAACAATATATCAGAACTGTAATTCAGATTCCCTTGAGGAGTGAATGTCCCATCATCAAAACCTCCAATAACAGAGAACTCATTGGCATTGGAATATGCAGTGATTGATGCTGAGGCGTCCTCAAGAGGAAGAAAAATCTCAGAAGCAACCTGCATTAGGCCTGACGAAAAAGACATATCCAATTCATTGGAAGCAATGAATCTATTGGCATATCCCTGCTTATAACCATTAAAAGGGGACCCTACAACAGAAAATTCATTACTCCATTAGATAAATATGTCTAAACTAACCAATTGTTAAATGAGTTTGTTTTGGAAAGTTAAAATGGCCCACCTTTTATGAGGTTAACGTGATCAGCATTGTTAGCTATGAAAGCATTATGACCAATGGAGTCATATTTACTAGTACCACTTAAGCAGTTAGAAGGTGTTTCTGCAGCACCTGAATCGCAACAACCATGAGGCAGCCCTGAAGTTGGCATTGGCGTACACAAAGGCAAACCTACTTGTTCATTGGAGTTTGCATCATATAGTTTATGCTGGAGTAAAATTTGCAGCCGATGAGACAGTGTCTCCTCATTCACATACTCCTCCTAGAATATATCCAAAAGTTAAAAGTTCAGGATATTTAACATGTGCATTCATAAATTTGCAACTAGAGAAGATATAGCAGAATTATATCCTATAAGTTTCAAGTAACTAGTTTCTTTCCCCCTTAAAGAATTTGAAGCTAGCTGGTAAGGTCACAGAATTACCCAAAAACATGTTACAAGGACTAATAATTAGGCCTCAAATTTCAAAAGGAATTACCAATTGCATGACTACAAGTGGCTATGAAGTGTTTCCCATTTAACAGGAACAAAATCTAGTTAAATAAACAAACGAACTTCTCTAAATAAATATTCAATGTAATATAGAATAGCAGACCTCTGAAGTAGCCTCCATAAATAGCTGGTTTTCCAGGACACCCACAAAATCAGATGCTAGCTCTCCCAACACATAATTGGTACTTAGAAAGAAGATGTCAGAACTGTGGAAGAATTCCAAAAGTCAGAACAAATATACTAGTAGTGATTAAGATTACACAAGTTTAGTCTAATATATCCACTTACATTCAAAATGAAAACTTACAAGACTTACATTTTTTTCCTAACCAAATTACGAACGCTGCTAACTCTAGGACCTTTGCGCCAATCACTCAAGTAGCCTAGTTGGCATTTTATTGACTGACGACGTAAACCATCCCCTCCCAGCAAAAACGGACTTGAATTCAGCACCGGGTAGTTAGATATATGGCCAAAGGTTTGGTCTGAATTGTATCTCTGTACATCCATCTTGCTGATTTTATGAGACTTCATTCATGCTGAAACTGTAAATTACCAAGAGTTGAGTACAAAAGGTAAGGAAGAATCAATCATAAGAGTTGTGAAAAGTGTAATTAAAATAGCTAAATACACAGAATTCATCAAAATAACTTAAGGAGCTTGATTATCTAAAACTAACAGAATGTTTGAGTGTGCATGAACACTGTGCAATTATTTAAGTTTCACCGTAACTTTTGGCAGACTCTAATTGCTTAGATCATTACATCATTGACAAACTAACACTGTCTGTTCCTCAATAATAGTTCACTGCAATTTTCCATATTACAGTTTGGCAACCAGCTAGTGCGTGATTTACTGCACCAATATTTCCCACGTCCTAGATCATTATTGCTCTGCTTATTCGAAATTATCCTCGTCAGTATTTGCGTGCAAGTAATTGTTATAACACTAATTACTTCCTCGTGAAACCATCAACGTCCAACAAATTTTTATTCTTCTGAAAACTTATAAAATTAATCCGCTCAAATCCCAAATTTGCAAACACAATCATCACAAAACGAACGATATCCTGAAAACCCATCAAAGCCCAAAGCATTCTAACAAATTAGGAATCTTTACCTTGCTGAGGTGAGACCTAATAAAACCAATTCCCCCAAACCCCAATCCAAAATTCAGTAATTTGTCGCTCAAATTACTTCACTAAGGGACCGTTAAATCGGTCAAATTGTCAGATTACGCAACCGAATTGTCAGAGAGGCAGATACAAGAATTCAGAATAAACGTCGCCGAATTCATAAACCCTAAAAACAGCAGAACCAGAAAGAAAAGGGGGAGAGCGAAAAACCCTAAAATTGGAAATAAGGGTTTAAGGAAAGAAACCTGTTTTCTTTGCTTTTCTTTATTGGCGGTTTCAAGTTGAAGTTTGCCTCCTCGACATTACCATGGGTGGTGGGCCACGAAGCTTTTTAATGATTTTATAACTACTGTGAAGTTTGGAAGTACAAAGCAAAGCCAGAGTCTAATAGGAATAGCTACGACTTTTAAACTAAGGTGACTTTCTTTACCACAGGAGGAGACGGTGTGTATATTACGAAACCACCCTTCCATATATTTTCAACCTGGAAGCTTATCTGAAATTTATATTTAATCTTTTCAGAAAATAGAAATAGAACTTGTTAAACTTGAGCCCCAAGTTTCGAATATTAAATAGAAAAATAGGCCCATTTTTATCCCTCTGTTTTTTGGTCATTAGTTACAAAACCCAACAAAATACAAACAAAAAGCCCAATTAGTTAGGGCAGGATGGAAATGGACCTATTTTTATCTCATAGGCTGAAATAATATCTTAGCATTGATATTCCTTCCAAAATAATGTTGTTTCATCAACGGGATTTAGCTTAGTGGAGAAAGACTTTGGCTTGCAAATCAATAATCTTATGTTCAAACCTCTCATGACACTTAGCAGTGTATGTGAGAAGCCCCTTGTAATTTAAACTATCGCTTCCATTCAAAAATAAATAAATAAATTATTGTTTCAAAAGTTTTTAAGGCACATATGTATGTAAAAATTAGTGGACACCTAAACTTAACTACCTACTTCAATATGACTCCACCATAATATTTTAATAAGATATGCTGTAAAGTGTAATTGTTATTTACAGTCACAACATAGAAAATTTCAAATTTTGTATATAATAATTTGAGAATATCTTATTCATTTATATGTAAACCAATTCTAGACATAATTTATTTCAGCAAACAAGAGTCATTATTTAATGACAAATTCATAAACAAAGCAATGAAATTCAACTATTTTCCTTCTCTTTGCCCAGCAATTCACCTTACAAGACGACCTATTCCCAACAATTATAAACCCGAGCCCACCACCATCCACTGGAGTTCACAACAACTATAGTGATTTTTATTTTTTTTGAAAATTGTTGGCATCAATTCTCACCTTTATAGCAAGGGACATCTCAATTAGCTAAAAGCATTTAACCATGCATGAGATCTTAAGTTTGATTCCTCCTTCCCCGTATGAAATTAAAAAGATCAAATCAAATCAAATCTCGCCTTTCTATGAGTTTTGCGATGCTTAAATTAGAATGGTATTTCTACCACTTGTGCAGGAAAATTCTAGTTAACAAATAAACAAAAGATTTCTTCAAGAAACAAAAGGCATGAAATCAACCCAACATCTCATGACTTTTTAAACGAAGCCAAAGCAACAGAAACAAGGAAAGAATGGAAGCAGTACATACAATTAGAGTAGCATACAACAACAGCTGATTAAAGAGCCATCTAAACTCATCAAGCTCTATCTAGTTATTTGTACAAATCCCTCCTTGGGGAAATTAAATCATCTCTACATCCATCACAACTAGCATCTTTACTAGTTACATGTCATTTTCATTACCTCCTACGGTGATGGCGATGCCTGTCTAGCCTATCCCTAGTTGAACTATCAAGGTCGTAGTCACTCCTGCTTTCATCATTCCAATTTTCGAAATTGGCCGAGTCATAATCCTTGGGCGAATGACGAGGATTTGAGTATGCAAAAGAACCTTCATTGGACAAAGGGATTCTTCTACCTCTGTCTGATTGGGACCTTCCAAAGGTAGGGCTTCTTGGTAAGTTGTAACCGTAATCGTAACTACCATATCTTGGGGGGTAACTAGATGGGCCAGAACCTGGTTCAACGCCAGGAGGCCCGTCATCTCTATAATCCCTGGACCACCTTTGCTCACGGTGATGCCCTCTGCTGACGGGTTCTGAATAATGGTTCGATCTGCTGTATGAGCGGTTCCTAGAATGATCAGAAAACGGAGGTCCAGTTGCCCAAAGTCTCTCATCAGCATTTTCTGGGATTGGTCCGTTCAATCCTGGAAATTCGACTGTCATTTTCCTCTGTGGTTCAGGATAATCGGTTTCAATAATTTCCCCATCCTCCTGTTCTCCCTTAATTTCCTCATCAGCATAAATTATAATCCCTGATGGCTGATCCTCGTCATCTGGATCTAAAAATGTTAAGATAAAGCGTCAAGGCTAGAAAAAATAATTTAAATGGAAAACAAAAAGGGGACAAGTCCAATAAACTAAGACTATGACTAGCAAGTAGCTTGTTGAAACTAAAACCCTAAATTTGATAATTTCCAGAAAACAGGATGGTCAAGGTCAGGAGATTAGCACAATACTCTCCATAAACTTAGCAATGAATCTCAAACATTTGAACTGAGTCTCTCCAGGAAATGCACACCCAGACTGCTTGTGGACTATGATAAGTATTCCTAACTGGTTGTTTAAAGTGACTAAATTCAGTAAAATATATTCATATACCTAGATATCCTGGTGGGTAACCAATTTCTCGCATTCTGTTAAGCCAAGGAGGTGGATCAAGCTCCTGCACAAAACCCAAAGATAAATAAATAAAGATGCATATATAACTGAAAAAAATTTAAATAGAACTTTCTTTTTGACAAAACAAAAACTTCTAGAAAGGAAACCAAACCCTATCGGACCAAAAGAAAAAAAGAACCAAACTCTAACATTAACCTTGGTAGATTCATCAAATTCATCTTCACATGTTAACTTGATATAATAAATTAAAAAAGCCATAGCATGTTTGGTTGCTCAGAAGGTTGTAATCTCAACCAAAGAAATGAGGGTGACAGTAATTATACAGCTTCAGCAATGTGAAACTTAATCTATTTGCGAAGCAATTTGAACTCAACTAAACTTACTGTATTTAATCGAAATGTAATAGTATAACCCTTATCGACAAATCTTGCATTCCAATTAGACTACTTTTATCCACAGCCACATATTCTCTTGTAAGCTGCTAGCTTCTTAAAAGTGCAACACACAGTACAGTATATCCAAATTCAAGTCATACGAACATGTCAAACATTACCTTTTAAACTAATAAAATCAGGCATAGGAGCTTAATATTCAATTATCAATATTTGCCTTGCAATTATAAGAAGCACCACTAGAAATTAACAAGTCTTTCTATACTAAACACAAAGAGTTATCATTTACCCCAATACCCAAAAGCTTCCTTGTCTCAGCATCGAGAGCACCAGGCCTTAAACCATCATATTTTCCAGCTGGAGAATTCTGATAATATCGTGTTGAATTGCGAGAATTAGCATTCTGATTTCGTTTGAATTTGAGCTGTTTGCGGGCATTATTGACAGCAACATGGTTACGAGGCTTAGGGCAATCCTTCAACGAATGATTGTAAGAACCGCAATTGAAACAACGGCTTGCATCATCTATAATCTCCAAGCCTCTACAACATTAAATAAGAATGAAAAAGATCTGTAAGGCATTCTAACAAACACAAATTTTACTTAAAAATAGAAGTGATGCTCAAGACAGCCATAAAATGGAATCAAATATTTCACCAACAAGATTACCATATGAAGCAGCCTATATGTCATGCATGACGAGATTAAGGATTTAATGAAGGTCTCTACTTAGACACCTGATTCAAGAAGCCCACTCACCCTTTACTCTTGCTATTCATTATCATGTTTTTTTTTTTGGTCTGGTTGTTACTACCATCCAAAAGATCAAGGACATAAATACGTCTATGAGAAGATTAAATCAAAACACGGTAAATAAGGAACCCAATACAAAACTTTCAACAGCTAAATAAAGTAATACTGCCATCGCACAAGAAAAAACCAATGGCACAATGCTTATGTATTATTAGAGCTGAATGAAACTTAGCAAGAGCACAAACATATTTGTAATTAACAAAACCAAGTTTGCTATTTGCAATAAGTGCACTTAAAAGAAGAGATCATGTCTAGGTTTTGTGAGATGAAAAGATCGAAGAAGAGATCATATAATCAATCCATCACCATCTTCAAGGAATATTACATGTATCAAAAATTTGTTGGGGAGTTGAAAGGTTCTCATGGTAATTGAGAGACCTATAATGTAGTCTAAGAGGGAGGCATCTTCAGTTATGCATATTTGTAAGTACTTAAAGGCAAGAGAAGAGAAGAAAGAATTTATAGAATTCTTTTCAGCAGCATATGCTGCAGTGTAGGATTGTGTCAATCGAGTCCTAGGGTGATGACTAGAATCCTTCTAGTGTGATGGTAGTAGTCATTCTGCCTTGTCCCGAACCATAATCCTTGATTTATATCAGCGCAAATTTTAAGTAGACATGCCAATACAATGTCTCATCGAGCAGGCATTTTATTATCAGTCAGCTTTGTTGACATTGTTACATTCCTATTTTACTTTTTTTGTGTGTCTAAATTCCTGTTGTACTTGAGATCACATAAAATAAGGGGGGGAAAAGTGTTTACCCCTCCAAATTACTTGAGCCACCAGCCAAAGTCAAGCCTAAGGCATAACCACGATCATATAGAGGCACATAATTGCTATCCAAAGGAGTGGATTCCTTGCTCTCTGCATTCCTTGTTTGGTTGTCCATCCAAAAAGACTGCACATGAAAGAATACTTCAGAAGAACTAATGGCATAGTACTAAGAAAAAAATATCACAAACAACATTCCTTTTTTCCTGTTTTTGTGACAAACAGAAAAATTAACAAACTGAAGAAATCATTAAACATATCTCGGGCACCATTATTTTATCATCGTTGTAGTACAAGTGTAAAAATGTGGGATTTCGGGCATGTCCTATCTCCAAAAGGGAGGTGAGGAAAGTTAAACCAGGAGATGCTGCCACAAGTAGTGGTTGCATAAGTTTAGCAACCAAGTAGGGTAAACACCCCCTTGCCTCCAAGCTTTTGGTAAGTAATTGGAAAAATGCCACAAATCAAGCACACAGGATGTATATAAAGCATAAATACAATAACGGGACCCTCACCACTGCAGACATCTTCTCCGTGCCAACATGGAGAGCTGGAAAGAACGTGTCTTCACCTGATTCCACCACTTCAATAGGATCCTGAATGATTACGAAATTCAAGTAGTATTCATACACCCAATACAGCCAAACGATAGACAAAATATATTACATAAAAATACAGCATTATAATTGAGTCAACAAATCAAAACAGGTAACAGCCAATTGAAGACCTCCCCTCTCCAAGATACTCTTGTTTTCATTCCATACGACCAGAAATATAACCAGAGAAATCATTCTCCAAAGCTTAGTCCACTTCACAAACCACCTCTCAATGTTTAAAAGTACTTCCAAAGCACAAACCCACCCCATGTTTTGACTGAAGTCTTCAGAGGCAAACAAAATGGAACTTGAGCGCTTTGTTTACAACTTAACACATTGGATAATCTATCCCATTGAAAATGATGTCACAAAATAAAAGATTCAAGATGTTGAGCCAGCTAAAATCCGGACATTTATATTCATTCTCATTAGAGGATATTTTTTGTTTTCCTTTTCTTTTTATAGTTTGTATTAGTTTCTTGCCTACATTGATATTTTTTTTGTTAAAAACAATGATTTATCAATACATCTTACTAATATGAGCATAAGAATTGGTTTTGTTTTTCTGTTGAAGGAAACTATATGAGCATAAGATATTGTCAAGTCTAATAATTTGAAACGAGGATGACTTTTGATACTTGGAACTTTTTAATACAACTCAAACTGAATATACCCAGGTCATAAAGATCCTTTATAGGAAAACCCATCCCTAGTATAAATGAGGAGTCTTACTTGAGATGAAGGAACATGTTGAGCATGCCACTCTGACCACTGCTGTAAGAGTTCTTCAAGCTTATGTTTACTAGCTCTGTAATATTAAACAAATAAGCTGAGAAGTTGACAAATGGAGAACTACCCACATTACAAATATCTATATAAACATATATGTACTTTGTAGTATTTGTTGGCTTAAGATTATATCAAAACATTATGCGACAATGATTACTCCAGCCCAACCTTGTTAACGATTTATATGTTACACGCACTGAAG
Organism: Prunus salicina; assembly: GCA_020226455.1. NCBI lineage: Eukaryota > Viridiplantae > Streptophyta > Magnoliopsida > Rosales > Rosaceae > Prunus > Prunus salicina. The sequence continues at coordinate 24,958,440 of CM035344.1, forward strand.
GTTGCCGCTCATCAACTGTTATTCGGGCTCTCTTAACACCTGATATAGCTGGCAATGTTGAATTATGGAGAACAGAAATTCAAAGATCATGTCACAACCAAAGACAACCAAATTTTCAGCATTCTAAAAATTAACATGCATCATAAGGTTAAGAGGTAAACCTATTTGCATGTATTTTCCAGTTTCTCAGTTGGAAAGAGCTGGAATAGGTGCAAGATGAAAACAATAAGATGACAAACGTGGAAGAAGGATACTAGTGCCACCCATTTTATGGGTTCCGAAGGGACTTGCATCTTGGACAGGAAGGCAACCATTCTTGTGCACCTTTGAGCAGAAGATATTTGACTCCTGTGCAACTGTAACAGTTTCAGACTGTGCAACACTTAGCAAAGATGATTCGTCAAATAAATCATTGTTATGATTTGCTTGCTGTAGGCAATGAGCGTCTCCCTCCTTGTTACCCTTTATTTTGATTTCTTCATTTGCAGAACCAGAACTGTTAAAAGCAGGGAGGTTGCTTATGTCCTCAATTTCCATATCTGAATCGCTACCGACCAAATCATTTTCAAGGTTTTCTTCTGGTACGCAATGGCTAACTTCATGTTGAACATCACTGTCATTCCCCAGATTCTCACTTTTCGGTTTATCTTCTCTATCCTCCGAATTAGTGGGTTGAGAATCAACCTCTTTAGAGTCGAAAATAGAATTGTTAGGTTCATCATTCACATTCCCGCAAAGAGAATCTCCAGAAGGAGGGAGACCGATAAAATCCTCAGATTCCATATTCAATGAAGAAGCAACTTCTTTTGTAACAGACTACACGGAAACTACTCTGCATTACATGAACAATCCTCAGGACACGAGAAAACCAAGTAGGATATAAAACTCAAATACTACTAAAGTACATTAAAGCGCACAAACACATGTATACCGGTATATATTTGTATGTAGACAAAAATGCCTTAAATTTGGTATTCAGGTACAGATATACAAGACTATGGGATAAAAATAAAGCTTGAAGAGTCAGGAACACCATCATTAAACCACCAATATTAAAATTAATTAGACCAAGACTTAATATACCACAATCTGGTAGTAGAATCAATTATCCAGACACCACACTACCTCAACTCAAATATTCAACCTTGAAACAGACATCACAATCAATTATCACAAATCTTTGCAACAACAATAAAAGAAAATACCATTTAAAACAAAAGGAAAGAGGAAGGTAAGCATATGATTGTCAATGAATTCAAGCTCTGTTTAGTTGCCGGGAAAACAAACACGCAACAGAACTAAAGCCTCAAAGCTAATTCCAAGGTTTCTCGGCAGCCAAACGGAGAAGAGAAAATATATAGAAAGGGACCCGAAATTAGGGATTTGAAGAGTGCAATTACCTTGAGTTGAGTGAGATTAGGGTTTTGTTAGAATGCAGAGCAGCTTGAATCGAACTCCAGGAGATAGCTCGGATTCCGAGTCACAGAGAGAGAGAGAGAGAGAGAGAGAGAGAGAGAGAGAGAGAGAATGATTGAATGCGGTGCGGCGTACGGAACAACTCGGGCTAGCCGCCGCAGCTATTTGTCTTGCTATTTCTAGTGTAGAGAAATCATTGACATTTTTTTCTTTATTTTTTTTGTTCTTTTCTTACCTTCTTTAGATAAGAGATTAACGGGTTGCTTTCCCACTAAACCAATCTCAAAGCGACACACAAAATAGTTTGCCCTTAATAAATAAAATTTGCTATCCAATCAAATGAATTTTTTTGAGAAAAATTTGTTATCCGATCTTATGGCAAATTTCAAGGCCTCGTGTCACAATTATTTTATAACAGATAAAATTACTTCACAACATAATTATAGTTGAAAATGTTTTCTTATTAGATATTTTGACATGCTATGTTATCCATACGATTCATATTAGTAAAATTCTTCTTTGATATGTACAATTTTGTTTGGATGTGTTATATAGATCCAATTTGACAGTATATAATATAAGTTTGTATATATGAATTGTTGATGCCTAAATTTGGTTCAACAGAAAATGATCTCTTTGAGATTGAGGTTGGACAATTCTTCCGGACTAGGTCAGCGTGACCAACCAAGTCGTCCTCCAGAATCTGCAAAACAGAAGAGCTAACGATCCTTTATAGGAACTTTTTAATATTCTGTTTGAGGGCTAGGTTCATCCTTGGAACTTTTTAACACAAACTGAATATACCCAGGTCATAAAGATCCTTTATAGAAAAACCCATCCCCAGTATAAATGAGGAGTCTTACTTGAGATGAAGGAACATGTTGAGCATGCCACTGTGACCACTGCTGTAATAGTTCTTCAAGCTTATGTTTACTAGCTCTGTAATATTAAACAAATGAGCAGAGAAGTTAACAAGTGGAGAACTAACCACATTACCAATATCTATAGAAACATATAGGTACTTTGTAGTTTTTGTTGGCTTAAGATTATATGAAAACATAAATATGCAACAACGATTACTCCAGCCCAACCTTGTTAACGATTTATATGTTACACAGCACTGAACGTTGCGGCTCATCAACTGTTATTCGGGCTCTCTAACCCCTGATATAGCTGGCAATGTTGAATTATGGAGAACAGAAATTCAAAGATCATGTCACAACTGAAGACAACCAAATTTTTACCTGTATTATGCTAACTTTGTATGATCAGAATTGTATGGTTTGTCTACAATGCCTAGATTATAACAGCTAAACTTTTCCTCCAGGCTCTGCCTTTGCTTTCTCAAGCACTTGAGAATGAAGATTTAGAAGGGTTGGCAGATCCAAGGCTGGAAAATAATTATGTTGAGTGTTTCGAATGACTGAGGTGGCTTCAGCTTGTGTGCGTCATTCAGCTGCGAAAAGGCCATGGATGAGAAAGGTAATTACAAAATATGGTATGACCCTTTCCAACATTTTGTTTGTACTGCTGAGAACTAATACACTTTCTCCGCTTGCTAGGTTGTAAGGGCTTTTGACTTCTTACATGAATTATCAGATCTCAGTAACGGAATGAAACCTGGACAAAGTGAAATTTTTGATTCCGCACAACAATCTGCACAAATTAGAATGTTTCAGAGAACGGCATTTGGTAGTCAAGACTACAGTACAAGTTTTTTTAATCACACTCGGAGTAGCTGGAAAAGTAGAGACTCTAGAGAGCACGGGGACAAAACCGGGAGTAGCTGGACAAAACATGATTTCGTTGTCAGGATGCACATTTCTGTATTCATTTGTAATCTAGATTCATTGATACAGTATTGTATGTATCCGTGTTTGCTGTTTTCACATATAATATGCGAACTTGTATGACAAAGACAAAAAAAACTTACAATTTACATAAAAATTGGTGCTACCAATATAAAATAAGAGGCTTGAAATTTGCACTAGAGGCTTGCAATGTGAAAGACAAAAGCCACACTGTGCCCCTTGCACTAGAAAAAGATAAACAACCACTGCAGCCTTGTAATTTGCAAGTCATCCGTGTATGTGGTATGTGTAATTATGTGATCTATTTTCTAATTAGTTGAAGATAAAGCCCTTCTTCTTTTTAATGATAAGCTCCTGCTACCAATCATTATCTTTGGCTCTGAATCCACTTCATCCTCATAATGCAACTTCTTGCCTGTCCATTCTTTTTCCCCAAGCAATGGATTCACAAATCCTCTTGAGCTTGAAGCTGGCTCTGATGGGCTTTTCTTGTATTCTCTTGTAAAAAACCCACCATCACTTGAGCTCTCTTCTTCTTCCAATGGTGCCTTCCCTTTGTCTTCACAAGAAGTCCAGCCAGCCTCTCCTCCTCCACTGCTGCTTTCTATCGAAGTTGATGTGTCACTTAATGTGTGGAAGACAGCAACACTCTCTTTCTTTCCACCTTGAAGATAATAGCTTCTGGTTTTTCCGTCGTATAATGGAAGAAGAGTTTTTGACCTTGAGCTGCCTCCATCTCTGCCCAAGCTATAGGTTGTTGATAGCTTTCTCTCTATGCCTTCCCTTTTTTGTAGCAGATTGCCCAATTTCTCAAGCACCTCTTCATTGGCCATTGCGTCAACTGCAGCTTTTTGCTCAAGTTCTGTAATGGTTCTATCAAATGCCTTCTTTTTGAGTCGAAGAGAACGCTGGAATTAAGGATAAAAAGAGCCGCAAGCATATTTGAGAAAGTGAGGGGACCATGGCTTTACAAGAATTATAGTGCAAGAACTGTAACTGATAAATGCTAATCTAGTCTAAGTTTAAGCATCTTTGATCTGCCTCGCCTCTATCCCTTTCTTTAATGGAAAACTTACACTTTAAGGAAGCATATGATAAGGATTTAAAGCTTACTCTCTTTTCAAGAAAACTTCCAAGGTTTTCACCTTTAAGCTTCTTTTTACTCCAAAATATACAACAGAATCGCACAAGTCCAGCTAGTACTACCATGATTGCAGATTCAAAAAGCAGGAACCAGAGTATTGCCCTTTCATTACCTGATGGGAACAAAAACAAGAAAGCACTGGCAACTGAAAACTTTCAAGTGAAGATTTACAATTATGGCATTTGCGTAGTGTTGCTACTTACCAGTGTAGATGCTGACAAGCTTCGGCCTTACTTGGGAGCAGCTAGACATCAGCTTCTGACCTGAGTATAAGTAGAGAATTATATTCACTGTGAGATAAATGAGTGCCAAGTCAATTGTGGAGTTGGTTCTTACGTGTAGAACGGCATGCCAGTGGGTTTCCAGTCTCTGCATTCATTCAACGAAGACATATCAATATGTGAGTCCAATTGCTGCTAGCTCCACAGAAGATATACGTAATAATATCATCTAAATGCATTATAGGGGGTTGTCAACCTCAAGGGAGTTTTGGATTGGTGTGCACATCTAATTTGTCTCTATGGTAAAAGAATGATAAGACACTCTTCTTTCTCATGTTTCTCAATTAGACTACAGTGGCAATCAATATTTCGTTTCTACACACCGAAATATTGTATGACTGATGAACTATTGTTGAGAAGTATATGTGCTTTACAATTAGAATCTCACTTGAAGCTGCCACAAATGCAAGAAGAATCCTCTCGTCTAGTATAAAATGGCAAAGATCACTCTCAGACATAAAAGATGAGAATTGGCCTGGTACAACCGACCAAAGAATTAGGGTGTGCTAAGCAATAAAAATGGTGTGAAAAAGGAAGAAAACACCCCATAAATTGAGTTACCAGGATAGCTTTCAGACCAGTAGATGGACCCAGTTGCTGGAACATACAAGGTAAGAAGAACACTTTTGGGTTTCATAGCAGACACATAAGTATATTCGCCTACTGTGCGGCTGATCTTCCCCTCCATCTCTGTCTGAGAAATATAAATTGCAAAGCCAGTGCAGTCAAGGGTAGGACTGACTTGGATGACAGAATCTGTTACAGCTGTTCTTGAGAATTTCTTGAGAACCCCGGTTGGTGAAAATGAGTATAGGAACCCATCTAATGAACCAATAGATATCCAACCTATTATAGCAGATGAAGTGGCAGAGAAAGCTAATCAATTCACCATGAGTTATAAACAGAATTTGGGCAAAAGTTCATAAAGAAACATGGAGTTTACCATTAGAATCGACAACTGGTGCGTAATCTGCGGTTCTTAATGGCCCAATACTTCCCTCCCACAAAACATTTCCTGAAGAAACATCTAGTGCCAACAAAAGAGCTTTAACTGGAACAGTAACATACAATCTACCATTGTTTCCAGGAGTTATAGTGAAAACTTTGTCATAAGAACTTAAATCCTGGATCCACTTGAAGTGTGGACGGCGGATTGATAACGAGTACAATTCTCCTCCAGTATTTGAGATCTGCACGATGTTATGACACTATAAATTGTTGATTTGACAAAAAAAATTCCAAATGAAATTACTTTCCTGAATTATATAAACATTCTTCAAACTTGTGTATAGTACACTGAGGGAGAAACCGATCACATTGTAATATGCCCCTAAATTGTAATTCTGAAAGAAAAATGGGGAAAGAAAGCAAGGATGAGCAGACCTTACATAAATACTAGCCTCACATTCATCAATCACAGGGACTGAATTAAAAAAACAATCTGCACTGTTCTTCCTACAACCTTGACGATAGCCAAATAGATCAATCACAGGTCCAGCACTCCAGAGCAACTGTCCACGTGTCATGTATGCAAAGAGTCCCCGATTTTTAATATTTACAAATACAGATGAACTCATTGTGCTAACTGCGAGCCCAACAATCCCACCTTGTCCTTCTTTAGTTGGTTCTGCACTAAGTAAAACTTCTGCAGCTGGTTCAGAAGTTCCATTGTTTAACAAGTTGATCTTAATCACCCTGTTATCTGCAACCAGATACATCTGCCAAGATTTGCATGAATTTCCAACTTTTCTTTCTAGCAGATTGGAAAAAAGAAACCAAGAAAAAGAAAAATTTGGACCAGATATCAGATCATATTAGACATGACATATTAAGAAAAGCACATACCTTTCTTCTACCACCATGAACAGGAGGCATATCAGAATTGCATGTATAATTCAAATGCATGGTCCAAGCAATGGACCCATTACTTTCAAATGCAAGCAAATCTTTCTCAGAGCAAGTATAAACCTTCCCATCATGTCCAATCAAAGGCCTCGAAAGTCTACGAGAATTTCTTCTTGTTGGCTCTTTAGCTGCAACAGAGAAAACAATGAAAACCACAATCACTTTCAAAGGCCTAGCCTTTAGAGCAACATATTCCTCTAACCCAAACAGATTTACAGCATTTCATTACCTGGGTAGTTCTGGAATTGCGTAGACTGAGAATGGGTAGAAGCCAAAGAAACCATTAGGAACAAGAAGACAAGAGATTGAAGCACTGCCATTGCAGCAAAGATCAATGTGTTTGTGTGGCAATGAGAGAGAACAAGAGAGCTTTATTGGGCTCTGCTGGTTTGGAGACAGTTCGTCATTTGAAAAGTAACGGTTATTTAACCGCTCTGGACGTGGGGAAACCAAACCCAGTAACCGGAGGGCTGCGTGGTTCATGTAGACTTGGAGAGGGCGACCCGTCATACGACGATCCGGGTCATGCCGTTTTGCAGGCCACGGGCCCACTTTTGACATGCTAGCTGGGCCATATTTTTTTGTCGTTTGATCCAAGCCCATATTTTTTAGCATGGGTTTGGGGATCTTAAACCCTTCTTTTGCTTCGGTCAGGTCAGGCTTCCTCTTCTTCTTTGCCATCTCTGAAGATTCTCAGCGTTTCCCACCATAGGTAAGCTCCCATTTCTAACTTTTGATTTCAATTTTTTAATGTCTACTTCCATTTTCATTGAATTTTCTTATCTGGGCATGTCTAGAAATTTGATTTTCCGATTGCCAAACCTAATTGGTGGGTTGTTCAATCAGGCTGTGTGTTGTGCCGCAATCTGATAATATCTTGAAATGTTTCGATTTGCAGTACGGGAATTGTCATTTATGCTTGTGACCTAAATGGCGAAAGCCATAGTTATATTTTGATTGCTTACCATGATCTGATTGTGTGATGTTTAATTCTAAAGCATTCAATTTGGTAATTTTGTGTATCAATGTATCTTGTATTTGGTTTTGGACTTAGGGTTTTTAGTTACTATTAAGAGATTTGGATGTGATTTAACGTACTCAGATCATTCTTCTGATTGTGTAACTTTGTATTATGATCTAATATATGTTTAAATCTCTCTGCAACTTTTGTTCTGCTTTCCTTCATATTGCAGTGGTTTCAATAGCTAAATTGAGGGATGGCAACTGAGGAACAAGGAGAAGAAAAGCAGCAAACCACAAGCACTCAAGCTGCTGCTGGTTTGGGAGGAGCCGTGGTAGAAAAGTATCGACAAATCAAAGAGCACGCAGAGACCTACCCTTATGTGTGGGGTTCCTATATTGTTGTATATGGTGGTCTTGCCCTCTGGACTGCTTACAGATGGAGAAAGCTTCGCAAGACTGAGGATCGAGTACGGGCCCTTCAGGACAGATTACGCAAGCATTATGCCGCTGAAGAGGCTTCTGCAATCCCTCCCACCACAGTTAGAAAGGTTCCAGTTCCACCACCTGCTGATAAAATCTCCAAATAGTTAGGTCATTGATCAATGCCGTTCGTCTTTCGTTTACCCTAGAAAAATATTCTTCTGAGTTTGAACACAAGGATTGCTTGAGACTTCATACTGTGGCTGAGAAATGGAGAGTCCAAATTCATTTTTAGTTTAGGGTAAAATGTTAGAAATTGATACTCTTATTTAACACATTTGTGTAGAACAGGTTCTTATATGCAAATTTGTAAGACTTCACCATCATTTTATAAATAATGATGGTGCCTTTCTATTTTGCCCTAAGTCAATAGGTGGTTGTATTCCTGTCAAAAAGGAATTGCGGAAAACAATGTAAAGTGAGCTTTGAGGATGCAATGAAATGGATGGTGGTTTGATTGATGCCTAGTTATCTTACTCTACTAGAGTGTAGAAAATTTGTTTAAGTGAAGCTCACACTTCTTGAATTTGTTGTTCGTTCTTATTAAAGTAACTTCACTTTCAATTTGAATCGTTTGCCTGTGTTTCTTTCTTATTTGCACCTCATGCCTTCTTGAGGGAAAAAAATGTTTAATATGAAACAAAAAATAGAATTAGTCCCTAAATCAAACTTTGACTATAATAAAATAATTAAGCGTTTAAGAATTAAGACTACATTCATGGACTACAAAAGCAAATTCTTCCAATCATGTAAAATAATTGGATTACAAGGGGGGGGGGGGAGGGGGGGGGGGGGGGGGGCATCTCTAGATAATATCTGAGGCTACTGATCTTCAATTGCATAATCTCTTTCGAACAATTTAGATCTCCGCGAGCTGAATGAATCAACCACTTTTTCATGGGCATAATTTATGATAAATAATGACCAGTGTGTGACCTAGAAGGGACTGATGTTGCGTGCCAACTTCAACAATATCTCAGGAACCAGGCGTTTTCTTGGGGGTGCCATGGCATCTTTCTCAAGAGCTTCTTTATCACCAGCATGTATCACAGCTACTAGTTGGTCAAACAATTCATCTTTACCACCTCTTAGAGGATCCTGCAAAGTGCAGCCCCATATATAATTGAATTCCTGATATCCTATTTCAGAATGCTATCCAAGAGTCTAAACTATAAACTAGTGTACGTGCACCAAAATATGAGTAGTAAATTGAGTCGGAAGTTTGTAATAGTGACAATAAAAGGTTCAACTTCGAAGTATAACTTACTTGAAGAAACAAATCTGTATGAGTCTTTCCATTGTATAGTATTAACTCGGCTTGAGCGCCTGCCTTTTGAAGCGCGTCTACAAAAATTTTACTGCACATAAAGACACATTAGTTTCTGAAGATATCAAACCATAATATATTTTGATTCAAATGGTATTCAGATGTCCGTATCAAGACAGATCGAATTGAAGGTTTCCACTAAAGGCAAAATGTTTCTTTCAAGGTCTTAATCGGTACTGTACAGATAGTATAAAAAGGAAGAGCACAAGCCATGGATGACAGGCATTATATCTATTCTAATTTAAGAAAACATTTTTGGAATTCAATTTACAGGAGGCATAATAAGCCAAGTATTCAAATTAGACATCTACTACATATTAATTTCTTTTGTTGCTCCAGAAGAATATGAGCATAGCGTTAAATTAAGGGTACTATTTATATAACATATCCAGAGGATGCATCAAATCCCATATGAATGTATTTATTATATCAGGGGCATTCTAACCTGGCATCTGATGGTATCGAATAATCTGCAGTTCCATGGAAAAGAGTAATAGGAGGCAAGAGAGAAACAGCATTCCTATTGCTTGGGTCCTTTACTTTAAGTTCAGGAGAAAATTGATGCAAGGATTCTTCACCTTCCATAATGCTGCATGACACATCACAACAAAGCATCATGAAGTAACAAACAAGAAAGAAAACATAATATAATTGATAGTAACGCCAGCAAAATGTCTTATGGTAAGTACCTTAAAAAAATGGAACGATATAGTCCACGATTGTCGAAATGATCAACTAAATTAATCAAATTATACCTGTGAAGAGAATTTAAAAAAAAGGTTCAATGTATTGATCCATCCGTAGCCTTCAATGAGTAGATCCATCAACAAAGTACCAAAGCAATGACGGTCATCAGTCTCTAATACAGCTTGATGCTACAATGAGCCATGTAAGTAATGCAGCAGTGTAGTGTTTACAGTGAAGTATCTGATGGAAAGATTACTTTCCACTATCATATACCATGCTTCAAAAAATTTATGTTTCTAGAAGTCTGATTTTGTCTTGCCCATTTTTAGACACATTGAAATTTTTGTGAAGCCCCAATTTTGCAAATGGTGCAACCAATTCATAAAATTTTTTTCTTCAAATTCAGTAAAGTTCAGTAGATTCATGATAATGCAACAAATAAAACTTCACCCGCCAGATAAACCAAAATAAGCCTTTATCTGGGAGACGCTCCAAGAAATGCTCTCTTCTTTCTTAGATTCTTTGATTGCTTGCTCCAAAAGAGCACAGGAAGAAATATGTGCACCAGCAGATTGTCCCATTAGATAGATTCTACTCAAAAAAATCACAGAAGGATCAAAGTAAGAAAAAGAAATCAATCAGTTTCAAGATGGGGAAGGGAAGAACAAAATTGTTAGACTTTCACCTGTTAGGGTCACCTCCATAATCTGCTATATTGTTGCAGATATATGAGATACCCTCAGAAGCATCTTTACCATATCACTGATGGTACCCTGGGGAAAATTTCTGCATGCATCATATGAGTCATATCAACATAACTTGTAGAGGAAAGGACAGACTGAATGTGAAAACTGTTCGTTTGGGTGACATACACAAAATACAAATCTTCAATGCATAGACAACAAGCATAACAAAACAAGAGGCTCTTTTTAACTTTTAGAATGGCATATACTCAAGTTTCAAGGAGCAATCCTTATGTGGTTAAACTGAAAAACTGGCATAAATTAGCCATGCTTGATCAACTTTTTTGGACATGAATAAACAGAAGTGGTCTTTTTTTTGGGTCGAAGAAGTGTCTATATTTTATGCCTATGCAGTTTATCGGTATTGTTACTACAATTCTTTAACAGAACAGAACAAAAACGAATAGTTTAGTGTACTAAGGCATCCCTCTAATAATCGACACAACATGAACATGGTGTCTACAAGTCGATCAGTGCCTAATATTTTCCAAATACTTCATTTAAAGCACCATATAAAAGTTAATCTAATCGTGCATTACAACTTGTACTTCTTGAACTAAAAGCAATTACCTGTAATCAACGCATGCCACTATGATGTCTCTTTCAGCCAACTGCAGACCTAAAAGAGAACCCCACGCTTTATACCTAAATCAGTATGAAATTATGGAAACTTAAATGTCATATAACCAGAAACTTAACCTAATAACACTTTGCATAATACACCCCAAGAAAAAGAAGAAGCAGAGAATATCATCTCTAGACCGTTGTAACAATTTACGAAAGAAATTTATAAGAATTGCTGAACTAACAGCTTCCAGCTGTCTTTCAGCAATGCCCTCATCCATTTAAAATCACTCACCCAATAATCCAGGCTCCACCAGTTACAAATACCACTACTGGCTTTTTTCCATCGCTATTTGCAGGTAAATAGAGATCCAACCTGTAAATAATAATTGATAAAATTTTAAAGAAATGAATTCACAGAACTTGTCAAATCGAAACCTTTAACAAAATTCACCTACCTATTTCTTGGTTGATCTCCATACACAATACTCCGCCGGACCTGGCTTGAAAAGAAATAACACAATGCAACTGGACAAAAATAAACAA